>OY282645.1:7453743-8053743 GCA_958299015.1 Tetanocera ferruginea | reverse complement strand
GCAATAGGTACATATATACATCTCACTCTTTATAGCAAGTGATTGGTGATATGTGATAAGATAAGATACTGGAAGATCACATGGAAACGCGGCATAATACTATGTTCACACTGAGATCAAATTAGGTAATTTCGAGCTTTTATGTAATTTCGACTGAAATTATCTAAAAACTATGGTAATTTCCCATACAATTTGTTGATTTGGAAATTACCTCAAACAAGGTAATTTCGTTTAAATTACTCACGAAATTAGGCAAAAATGCAATGCAACCCTGAAATCTGAATATATTGTGAATTAAACACACCCTTTTTTTGGCGTATTAACAATCTTGTTATCCATTCCAGCTGAGCCGTCAAAATTATACATGACACATGATAATGGCCACATTCAGATACTTAGCTGTTTTGACCCTTCGGTTAGCAACCCATTCAGTGAAACTTAGGTGAGCGATGTTTTCAATGAATTAAAGTTGCAAAATTGATAACATGTACGGCTTTATGCGAAATAATTTTGCAAACTTACTTTGAGTAAGTGTTGAGTCGCTATACGATGAAAAGGCGTTTTAATAGCAAACGATTTATTTGCAATTTATTGCTAGAAATAAATTAATTACATAAAGTAAAATATATATTTCGATAAGACTTACCGCAGTTTCTCCTGCTCGTATTTTGCGACTAAATGAAAATTTGTATTTTTCAAATTATTTCAAGTAGGAGAAAACCAGGTAAATCGAATCGAAATGAACAAGTCAAATTCAATACAAAACAACAAGTATAAATTTAATTCATAACACTCCCTGCCCCGTGAAACGATCACGTTTCACAATAATCTACATCTAGCTTAGCGAGCTTTGAAACGGGTCGTTGAATAAGACCTTTTGACGTACGAACATCAGCACGTCGAATGACACCATCGTTACCGGAATATATTTGTTCAATACGTCCTCGGCTCCACTCTCGTCTTGGAATATTAACGTCGCATATAAAAACAATATCGCCTTCAGCGAAGGGCTTCGTGTTTTGACACCATTTTACACGTCGTGTTAGAGTTGGAATATATTCGGCGACCCACTTTCTCCAAAAGCAATCTCTTAGTTGTCGAGCTATGCGCCATTGCTTGCGTAGACAGCACGCCTTCACATCGTCTTCTTTCAGTCCTGGTGTATTAGCGTTATTTGGATATCCAATCAGGAAATGATTAGGAGTAAGAGGTTCCTCTTGGTCGACGGCAACCGGCAGATGAGTCAGTGGTCGTGAATTAACAATGTTCTCGGCTTCGAGTAAGAATGAATTCATTGTATGTTCACGTGGTGCGGCTTCTTTTAGTGTGAATCGCAAGACCCGCTTGACGCATTGCACCATGCGTTCCCATACTCCTCCTTCCGATGGATTTCCAGGACAATTAAACAGCCATTCTACGCCTCTTGATGCTAATTCGTCTTGAATCATTTCATAATCGAAAACTTCTGAAAATTTAGTTGCCTCTTCATTTGTTCCGACAAAGTTTTTTCCATTGTCCGACCGTATTCGAGTTGGCACCCCGCGACGATTTATAAAATTTCGAATTGCTAATATACAAGAGTCAGTTGATAAGTCGTGTGCCACTTCCAAATGAATTGCTCGGACGGTTACACACGTGAAGAGTGCTACCCACCGTTTCTGGTGATGGCGTCCAACAGAAACAGTTACTGGACCAAAGTAATCTAGCCCAGTGTAGGTGAATGGCTTTATATATGGCGTAAGACAGTCACTGGGTAGTTGGCCCATCATAGGCGTAGAAGGTATCGCTTTCGCTATTTTGCAAATAAGACAATTCGTTACAATCGATCGAAGAACCTGGCACAATCGTGGGATCCAAAACTTGTTCCTTATTTTGCAAATGACTGCATCAAAGTTTTGATGTCTCATCTGGCTGTGCTCGTATGCGACTATAAGCTTAGTTATAGTATGTTGTGGTGGTAAAATAATTGGACGTTTAGTTGAATATGTCAAACAACTAGCGGTGTCTAAACGTCCATTAACGCGAAGAATACCATCATTATCGATATACGGACACAGTTTGTAAAGGCTATTATCGTGTCGTAACTGCAAACCACCCCTTAATAGGTTTAACTCCTCTGTGTATGATTCTTTTTGAGCGATTTGACACAAAGTGTGTTCGGACAATTCCAATTCAACGGCCGTCAATACACGCGGATGCTGAAATTTTACTTTTCTGCAATGTTGGATAAAACGAAGTACCCAAGCGATGGATCTCTTTAAGCGCATATATGATGAAAAACGATTAAAGTCGATAAAACTGCTCCTTATGATAACTAAGGAAACTTTTGGACGAATTTCTTCCTTATCTTCTGAAGAACTTTCATCTTTTGGACTCAACGCAATAACTGGCCAACATTCTTCTTCTGCTTTCAAAAAGGCAGGACCATTGCACCATCGCGACATTGGGCTTAAATCAACACGGGCTTTCGGTCGTGTTGCTTCATCTGCAACATTTTCACTGGTGGGAATCCACCTCCAATCGGTTGGCTTAGAAACATCCAGAATTTCAGCAATCCTATGAGCCACAAATGGCTTGTAACGTCGGTGCTCATTCTGGATCCACTTTACGACCGTCTTTGAATCACTCCAGAGCACGAAGCGAGAAACCTTGAAAGTATGCCATTCTTGAATTGTTTTCAGAAGCCGTGCTCCCAACACGGCTGCTTGTAATTCGAGCCGTGGGATTGTCAATAACTTTAAAGGTGAACTTTTTGACTTAGCACACACAAGAGATATGTTTACCTCAGCTTCTTCATTTCTTGTCCTCCAGTAAGCTACGGCAGCGAATGCGTCCTCACTTGCATCAACGAAAACATGCAGTTGGATATCTTGTGGCGTCGAAGAACTATGTTGGAAGTAGTGTCGTGGTATATAGAATGTCGTGACATCCTTCAATTGCTTTCGAAATTTCTCCCACAAAGACATGACGTCATCTGGTACAGGGTCATCCCAGCGCAAACTATGCTTCCACACTTCACGTATCAGCATTTTTCCAAGGACTGTAAAGTGACTTATCAACCCAAGAGGATCGAAAATGGACATCACAACGGACATTATTTCTCTCTTTGTTGGTGTACGTGAGCCATTGATAACACTTTTATCAACGTAGTTAAAACTTAGTTTGAACACAAAGTTATCGCTCTGTGGCAGCCAAAACATTCCTAAAATCTTCTCTGACGCCAGGCACTCTTTTGAGTTAATCATTACATCTGTTTCACACTCATCAAGTGCTTCGATAACTGCAGATGAGTTTGAAGAAAACTTACGTAGGATAAAACCAGCAAGTTTATGGATGTCTCGAACTTGTGTTGATATCATAATCGCTTCCGGAACCGATGAAAAGCTGTCAACAAAGTCGTCGACATAATGGTAGTCCATTATTGACTGAACTGCCCGAGGATATTGCTCCTTGTGTTCCAAAGCGTTTGTTGTTTTTACGTACTGAGCTGCACAAGGCGAACATGCAGCACCAAATGTCATGGCAATCATTTCAAACACTTCTGGTGGCTTTGTATCATCGCCATTACGCCATAAGAAACGCTGTGCACATCTATCCTCCTTTCGTATTAACACCTGGTGGAACATCTCTTTGATGTCACCACACACAGCTACGGCGCCTTCACGGAAATGAAATAAAATTGCAGGGAGGGCTCTATAATCCTGAGGGCCCTTTAGTAATTGCGAGTTGAGAGATATTCCTCCAACTTCCGCAGCTGCATCGAAAACTAGCCGTACTTTACCTGGTTTATTAGGATTGGTGACAGGAAAGTGAGGCAGGTACCACGTTCTCGGTCCCTCTTTGGCGGCATCTGAAGCGTTTAACTTACGCGCATAATTTTTCTCTACGTAACTGTCAATATTAAGTTTATATGCTTCTGCAAACTCCTTGTCGCGCTTCATCTTCCTCTCAACTCCAATAAGACGCCTTAAGGCCATGTCGTAATTATCAGGTAGGTTCACAACATCGTCTTTCCATAACAACCCAGTTTGATATCGATCCTTAACTCTTACAGTTGTTGCCTTCAGAATTTCTCTTGCACGCCGATCGGCTTCACTTTGAATTGGAGGTGATGCTCTTATACCAAAGCCTTCAGTACTGAAAAAATCCTCTACTAACTGGTGTAACTTCATATCTTCAGATGGAGCCATGAATAAACACATCTTGCCAGATGTTTCAATTTCTTTAGAGGGCCCAAACACTATCCATCCTAATTCGGTGTTGGCGGCATATGGTCCGTTTTGATTCAGACACCGCGACTCTGATGGAAGACCCAAATGGCAATGGTCAAGACCGATAAGTAGCTTTGGAACTGCATTCGTATAGCACTGCAATGACATCATTTCTCTAGAGTTGCTTTTAAACTGAGTTTCCCTTATATCCAAAGTTTGCTTAGGTAAGTTTAAATTTGAGACACCAAAAACGTTGCGCAGCATGTGTTGTTTCTTCATGCCCAATCCACTTATCTTCATATCAACGACAAGTGCTAGCGCATGAGCGGAACGTCCTCCAAACCACTGTATATCTAGCTTCTTTTCTCTTCCTTGCAATCCAAGTTCGTCTATTAATGTTTTGTCAATCATTGTTATCGATGAACCTTCATCTAGCAATGCAAAGGTGTCTACTTTCTTCGATTGCCCATAGAGAGAAACTGGAAGTATACGAAATAATAGTTTATCTGTATTTTCCTTAACGGACGTGCAACTTAAAACCGCTCCATTATCGGCAGTAGGATTCTGCTGAGTTGCTGATTTAAGTCGTGTGACATCATGCAACAATTTATGGTGCATTCTTTCGCATACATCGCTACCACAGGGCTTTCGACGACGACAGTTTCGAGTTGAGTGGCCCTTTGACAAGCAGCTAAAACAAAGCTGATGACGTTTGACTAAAACCCACCTTTCGGGGACGGCGGCATTGATAAAATGTTTACATTCAACAATTTTGTGGCTTCCTTGACAAACGATGCATTTGACTATCTCTATTTGCTTATTTGTGGATGCATGCAGCATCGTGCGACGTTTTTGATCCTCAGGAGTGTTATCTTGCACCAAACAGACGTATTTTGCGATTTCTGATAGCCAGTCACTGAAGTCCTTAACTGATGGATACGGCATAATTGACGCAGCACATCTAGCCCACTCAATGCGTTTACTCATGGGCAATTTGGCAACCAATTCTTCCAAAAGCATGGGGTTTGATAGATGTTGCGCGCTGTTGATGGATTGTAGAAAAACTGCAAGGTTTCTAGCTGCTGTTGCAAATGCAACTAGTTTTGGCAGTTGGCTTTCTGATATTGGAGCGACTTCTCTAATCTTCTTAAGCTGGCTTCGGATTAACTGCTCTGGGCGACCATATGAAAATGAAAGATGTTGAATGATTTCATTAACATTATTTGGATGAATTAGTAGGGACTTCGACGATTCCTTTGCTTCACCCTTGAGACTCTTGTTTAGACGTTGATTGTTCTCCAGGTTTGTGTACTGATACGCGGCTGTTGTTTCTACAAACGACGTATAAAACACCGGCCAATCCTCTGGATTTCCAGAAAATTCTGGCAAGTCTTGAAGTTTTCTCAGTGTCATCGGTGCAATATGATGTCTCTCACCAGCTGAATTATTTTGGTCCAGATTCATATGACTGTACAACGGTGGCTGCACTGAAGTAGACGGGAAAGAAGTGCGGCTACCACCATTGATCGATTGGACGTTTACCTCTGGATGCATATAATTGCAAGTAGCAGTTGGAACGACAGCACAATTGGTGAAGAATTCCGATGGAGCACTTGCATGAATCGAACTTGGTTGTTGAGTAATTTGAAGCGTGTTTACATATTGTCTATTTGTTGTGTTTGTTGCTCCTACGACATTTACTGATTGCTGGAACAAGTTGGCCGACTCTTTTGGTTGAGACATGGGTTCATGAGGATTACTAGACGATATGGCTGGACGGCATGGTTCGTTTCTAAGTCTTATTTCAGCTTCCATTAACTTTTGCTCTAAATGCATGATTTTATTTCTCATTTGCATCATATCATCGGATAGAACTTCTCTAGAAGAAGTGGCCAAGGACAGACCTGAGCTGACGACATTAATGATCTCTGGTATATTTCTTGAGGATGATGAAACAACGAATGTTTCGTTCGTACCAGCGACGACGGTAACTGGATTTTGGTTTGCAGCTGCAACGATTGGTAGCGTTGCTTTCGGTGCTACGTTCGAAGCTTCTGTATCTATTTCTGGCATGCTGGACGTGCGTGCCCTTAAAACTTCCTGTATGCGCTGACTTCGACGAGGCGGCGTACGATGCATTCAAACACAGGCGATATATATAAGCGACAAAGGCGTTGACTGGCGCGCAGAGTCGCAGGCGAATATTATCGTGGTTTCCAATTGATTTTGCAAAATAGCGCAGATGGGCGCTGGTTGCAGGCAATCTATAAATTTTTGCGAAGGGCGCTGGCGTGAATATGCGCAAGCTCGCAGACAAATTTGGCTTGGAAAATCGGCTTGAGATGCTCACGAAAATCTTGAGATGCTCACGAAAATCTTGAGATGCGCAATAAAAATGTTGAGTCGCTATACGATGAAAAGGCGTTTTAATAGCAAACGATTTATTTGCAATTTATTGCTAGAAATAAATTAATTACATAAAGTAAAATATATATTTCGATAAGACTTACCGCAGTTTCTCCTGCTCGTATTTTGCGACTAAATGAAAATTTGTATTTTTCAAATTATTTCAAGTAGGAGAAAACCAGGTAAATCGAATCGAAATGAACAAGTCAAATTCAATACAAAACAACAAGTATAAATTTAATTCATAACAGTAAGAATTTTCTAATTTTAATTGAACATTTAAGTTGGCAACTGTTGAGAGTGCTGAATGTGGCCAGTAAAAAATTGACAAAAAAATAAATCAAGCGTCAAACGAAATTATCCAAGCCTAGTGTGAACACTTTTGCACAATTTCGAAATTATCTCACGAAATTACCTAATTTGATCTCAGTGTGAACATAGTATAAAAACTATGGTTATTTCCCATACAATTTGTTGATTTAGAATTTACCTCAAATAAGGTAGTTTCGTTTAAATTACTCACGAAGTTAGGCAAAAATGCACTTGCAACCCTGAAATCTGAATATAGTGTGAATTAAACACACCCTTTTTTGGCGTATTAACAATCTTGCTATCCATTCCAGCTGAGCCGCCAAAATTATACATGGCACATGATTATGGCCACATTCAGATACTTTACTTTTTTGACCCTTGGGGTAGCAACCCATCTAGTGAAACTTGGGTGAGCAATGTTTTCAATGAATTGAAGTTGTACAATTGATAAGATGTACGGTTATGTGCGATATAGTTTTGCAAACATACTTTGAGTAAGAATTTTCTATTTTAAATTGAACGTTTAAGTTGGCAACTGTTGAGTGTGCTGAATCTGGCCAATAATGAATTTACAAAAATATAAATCAAACGTCAAACGAAATTATCTAAGCCCAGTGTGAACACTTTTGTATAATTTCGAAATTATCTCAAGAAATTATTTAATTTGATATCAGTGTGAGAATAGTATAAATCACATATTGTGGTCTCGTGTCGTTCCGTTACGTGCCGTAAGTGTGCATTGGCCTTACAAGGTACTATTACTCATGTTGTATAGTATAAACACCAATTCAGGTTGGGAAACTGTTGAAGCTTGCATCACTGGGTAACACATCCAATATGTACAACGGTCGACGCCATTTTATCTTTTACCTACTCGTTACTTTAGTGTGGGCAACTCGCTGTCATGTGTACATCAGCATTTCGTTGAATTTTTTGTGCAAAATTTAGAGAAATAGTTTTTTTGAACAAGTACAGACAGAAGGTGATTTTTTAACAATATTATATGAGTCAATTCATCATTAATAAAACTTAATTCTGGCGTACGAACTATAATCAATATACTTAAACATCATAGTGGCGCCTTAACTTATGTGTCTCACCGAATGTACACTTCTGTATTGTAGCGAGATGGTAAGTTACATTCCTCCATATTTCGTACATATATCCATACATGTAACTTTTTGCTTCGTTTGTATTCATTTGCAAGTTCACGCATATTTACTACTCGCTATCGTTGCAATGTCACTCGTTCTGTAGTTAGTAGGGGCTGCTATGGACGTAGTAGAATATCATCTTTTATATGAGCTTACCTTATTGTATCATGTTTGTTGACTGAATAGTTGATCATAATAGCAATTAGTTAATTCCATTGTTGGTTAAACAGAGATAGCTGTGTCTTGTCATTTATTCGAATAACGGCATAACTAAAAAAACTCGATTTCAGAATTATTTATTATATTATGCTTCATAGTGTGTAAAATTTTTAAGTCCAAAATATAATTTTGATTTTTATCATATAACTTTTGATTAAGTACGTAATTATTCACTGTATGGACTCACAGCTATATTTTTTATTTTACTAGTTTTTCCAAGATAGTGGATTGCAGAAGCCCACAGATAAGTCGCGTATTCAAAAGGGGTATTCTCTATGTCCAGTATACGCTGATTTATTGTGCAATAAGAAATGTATGATCCGTACAATGCATTCAATGGTTAACGTATGGTATATTTCTTATTCTAAGAATACCCTTAATAATTCTGTTTCAATTAAGGCTGCATTAACAGCCTAATACTATGTTTACACCGAAGATTGAACACGTATAACTTTTATGTATGCAAAACATTTCAATGTAAACTTTTCACTTAAAAATTTATTAGATTTGTGTATCAATCAAAGTTTTATTGTCTTTTTTACACGGCCAAAGCCCAACACACAAATCTAACAAACAGACGGCCGAACAATTACAATAAAAACTTTTTAAAAAGGCTCATAAAAATTTAATACGCAAGTTCCAGATATTGTGTGTAAATATATCAATGCGGGTGAATCACAGCTGCTAAAAGAAGTCAATGCGTTCTGAAGTCGATTAAGGCGTTTATCATATGTAAACTAATAATTAAAATATCTTCTATATAAATTCTAAAGGTAGTAGATAATTTTCATGTTTAGTCGTGAGCTATTTGCGAACAAAAACATTTTTCTCTCTTCAGTATGTTTTGCCCCTTACCATACTTGCAAGTATAAGTTCGAAAAACTATTTTTTGAAAAACTTATTTATTTTATGAATAAAACTTACGATAATACTTCAGCAAATAATTTTTCAGTGTTTGCATAGATATTTTTATAAATTACATATGTATTGTTGAAAATCAATACAAAAGCTGATATATATGCTGATAATTTTTCAATTTTAAGGAAATTATTTCTTTTATAATTCTAATTAGATTTTCAATTCGGAACAACTCTTGATTGATATTAATTTTTAAAAGCAAATAATTCTCATTTGCATAATTTAACCTAAAATTAAAATGTTATGTAAATCATATTCTGATAAACGAATGCCTCATTTTTCTTACAATCTTTTACTTGCAAGAGTCGCCTTGCAAGTACTTCCAGACTTTCGAATATAATGTGTAAAGAATACATGGTATTCTTTCATTCATGATTTATATTCTCTTAGTGTTAACTTAACTGGTATGGCACTTGCTTTTTCGCATTTTAAGGATATTAAAATTGCAAACAGAGCAACACACCAAACGAAGCTATATAATTTTAGTTGGTGCGAGATGTTCGCTAGAAGTCCTAGAAAATGCAGAACAGTCATTTACAATGGCTGAAAAATGTAAAAAAGATTTACTTTAAAATTTGACAGAGGCACATTAAATTGTGACATTTCACAATATACTTAATTTTAATTGGTTATTAAACATAAATTAAATAGACCAAATTATTTGCATTGCGCAAAAGAACTGAAAAAGTTCGACTTTTATATGTATGTATAAGAATTCATTATATATGACCAAATTCAAAATATAACAAATTCAACGGCCTGCCATCAGTATCCTAATTTAAAAAGTATTTCTTCCCTTTTGCTCGCTTCTTATAGTAAAGTCTTAAAAATGCGAAAATAATCAAGTGTCATACAAGCTTTGCACGTGTGTTTGCATTTTCAGCATTGATTTTATCCTGTGTTCTAGCCTTAATGGATTTTCAGCCCTGCAAATTACTCTACTCGTCGAATTCAGTACTCGTTGCTATATGAAGCAGCCATCTTTGTGCCCTCGTCTGTAGTTACTAGTTGTTGCTGGTACATTGTTTGTAATTTTTCTTGGTCGTGTAGCAATCTGTGCATGAAAACTCGTCGCTTATACGTCCACCTTCACAGTTTTTTTTTTTTTAATTTCAGCGCAAAATCAAAGTAATTGTTGGACTTAAAAGCATGTTAATAAATTAATGCTAAAGTTCATTTTCTGAGTGAGTAAATATTAGAATAAAAATAATGCAGTGCTAATAATATGAGGTAAATCGGTATACACTACAATTCATGAAAATCTGCGTCGGTCCGCTAGTTAAGTTGTTACCATTCGTTTACCAATTCTCTTTTCGATTGCTTTTTCCGTATTTGCCTCAAATGTATTCGTATGCGTGTTTTTGTGTATGTTTTGAATCTCGATGTTTTTGACATGAAAGCAATCTTAGTCGTTTGATTTGCAAACCGGCGTGAAACAGATACTGTTTCGTAAATAAGTTCTACCATTCAAAACATAAAATGCTGCTTCAATTCAGTTTTAATAGCAATTGTTACAATTGTCAAGAAGAATTTGTTTTAAAATTCCCTGTTAATTTGATTAAAAAAGTGCTCTACATGATTTGCCTGTAAAGTTACAACTACTCTTCAGAGATAGATGAAATTGTCCATGAAAAATTATCAAGTATTTTCTAAGTCTGAAATGGATTCAATTTATCTATTAACACATTTCTGAATATATCATTAAATTAATATAAAACGTTCTGGAACCTTGTTCATGCTGATTTTATTCAATGCCCTAAAAGAAGAGTGAAATCCCGACACCATGTAATCGTTTTTGTGTTATTATAACTGACTTTAATGCTGCAAAAATTAACAAAGCATGCACATCCCTCAAGCGAAAGCTCATCAAATGTAATGATAAAAATTTATGTTGCATTTGAATGTTCTTCCGATGGCCGCTTAAGTGAAAAACGTGTATATTTGAGTGTAACATAACTGCCTCACAATGATCAGATCATCGACAAAATTCATAAAAAGTGCCGAATTTAAAATTATGGATTCCTTTGAATTATATAAAAAAAATAAATTAGATGAAATCTTAATTTAAAAAAAAAAAAAACATTTTATGCAAAACAAAATGTATTTGGAAGTTTTTTTGTTGGGTATTATATCTGGAAAATTGTTTGTTAAATGCATTATTTCATGGGCTGTATATATTTTATTTACTAAGCTTATATTTAATTTCCTGTAATAATCTATTTTAAAAGAAAAAATAAATAAATGAGAAAATTTATTTCTTTTTTCCTTTCAGATTCCCGCTTATGCAGTTTATTTTTTTGCAATATAAGTCAGATTGAATTTTTGAAATTTGACATATAATTATATATTTTAAACTTTTTTTAACTTACGACTAACTAATAAATAAGAAAAAAATGTGTAAATTTATATATGGTAATATAATAACCTAAAGTTGTAACCGAAGTTCAAAGTTGCCCTTGGGTTTTTGGATGTTAAAAGCTTCGATTGTGATTCTCTTTAATTTCAAAGCAAGAGTTTTTGTGATATGATGGAAACCACGGAACTCGGAACTAATGCCGTCGGAGTCGGTATTTCGGAACAACAACAACTAGTTGCTGTCGCTCGTAATGGAAGTATAGGTGTAGTAAACAACATGCTTAATATTGATAGCGATGAAGGTAGCTGCAGCAGCGGTGTTGATGGCAGCTCGAGTGATATTCTCAGTGATCACACCAGTGTATGTGCACGATTTCGCTGGAAGCGTGTTCTCAATCCTTCTGGTCCCCAACCTCGTCCTCGTCATGGACATCGTGCCATTAGTATTAAAGAACTCATGGTTGTCTTTGGTGGTGGCAATGAAGGAATTGTTGACGAGTTACATGTTTATAACACAGGTAGGTTATAATATTTTTCTTATAAGTACCGAATATTTTTATTTTATTTAATTCAAATATTATACAGTTACAAATCAGTGGTTTGTACCAGCCATGAAGGGTGAAGTTCCTCCTGGTTGTGCTGCTTACGGGTTCGTTGTGGAGGGTACACGTATGTACGTTTTCGGTGGAATGATAGAATATGGAAAATATTCAAATGAACTTTATGAACTACAAGCTACCAAGTGGGAATGGAGAAAAATGCAACCAGAATTTCCTGACACTGGACCACCTCCTTGCCCTCGTCTGGGTCATAGTTTTACGATGGTTGGAGACCGCATATTTCTATTTGGTGGTCTAGCAAATGAATCGGATGACCCCAAAAATAATATACCGAAGTAAGTTAAAATTGATTTAAGTTGAAAATTCATTATGCTAAAATCATTTCAAATGGATGCTTGTATGGTTCTTGCTTTCAAAATAACAATACCATAAATAATTTCATTTGTTAAAAAAGTGGCAACTCAAATGCTTTTCGTGTTTTTTTGTTAACTTTGAACCAATGACAAGTGTTACGCCCTTCACAATCAAGTCTTCCTTGGTTCGAAAATGTAATGACAAAGAAAGGAAGAATCTGGAAAAACAAAATATTGCCCAGAATTATTTTTTACGAATTTTATTTTCAAATGCTGTGACATGGAGCAACAATCTACAGTCACGAAAAACCAACACGTTTTTTAATAATTATTTTTATTATGAATTAATAATAAAGAAATAAATAAAGCCATCTAAGAAGATTGTAATAAAAATATATGTGGCAATAATAGTTAGTTCATGTAAGTTGGTAACTTCACGAACTTCTCAACCATCAACTAGAACTTAAAAAAACAAAATATTTTCTTTAACGTGAATTAAATAACAATCTTAAGTTTTTGATATTTTCGAATTAAGGTGCGCGGTTTCTCTATATATTGCAGTAATGTCGGAGATATATTAGCAGTTTCATTTGTCGCAGAGAATTATTCGGAATGGGTTGCTTAAATGACATTTTAGATGATGTTTCTTAACTGTCTTAATTTTTGATGTCAACACTTCATTGGAAACAAACAAAAAAAAAAAGTAAACGACCAAGAGCTAAAATAAAAATAGTTTGCGAACAAATTTTTTCGACTTTTCCGTATGTCTATGATTAATAAGGTTTAACAAAATAGTTAAAATTTAATTTTAAAACTAGTCATGATAAACTTAGGATTATTGTTCAATTCCAAAATAAATTTAATCCACGTTTATGCAAACAAGTATGCAAATATTATTACATTGTTTATTTTTAGTTTAATAGTGACAGCAGTGACGGTAGCCATTAATATATCGGTTGTAACCCGACCTTGGGCCAGTAACAGCGACAATGACAGCATTTTTAAGAACAATTTCCTTATTACATATCAAGTCAACATATAAGTTAACTTGATATTTTTTAATCTTAACATTTCAAATATCGCTTTGTAAGCCTCTTGAAAATTTTAGTCGTTCTGATTTCGAATAACGTGTTAATAAATATTTCGAAGTTATCTTTAAAAAGTTATTAAGATCTCAGTTTGATACAAGTTAACCTTTAGTTCGGAACATATATATCTTAATAAATATTACTGAGCTTTTGTTATACGAAAAATGATCAGCTTGAAAGTAAGTTAACAGAATTTATTTGATATTTGTCAGCAATGAATCAGTGTTTACGCCGACTGCAACAATACATCATTCGAGGTGAATGTAAAAATGTTATCATCGTTTGCTGCTTAAATATTTTTATTGTGACGTGATATTGCGAAGTTAATTTATATCAAAAAAATATGCAATACACCTTAGAACTCGTATGTAAGTTATTTTAAAAAGTGAAAAAATAAAGTTTCCTGGGCTTCCTTTTGTTATAACTGTATGTCACCTAAGAGTTATTCACAAGCACTGAAAACAAATATTTCATTGGCATGTGCGTTTTTTGTTAAAATAAGTATTTTGGTTAATTGTTTTAAAAATATGCAATACATCAAAAGATTCTTATGTAGTTATTTTGAAAAGGAATAAAGCAACTTATACTTTCCTTTAGTTTTAATTATTTTTATATTGCTTATAAGCAAGCATGTAGTTTGGAAAACATATATATATATATCAATGGCATGTTTTCCTTTTGTTGAGATAATTAAGATACAGAATTTACTGCAGTCGTCTTAAAAATATTCAATGCACCAACAAATTCATGTGTAAGTTATTTTGGCAAGGAAAGAATTAAGATAACTTGGACTTTCTTTTGTTATAAATTTATATGTATATCATCTGTAGATCTGAAGACATATATTTTAAACTGGCATGTTTTTATATTGTTAAAATAATTAAGAAGTTATTTTGGAAAGGAAGGAAATAAAATAACTTGGATTTCCTTTCGTAAATAAATATAAATATATGTATTTAAAAACATATATTTAATTTGCATGTTTTTATTTTATTGAAATAATTAAGATAAAGGATTTACTTTAGTCGTGTTTGAAATATTCAATACACCTACATATTTGTATTTAATTTAAACTGGAAGGGAAGAAAATAAAGCAACCTGGACTTTCCTTTAGTTCTAACTATTTTTATATAACCTATTAGAAGCATATAGTTTGGAAAATATAAATATATCATTTGCATGTTTTTAGTTTGTAATAAGATAATTAAGATAAAAGATTTACTTAAGTTGTGTTAAAAATATTCAATACACCAAAAAATTCGTATGTAAGGTATTTTGTAAAGGAAGGAAATAAAATAACTTTGATTTTCCTTATGTTATATGTAATTATATGAATATTACCTACAAGTTGCCTATGGTTTCGAAAACATGTATGTACTAGTACAAAAGCCCGTCCTGTGACGGATAGCATACAAAATATTTAAGTAGAAGAAGAAGTGACATCATTTTTACATTCACCTCGAATGTTATGTTGTCAATGTGTCGTTGCTGATAATCATCAATTGAGAACGGCTCACTCATTGTCAGAACTGGCTTTGGTAATAATAGTCACAGATCAAAAAATTCAGTTTGGAGTGATAACCTACTATCTGTGAAAATAATGGTCACAGAATATTGAAACTCCGAAGAGAGTTACTTTTTCTGCGGCAGCAATATGCCGGGTACGAGCTAGTATCAAATAATTTTTTGTATATAGTTTGCAGTTTAGCTTATATACACTGAGGATCAATTCTGTAATTAATATAGAACAGGGGTGCCCATAAGTTTCTAATCGATGTGCAAACACCACTACATGTAAACTTTACCATCTTAAACTAAAAAAAACACATAATTCAAAGTGTACACTGAAAAGAAATTACATTTATACATTTGCATACATTTAGTTATTTGTAATGAAAAACAAACAGACACTAACATTGGTTTTTTTAATACCGTTTTCTTATAAATTATAATTTCCATTTTAAGCTTTAATGCTACACTAGTGATTATTTGTTGTAAGGTCGGTACAAATCACAAAATTTTTAACACCATCAACAGCAAACCAACATATGAATTAAAATTTCTTGAATTTTTGCATTATCTTTCAATATATTATCCAAATTTATGTCAACGTCAGTTGTAAATAATTTTAATAAAGTATCCAAGTGTTGATTGGCAATTCTTTTTCTGTGCTTGTTTTTTGTGTTTGTGTGCAATACTTGCAGCATAAGAACATAAGATGCGATCAGAGCTTTAGTGAAATTGAAGGTATGTTCTTCACATGTAAAGTTTAATATTGAATATTTTCAATATAAAACGACGAAAAACAAAATTGTTGCTGTATTTTGTATCGCTCAGTGCGGAGTGCTGTATGTGCGTGTATTAAAAAGCATAGATTATGCCTAAGGTCATTTACAAAAACAAATGTGCACCAGGGGTATAGGCCGTGGGCATCCTTGGTTTAGAATCTGTCATTTCAGAAGCTTCTCGATATAGTATCATCTCAGTATAATACTGAAATTCAAAGTTTTTTCTATGTTATTGGCACTTTTGTCTTCTTTATTTCAAACCGGTGTGAAGTTAATCTAACAACAACAAAAGAATAGAAGACAAAAATTTTAAAAAGGTAAATGTTCACTATTCATCCAATTTTTATTTATTGTTTTTCACTATTTCTGTAAGAAAAATACTTACTTACTATCTAAGATGGCGCTTACAACCGTTGGTCGGTTTTGGCATTATCTAAGAATTTGCGCCAGCTTCTTGTCGTGCGCTTGCTGGCGCCAGTTGGAAACTCCAAGTGTTGTCAGGTTATCCAATGCCTGGTCTTTCCAACGGAAATGCGGTCTTTCTCCTCTGCATTGGCCACCACTGGGTACTGAATCCAATAATTTTTTCGCTGAAGCTCCGTCGTTCATTCTCTCGACATGAGCTAGCCATCGAAGCCGCTCTATTTTAATACGCTTGACTATATCTACGTCGGCATATAGCTTATACAGCTCATGGTTACATCGTATTCGGTACTCGCCTTTGACGCAGATTGGATCATAGATCTTTCGAAATATTTTTCTCTCAAACGCTCCCAAAGTCATTTAATTAATGCTGCTCTAAGTCCAGGTTTGTGATGCGTATTGTAAGACGGGCATGATTATTGACTTATAGAGCGTTAGTTTTGTTCGTCGAGAGAGAGCTCTGCTTCTCAATTGCCTACTGAGCCCTAAGTAACACCTGTTGTCAAGAGTTTTCCATCGTTTAATCTCAATACTCAATACTTATTTTTAAGCAGCGTAAACCCATATTTTCCACCCATTAATCCTGCCACACCTGATAGATTTTGTAGCAGAATGGACAGGTGTTGTGCCTTACGCATAATAAAATCGATGCGTGTTAACGGACCTACACTATTTAGAAAAATACAGCCCCAAACCATTATAAACCCGCCACCATGTTTAAGTGATCGCTTCATGTTTTGTTGTAGGGTTAAATTTGGGTCCTTAGTCTTATGTCACGCACAACCATCTGACTGGAAATGGTTGATTTAAGTTCATGAGACCAAATATCTTAAAATACATTGAAGAATATTTTGAAAGAAAGTGTGAAAAAGTTGGGCATTGATAGTTCATTTTCATTTTACCAAGATAACGATCCGAGACACAAGGCTGACTTCTTAATAATTGCTCACATGTATTTGAAACTCCATCCCCATTTGCAGACCTCACTCATATTCAGAACACATGGAGTTACCTGAAGGAAAAGTTGAAAAATCACACAATTTCTATATTTCATAATTCTCATAAACATTTAATATTAACCACATCAAACCACGTCAAACTCAATGCCAAACCACTCGAAAGATGTAATTAAATAGAAGGGCTTTTTTTTATGATTTTGATCATGTTATTTTAGATTAAGGCCGTGTTACATAGACCAAAGTAATAACTTAGACGTTGTGTTTGTCATTAATTTCGTTTTTTAATTTTTTTAAATCAATGACCATAAATTCAAAACTCTTATAAATATTTTATGTAAACCACATCAAACTCTTTTGAAAATATACAAAAAATTGGACCATAAAAATAACTCAAATTTGAATGAAATCTTAACTTAATAACTTATCACGTAAGTTATCACAAGGCTGAGTAAACTATACTATGAGAGTTGACTTTTAAGTTTTGAAATAAAAACAAATATTTACAATCGGAAATGACTATTGTTTTTCGAAATATTCGCCATGAAACGATTTGCATGCGCTAGAATCAATATTGGAAGCACTTTTTGTCACTCCGATTGAGGTACAGTAGAATCTCAATTATAAAAACATCGAATACCCGATTATCCGGACTCATTCTTCACGGCTCTAATTACCGATTTAAAAATGATTTCCAATCAAAATTTTAACTTACATAGGTATTAGACATCTGCATGAATGCAAAAAAAGCTACTCATGAGACGCTCACCAAAATTAACAACAAAAACTCATTCAATTCTGTCGCAGTGAGAAGCAAAGAATAAATGAAAAAGAGACATGAATTACGTAGAGCTTGAGAGCAGCCAGTTCGTTGGTCTCGTGCAAACGTACAATTCACGAACAACAATCAGAACAGCTCGGTAAACGCTGTTCATTCGTGTGTGAAATGAATCAATGTTGTGCTGAAACACGATGGTACGAATGAAACGTGTTCTTGTCCAAACTTCATGAATTAGAACTGCACATTCGAATAACTCGAATTGTTTGATCAAAATTTGTAAAGCAAAGACCACATAATTTGTAAGAACTCTTTTAATTTATTTGAATGTCATAGAAAACGTTAAATATGCTTTAAAGGGCTTGTATTTTTATAAATGCTTTTAAAGTTTTTACTTTTGTGTGTTGTGTTGTGGTTGGGCGGATGTAATTCATATTTTAAAATCTTAGTTTTTATGTAAACTACACATTTAATAAACTAGCTGATTATATCCGTCGCCGCTCGAGTTTGGTGCTGCTTTTTTTATGAGAAGAATTTTATTTATAAAGATATGGGATGCCATCCCGAGTAAAAATGAAAATTATTTAGTCAAAGCTGTACAATGTTCGAAAAATAGGCAAACATGAAACTCAGCAGGCTAAAAGCCGTAAAAAGGCTGTACAACAGGCGCTTGCAGGACATTTTGACCGTACAGATACTTAACACGTCGATGTTCAGCATATGTACAGCCAAACTGTCAGGCAAGCGCCTGTTGTACAACCGTTTAGCGGCTATTTTCTTACACAGTTTTCGTGTTCCTGTTGCACGAACGTTGTACAGCTTACAGAACCACTGGACCGATTTCGTACAAACCGTCACATTAACCGTTTACAGACCATCTCTAACGTACCCTGAAATTCAAACCGAATCAAACCAAATTGGACGCTCCATTCTCGAGTTATGGAATTTCAAACACATCTTACGACTTTGCTTTTTATATATATAGGTTTTATTCATATAGTTCAAGTAGAGACCTCTTTGAAGAGTTCCCGCTTTAACATATTATATGGGAGGTAAGCGTATCCATGGCCAGATGAATTGCATTTCAATTCAGTTAAGATGTTAAATGTATGCAACCAAATTCAATAATTCAATCCCTATATCTTAAATAAAAGCCTTTTTATAAAGCTATCAACTTTGGGGTTGTGTGGGAGGTGTGCGTGTATATAGGCGGATTACAAAAAAATAGCACAAATCCTTGGGTCAAGTGTAACAACTTTCATGCAGTTATCTCAACTTCTTCTTATTCTGTGTTTACAGACACCTCACACCTATGGACGGACAGGTCTAAATCAGCTCACGCGGTAATGAAGTATATATGTATATAATTTTCTGTACCGGGCTGGCTTATTTCTGTGCGCCATAAACGTTTGCACAAAGCTACTATACCCTTACCTGTTCAGGTTTTTTATTTATTTTTTGCATATATGATTTAAACATTAACAGCCTTATACTCGTACATAAAATCATTTTAGAGGCTTATGTAGTAACTTTAAGCATTTTTAAAAAAGCACATTTTTATCCATAAAGATGGTTACAGCTTATTTAACATCTGCACTTTTCGCAGCCTTTAATCATCGCAATTTGCATTTAAAGACTGCTAAAATTTAATCAACGGTTCTTGACAAAACTTGCGTCAAAAACGACATATTTTACGCTTAATGTTAAAGATTTCTTGATTTTTGTAAAAGATTTGTGATTATTAGCTTTACCAAATTACACAATGAATAAAAAATGTTTTTAAATAACAATTTAAGCAAGGTTAAAATCAACTTTTATAAGAGCCTGCTGAAAATCAAGGCAGTTAGACATGGCTTTATCGACTCAAGTTGAGATATCGATCAAGAATATATATACTTTAATATACCTGCCACGCCTTCTAATGGACGTCACAAAATTAATATACCCACAAAATCATAAAATAATAACTAAAGAGTTCTTAATGTATCAATTAACATATAAACTGCAACACATTGTATAACGTATAAAGCATGTGCTTTTCCTTAATAAACTGTTTCGATCAACTCGGGTAACTCGAATAAGTTGAAAAATTTGAATGCACATGTGCTATTTTCTTTGCTTACAGCAGTTTAGTAGAATAGAGAGAATAACAATAAAATGCTCATCGTCACTCTCTACGGCTAGTGTTTGGTAGCTCTTCTTCTCATTGTTGGTGACAAAAATTAGAGCGCTTCGGCTTATTGTACGAAACAAATTAATGCAGTCTTTCGTCAAACAAGACACAACCGAAACTCACACAACTTTAGTGGCTGCATTCATGAACATTCATTCAACGACGATGGGTTAGTAAGGTAACAAGCAACACGTTGTGAAACATGTTGTGCATTCATTGTATGAATTAATTCATGCAGATGTTTAATAGGTATTATGTTATTCATTATCTTAATAACTCATTCACTATCTTAATTTGCACGACTTACACTTCTCCCGATCATCTCCAACCACATTTTTGCCAAGTTTCTCACTGAAGTCCGTCTTTTCTCTATTCAAATATCTCGAATAGAGAAAGCCTCCACTGTTCCCTTGTTCATCATTAATCCCACTTTGCCTGATTCCTTTTCAATCCAGCAGAGTATTATCAACTTTGCAGGTATACTGAGCTGAGACATTTGCCTTGATTCTTGTTGTCACCTCACCTATGTGAGAGATCTCACATTCGTGTCACGAGACTAGAAATTTGGTATTCCTGATGTCATGTTACGTGACTTTGTGGAATAAATGCAAATTAAATAAAGGGACGCTATATGACATCCGTTTGTGCGACCTTACCCAGGTACATGAAGTTTGACACTTGCTTTTTCAGAGAGTTAAGGTGAGCCAAACGAAAAGGGCCGAAGAAAAAATTCACAAAATTGAGAGTCTGATAGGGTAAAGTGCAGCCAATCCTCCTTTTTTTTTTTCTTTAATAACTTTTCATGCCCGAACCGAAATTCGCGACAATCCACTAACACGCCACCTCCCATAGAAGTCATAATAGTGAAAACTTTATAAAGAGACTAATATTTGAGCTACAAAACTGAAACAACCATAAACACGCCAACCTTCCATGCAACCCCAAATTTAAAAACTTTATAAAAAGGCTTATCTTTAAGCTGCAGGAGAACAATTTCATATGTGTGTATTTTAGACGCCATGAAATAGTAAAATCTTTTAAAATCTCATACAAAAAGAGCTATAAGCCTCACAACAAAATGTTATACGGACATAAGAAGAGCATGGCTAATTGAATATATATACTCAAGGGGCACAATTAGTGAAAAAAGTAACTTGGTGTCAATGAAAACACCAGAAGTGTTAATTTGCTTTTTTTTTTATTTAAAATTGAGTAATTTTATGACATCCACTTAAAACTTAAACCAGAAACTCACTTTTAAAAACCAGTTGAATATTACACTTTTTGGGCTTAAACGCAAATTAAAATCAATGAACATGCCCTGCAAAAATTAATTCACTATATCCAGATTCGACTGTATACTTATCGGTTCAAAGGAATGTTATCATTTCGAATACATGCATTCGATTTGACAACCAAAATGGCTTCAAGAAGTTCAATTTCACAAAAATGTTTAAAGAAAAGAACTATATTCGCTATGCGAACTAAAAATGCTCCTCAAAATGGAGTGGTATGGCGTTGTGACTTTTCTGAATATTAACAAAAAAACTAAGCAATCAAAATCAAATTTTTCACTTTTTTTAAAATTTGTTTTGAATTAAGACCCTGAAATAGTTGAGTCCGAAACTGCTTTTTAAATTTACGGATAACGGACTATGCATGATTGCGATATTTACAAAAACAATTTTCCAAGTATATTCCAGATTGATTTAAATGCAAGAGCATGCATAGACAATACAAAAATAATCTCCTTAGAATTTAACTTTATAATGTTATAGAGACAAAAAAAAATATGCAGTAAAAACTGAAAAATTCAGTCATAAATTTAAGTGCTTATAATTTATAGCTCCGCAATTCCGATACTCAGCAAACTTATCCTCGCGAACAATCGGAAAGTCGAAAGAAAAAAACGCATTGTGGTGACCGTGGCATGCAGGTTAATTGTGTGGCTTAGCATGCTCGGAGCCCGGGTTCGATCTCCAGCCGCGGCGAAAAGTTTTTTTCAATAAATAATTTTTCTGATCGGTCACCATCTCTCTGCAGACAATGGCAAACCTCAGAGAGTAAATAATGCCATGTAAAGCTTCTTGAGAACATGAACTTTAGTCGGCATAAAACATGTAGGTCCAGTTCTCGGTCAATTGTGTGCAAACATTTAATAACACACACAACACAATTGATCATAAGAAGCTCGGTCAAAGTCCTTTCAAGGGCTGTAATTGCCAATTTGTTTTTTTTTTGTTTTGTGAGAAATTATAGGTGATAACATTTGTCCTGAAAGTTTCATAATATTTGGATCACTGAACCAGAAAAAAATAAATTGGTGACGTTGAGTTATAGTGTGAATCGTTATAAGTTGGAAAGAATTGTGAATACAGGACAAAATACAACGTAAACCCATGGAACGAAAATTAGTTGACTAAGTCATATCAAAGATACAACATTAGAGTATAGCATTTACAAGTCACCTTACAAATTTTCGAAGGATACAATATCACCACGAGGTTAATAAACAACACCAAGTAATATTTTTTGAAAGTTGTGAAAAATTTCTGCAAGATAGCCAAGAGCTCTCTTATATAAAGACGGTCACTTCGGCAAAATGTATATCTTGGAATATCCCGGAACAGCATTCGATATGTATGGTTTTAGCCACATTTCAGATACACCAGGAATATCACAAAAACAACCACTTAGAATACATTAAATTTGATTCAATTATGATGATAAATAAAACATGACAATTAACATGAACATCATTAAAATTTCAATTATGTTTATGAGTTGTCATTTATGTGTTTTTATTGTATGTGTGTGACGAAACTTATAGAGCACACTCTAAAGAACAAGTTTCCAATTGCAACGAGTTCAACATGAAACAAATTCCAGTGCATTGAGCCCTGCAAAATGATGTATGCAAATGTGTACGCGTCGACTGAAGGGATATTTTCATTTAATTACAAAAAAACGTACTAAAATCATTAAATTCGAGTTAAACGCACGAGTTTTTCTGAAAAATTCGGATATTTCTATAATTTATTTATTGGCGTCAGAATAACGTAGCAAAAAATTGAATATATTTTCAATCTAGTCTAAAAAAGCTACAGAAATATGCTACTAACTGACATATGGCAGAAAATTTCTAGCTTTAAGTCGGCTTTTTTATTTCACACGGAGAGAAATTTGAGCTGAAAACAATCCCAAATCAATTTATTTTGGAAGTGATTCTAAGCTTAGCCATTATATTCTTGATATCAAGCCATAATGCGATAGTTTATCAAAAAAATTAACACGCCCATAATTTTTTTAGTACAGTCAACTTTTTTTATTTTTAGAGATATATTTATATTTTAAATGTCATTGAAAAGAGATTTGAATAAATTAAAAGATTTATTAAAAACTTAAATTCTGAGAAATTTGGACTCAAAGTTGAAATTTAGTAGTTTCCACCGATTGATTTTTCATCTTTAGACGAGCACAACTCAGGAACGGTTAAGTCGGTGGGGTTTGTTGATATACCGTTAGAAAGATGATTTTAATTTGCAATAATTTAAATAAAAATCGTGAAATACTAATTAACCCTGTAGCTTCTAAGAATGTGAAAATATACCCCTCGCTCCCATACGCTTTTATTCAACTCGACATTACCTTTCACCTCCGTAAAGAGTTGCTTTCAGTTGCGGGACGCCCTGTATATTGAAATTTTTCAAGTGAAGTTTTTCAAGTTGATTCTTTTGAGCTAACATCTTTAACTTTTTCATTGCGTAATTAACGAATCAATTATCGATTCATAAATTTAATAACTTTATTGTGATTAATTAATACAATTTTATTGGTTTTCATAGTGGTTTACTTTTATTATTAGTTTTTTCCATTTTTAATAATCATAATAAGAACTACCACAAAAATTAAAGAAAACCAGGAACAAACATTGAAAAACATGTTATTTTATTATTAATACATCACAGATAAGAAGATACAATTGAAAAAAGTACCTAAATAATATTTACATCCTTAAAGAATCGAGAAACACGTTTAGTTTCTTAGGTTTTGCACAACCTCTTTTGGAGTTAATTTTGGTTTTGGTGTTTTTAGGGTCATTAAAGTAAATTAATGACATCTTTCAATTGAGAAGACAGATTTGCTTAGGTATTGCACAATACTGTACGTATTTACAGATCAAATTTATCTATTACAATTAATTTTCGAAGTCGATCAAATGATTGACATTTTATGCGGTGGTCATTTATTACTTTAATAGAAGTTTTGGTTATAACATACCTGTTTTTTCTACTTTCTTACGCTAGGTATCTCAATGATCTGTACATTTTGGAAACGCGTGGCGTTTTTAGCCATAATGGTAAATGGATTATACCAAAGACTTACGGTGAAAGTCCACCTCCTCGTGAGTCTCATACTGGTGTTGCTTTTGCATGTAAAAACAGCGGAAAACTAAATTTGCTAATTTATGGTGGTATGAGTGGTTGTCGTTTAGGTGATTTGTGGCTGCTAGATATTGGTAGGTTAATCTTTATCTCTATTTTGAAATAATTTTTTAAGTAATTTAAAAGATTCTATGACATGGACGAAACCTCGTACACGTGGACGAGCACCTCTACCAAGATCCTTGCATAGTTCAACGATGATTTGTAATAAAATGTACGTGTTTGGAGGCTGGGTGCCATTAGTAATCAATGATACAAAAACTACTACAGAACGCGAATGGAAGTGTACCAATACCCTAGCCGTTTTGGATTTGGGTAAGTTTTATTTAAGTACCCGTAAATATTTTATTATTCTTTTATAGTAAAGTAAATTAATACGACAGCAAAATAAACCACATAAAATTATTAAAATAGAGCTTGGATACTAAATATCACAGAGCAACAATAACAATATCAATAAATATTTAACGCATTTCAGATAAGAAATATTTTTTTTTTTATCACGTTCAAAAAGGGAAACAGTGTTTACATTTAGTTATAATATTATAAAAAAATATAAAAAAGTAAAAGCAAAATGTTAATCTTCGTGAATACAACACAAAAAAATGCAAATTAGGGACTAGGTGTGCAGTAGTTTTATTATTCAATCGACTTTTTTGTTAGTTCGCTTGTACCTTTCATTCCTTCGGGTATTAAGAGAAATTTTCATATATATTTTTTTTCATATTTTAGATACAATGACTTGGGAAGAAGTTACATTAGATACCATCAAAGAAAATGTACCACACGCTCGCGCTGGCCACTGCGCTGTTGGCATACAAAGTCGCCTATATGTTTGGTCCGGCAGAGACGGGTATCGTAAAGCATGGAACAACCAGGTCAGGGTGAGCTTAGATCCTTAGCTGTAGTTTTGAATGTGGTATAAGAAGTTTTTGGAAACTTCTATTTAAAAGTATTTAGTATTTTGAAATATTTAGAAAATACTTATTAATTTTATCTGTCCATGTAGAATTCTTTGAAAACCTATTTTTAATTTTATTAAAAGGTTTGCTGTAAAGATCTGTGGTATTTGGAGGTAACAAAACCTCTGTACGCAGTCAAAGTGGCACTCGTTCGCGCTTCTACACATGCATTGGAACTTTGTTGGACGGCCACAACGTTTGCCACAGCTTACGAATTACAAACGCAAAAAATTGAGCCACCACCGGTCGCAACCAAAGTAGTTATGCCACAAAATGCCTTACCAACACAAACAACACCAGCAATTGCGACCAATGGCATATCAGCTGCATCTAGTAATTTACAAGCCGCAGCACCAACACAAATGAAATATCAAAAAATTCAAACACCAAGCAGCATTCCACCCACAACACCAACAGCAGCAGCAGTTCAACCGAAATTGGTGCAAAACAGTAATATTGTCATACAACCTTCGCAGCATAACGCTACTCCGGGTGCTACAACTTACATAGCTCAGCCACAACAGCAACACCAACCACAACAACAACACCAACCACAACAACAACACCAGGCACAACAAACACATCAACAACACCAGGCACAACAAACACTACCACAACACCAGGTACAACAACAACACCAGGTACAACAACAACACCAGGCACAGCAAACACAACCACAACACCAGGTACAACAACAACACCAGCCACAACAACAACACCAGGTACAACAAACACACCAAGCACAACAAACACACAACCCACATCAAACACACCAGCCACAACAAACACACCAGGCACAACAAACACACCCGATGCACCAACAACAACAACAACATCAATCACAACACCACCACCAGCCACAGCAACAAATTCAGCAACAACACCCAATTGGTACAAAAATAATAAGTGCACCGAGCGAGCCGCTACCGCAACGTATATTAATTGCTTCCTCCAACGCTCCACATCAACAAACACTAGCGACATCGAACCTGGGCGCAATGCCACAGCAGCAACAACAAACAATTGTACAAAATAGTTTACCCATAAGCAACAGCATAACCGCAGTCAAATTCCGGACGACATCTGTTGTTTCTCGTCCAACACCAATATCAACAACAGTAAGCAGCTCGTCGGCTGTTACTTATACACAACTAGCCACATCCTCTGGTAACACAGGAGGACTTCGTGTTGTCGCCGCATCTGGAAACGCTGGCGGTGGAAATTCACAAGGACAAGCAGTTCGGCTTTTATCAAACCCGGGTGGACAAACTGTTCGTTTGGCTACATCACAAGGAGCAACTACTACAACAGCTATTTTGAAAACTGCTCAGCCAGGAGTGTCTGGCGTAACTACAGGCCAATTGCAACATAATACCGGTGTTAGTGGTACCTCGATTGCAACAACCATTGGAGGCAAACAGTATTTTATACAAAAGCCTTTGACGTTGGGACAGAATGTTCAGTTTCAGCTTGTCAAGACGAGTTCTGGAGGTGTTGCTGTGCAAACTTTCCCAAAAGTCAACTTAAACTTGGCTAAAACCGGACAACAAGGAAATCAAGCAGCGGGTACACTACCAGCTAATGCCCAGATTGTAACTTCCCAAATTGGCGGTCAGCAGCAGCAACAGCAGCAATTTGTCGCAACTACAAGCGGAGGTCAACAGAAGTCTCTAGTGTCTGGTAATTTAGTCAAACTCGTTTCGCCGCATTCGGTCAGCGGCGGCAAACTCATAATGAAGAACTCGAACTTTGTTCAAGTTGGCAAAATAGCCACAAATGTCGGAGGAAAACCAGCATTTGTAATTACCAATAAACAAGGGCAGCAACTAACCAATCAACAAATAATTATCGTAACGACAGGGTCTGGCTTACGAACAATACCCGCATCCGGAGTTATGTCCACAGCCACAGGTGGTAATATTGTGTCTATAGTCGGTTCTACTGCAACCACCGCATCCCCTTCCACTTCAGGGGTTAGTGGTGCTCGTTCTGTTGTTTCAACACAAGCGGGTGTAAAAATGATCCGTGGTGTTTCGGGTGCTACAGTGCGTCCAATAACTCTTACGTTGCCACATACAACCGCTCACATTCAACAACAACCACAACAAATGCAACAGCAAAAGACTACAACGATGCATCAATTTCCTCAACAAAAAACTATAACGTTAGGTGGGAAGGCAGTGACGGTTCAAATGTCATCGAATGCTAATGTTGCAGGTGTTCCAAAAACTGTTACTATAGTGTCGTCTAGTGCCAATGTTGTTGGTGGACAGACGCATCATACTGTTGGTGGTGGAAACACTGGTAAGCTTGTCATGCTGCCATCCAACTCTGGAAACAAAAAAGGATTCGTCAATATATTCAATACTGCTTCTTCTGGGACTTCCATGCATAAGGCAATAACTATTGCCACAAAGCCGGCCTCTGTGCAACAACAGCAGCACATAACTGTCTCGTCTAGTGATGGTGATGGCGGAGATGGCGGCACTGCGTACACTATTGCTGCATTAAACGAGTCTGGTTATATAGAAAGTGATCCGATGGATGATATAATAGAGCAATTGGATGGAGCAATCGATATTACAAAACCTGGCGATACTGAAGATGAAGACATTGATTTAACACGAAACGCTGCCAACCGTGCTGTACCTCCAGGAAGAGATGTTCCTTCCTCTCAAGAATCAGAAGCATCAAACGATGAAACCTATTTCGATAGGGAGATGACAGAAAATCCTACAGCGACAAGTAGCAGCGCCAATGAACTAAACACTACAGTCGGTGATAATCAGCCAAATGAGGCCTCATCATCTGCTGACGCTGCCAGCAGTAACACAGACCCAGCTCTGACAGCTAATATGGATGACACTGGAATAAGCAGCACAACAACCGAAATTCCAAGCAATAACGAAATGGACGTTAATATCGCTCCAAGTGCAGGTGATGATGCTGTCACAACTACAACATTTTCGTTAAATATTGTGCCAACCAAAATGGATGTTTCTATGGTAAATCAATGCAATACTTTTCATCTTTTTATCCTTCCACTACCTTGATTTTCAGAATAATATTCAAGACGTTAGTAGTAGTACGATGACACATCAAATGGTTGTAGATAATTTACCGACAACATCAGACGTGTCAGGGACTGCCAACAATTCCACTACAAATAAAACAAGTGCAATTTTATCAGAAAATATTGATTCAGCTACATCGACAACAATTACATGTTCTAATAGGTAATAAGAATACAAAAAATAATGTTAAGAAATTATAACACACATCACATAAAATATTCAACAGGCGAGAAACTCAAAGCTTGGAAAGAGAAGACACAGAAAAGGAATTTAACGAAATATCAAATTCGCATGAAACAATGTCAAAAAACATCTCTAACATCAATCATAATTTAATGCAGACAACGTCTACGTTAAATCCCAACACTTCTGACATTTTGCAGCAACATCACAATGGTATATTAAACTAATATGATTTATATAAATAGTACAATCCCGAGTCGTAGTATCTACACTCAAATGCATCTCCTGACCTTTTTATATAACGAAGTTTTTCAGCGATAGCTTATTTTCATTATTAAAAATGTGTTTTTAAGATGAAATAGTAAATTGGACCACTTTATGAAGTTTTCTTTTTTTTATGAATTTTAAAATACACTTTCGACTTGCATTTTTTTGTGAAAAATAAATTTTTTCAAAATAATAACTTTAAAAGCGCACAAAATTTTTATTGGGCATAACTTTATTATAAAAATCAAGTGAGTTTACAAGATATATTTAAATATATATGTCCGAAAATCGCCAAAAACTGTATTTTAAAATATTAATCCGAAAGAAGCTTTGGAAACAGTCAGTCGAATTCATTCTGTGTCTTATTGGAACGAGCCCACATGTGAAACGCGTCTTTTCATAAAAAAAAAGAAAATATACACTGTCAAAGAAAAAACCATGCTAGCTGCATTCGATGAGGCTGCATGTCAATCGATAATACACAGCAAACATTAATTCTTCTTTTAAACATTTTGAGCACTTTATATATTTCATTTTCATTTGCATTTATTTTTAAAGAATGTGATCTAATAGTTGAACAAGTTTCGACATACAAACAAATTGGAGCTAAACTAATTTTCACCTACATATTTTGATTTCAGTCAAATGAACTTGGTTTTGCAAACTTAAAGTTTGTTTGCTTATGTATACAATAAATTAAAAGTTTTGCCTTCTAAAGCTACTGTTTTGCCTTCGTAATGAGGATTTCTTGAAAACAACTAACTAGTTCCATTCCACGAAACGTGAAAAACTTCTAAAGTTTTCGAAAAAAACTACACACTTTTTCAAGTATTAAGTTGCCGCCCAGTATGAGGTTCATATTGAGATAATAGAGATGCGGTTTACCCGGTTATACATTTGAAATGCTTGTTTCTGTTATAATATAATTATGTTCTGTTCATCAATGCATATACATTTGTTTTGTCATCCTTAGGTGGGCATTTGGATGCACTGGCATCGGCTGCTATACTACAAGCAGCTTCCTCATATCAGCCTTCCAATATTCTGGTATCCACTCTCATGCACCCAGGTAACTTAAGTACTCAGTCTCAACAACAAATCGATCCCGATTGTGGCATAGGTATGAAACACTCTTAGCACAACTTGTGGAAACAAATATTGATTTCTTATTTCTTAGCTCAAACTGCAGTTGTTCCTGATCCGAATTCTGCATCATCATCGTTAAATATAGTTCACTCGACAGCATCTCTGGGTACGTCGAAACAACTTCAACAGTCGCAATCGCAGTTTGCAGAACACATTCAGCCAGTTTCTGGATTTCAATTGAACTCATCTACATCACCGATTCAGAGTCATAGAGTTATTAAATTGAAATACGCAACTGGTACTGGAAACGTGCCAAACCAACTTACTGCACCTCTTCAAAAACTTAATACCAATAATGAAAATCCGGTAATGACAGTTAAAAACAAAATAATTGACAACAATAATTTATGCATGCATCTTTATAGTCTTTAAAAAGCTCTCAGCAGCTAAACATAAGCGACAGTAAATGGCATACCGTTGGAATTTTCAAGGAATTGTCTCATACTGTTACTAGTTATATTGACAACTGCTATTGGAATGACTCTATGTTTGAGGGCTTTGACTCGGAAAACTTACCTGATCTGTCGCAATACCCACGAATTAATCTTGAGCCAGGCACAGCATATCGTTTTCGCCTAGCTGCTATAAACTCATGTGGGCGTGGTGAATGGGGAGAGGTAACATTATCAATTAGTTTTTATTAAATGTCATCTAGACTTAGTCATATCAACCATTTAACTATCCATAGATATCTAGTTTTAAGACATGTCTTCCTGGGTTCCCTGGTGCGCCTTCCGCCATTAAAATATCTAAATCACCTGAAGGAGCTCATCTCACCTGGGAGCCACCACCATCGCAAAAGACGGGTGGCGACATTATTGAGTATTCAGTTTATTTGGCAGTTAAGCCAACAACAAAAGACAAAATGCCTTCACCTCAACTGGCTTTCGTGCGTGTTTTTGTTGGAGCAAATAATCAATGTACAGTTGCGAATGCCTCACTAGCAAATGCTCATGTAGACTGTTCAAATAAGCCAGCTATTATTTTCCGCATTGCTGCTCGAAATGAAAAAGGCTACGGTCCAGCAACACAAGTTAGGTGGTTGCAGGGTATGATGTAAACTAATCAAATAGCTATTAACTTTATTAATGATATTCATTTGGTTTCCTAACTAGAACCACTATCTGGCAAGCACGGTAATACATCTGGCGCTTCAAACACATCTGGGCTCAAACGTTGTCAGGACAAAAACAACTCTACATCCACATCAACTGCACCGAACAAACGTCCTCGTGGCGCAACTGTCACTGGTGTTACCATTATGCCACCTCCAGGTAACGAATAAGGCACTGCTGAAGCTTTTAAAAGACATATTGGTTGATCCGTTGTTAAAATAAATCAATATAGAATTAAAACTACATATAATGTTTCTTGCAAGACAAAAAGCAAAAAATATATAAATCTAAATGTATTTATAACTAATTAAATTATGAAATGTATTTTTATATACATAATCTATAGAAATACTTACTTCCTGAAAAGGGAGCATTACCAATAATTTTGTATTTGATAAAAAATTGATAATTGTAGTCTATTTGCTTACGCAAAAATAATAACCTAAAGTAAGCCATTTTAGTTTATGGCTTTATTTTAAATTGAAAAACCATTGAACCATTATCATAAACATTTACCTTTTAAATATTGATCTATTAATATCCCAGTCAAGCGATTGCCTATTATGCTGTATTTTGTCAACGCCTTCTTCCCATTCGGAATGAATTAACTAACAAGACATTTATTTTTAAACATGCATTGTGAAAAAATATGGTTATAATAAAATATGTTAACGAAAAAAATTAAAAAAAATAATAAACACCCCTGTATATATAATGAGAAACATTTTAGGTTAATATGAACTTTGTTACCATAAAAATAAATATTCATTATAATGTATGAATAAAATTGATTTTACATGCAATCCAATTGTTTTACTGTTTTTTTTTTACCCTTACAATAAAATTTATTAAATCATAGTATTATAATTATGTTTGTTCTGCATTTCGGTCGAAATTGCATCGATATTGAAATAAAACGTGTCGAATTAGTAGATTTCTTCTGAAAAACGTTCGCTGTGCAACTTTAAAATAGATTTAAAATTTATGTTCGAAACAGCTGCTCTCTTCTGTGTTACGTTGATCGAGCTCGCTTATTTTTAAAAAATTACGATTAAATAAGAGATGAATTCTGCTTTTATGTAACAACATTTTTTCATAAAGTAATCATGAATTTATTATTATCACTCTGACAATCAGCTGGTTGAAGTTCAAGATTCGAGCTTGAAGAAATTATCCAAGTTCGTGTAATAAAAAAAAAACGACTCCTATATAACCGAAATTGGTAAAGTATATTTCCCAATATTTTTCACAGATTAATGCAATTTGATTCACCTTATTCTTATATAGGAACAACTAGTTGGTGCGAAATGAACTTTAAACCTGAAAATAGAATAGATATTTGGAGCGTTCATTTCACGACCGCGTAAATAATAAACTCAGTACAGAGAGATAAAGCAAATTTATAACGGTACTTCATAGCCTTATTATTGTAGTTCAGAATAAGGCACAAACCAATGATTCGTTATGTATTTGCATATTTTACTTCTATCACTTTTAGTACAGCGGACACACTGCGTTGTCTATGACGGAGTTAAAAAAGCTTGGAATAAGCTTAAAACAAGCTTAAATACGTAAGCCTCAAGTTTGAATAATGCTTTCATTAACTGTCTTAGAATGCTTACATGTAATTGTAGGATAAACGAAAGTGAATCTTGGAATAATAGTCCTTACTTAAAGCTTAATCCAAGTGTTGATTTTACAATTGGATATGTGTTTTAATAAGCTTTTACCAAAAGTGCCATATTCAAGTAATCAATTAGCTCTCGCGAAAAAATGATTATTCCGTGGCTCAGTGAGTAAGCCACTTGTTGATTTGATTTGGACATCCAAGGTTCAATTCCCAACCGGAACATTTTTATTTATTTTTTATTTTCGTTTGTTAAAATTTAAGCATACCATGCAAGTTTTACTGGGAACTCAATGCGTTTGAACTGGAACGGCATATCGGTTGAAGTCAAAGGAATTCGCGGAATTAGGCATTCTTCTCTCTAGAACGACCCTTTCAAAATCCTTGCCATTACCAGATTGTTCAATAGCTTCGTCACTATCAGTCGAGTTCCATTGACGCAAATGATGAGGTAACATGCCAGCCAAAGAGTTTACAAATTTTAATAGATAATTGACGAGTTCGTCTTCGTTTTCTACGCGATCGATCGATTTGTATGACCGCAATTCTCCCGGAATTTAATTTTTAATCGTACGATTCAAGTGACGATTCCGATTCAAGTGATATTGACATCAATGTTTTTGCTGCTTAGATTGCACGTGCACTCAACCAATCGTAGTTACAATAATTTTGATCAATATTCGGCTATTGATGAGTTCATCTTCCGTTGAAATAAAATGGCAGGTGGAATCGATATTTAACCACTCATAGTATGTGCCAGAATTTGTCCATTTCTGATTTCAGCAGTTCTTTTGAAAACCTTTGCAGTTGTATCCTGTTGCAGGAACACTCGCATATTCGTACTCAATGGAATGGTTTTCATGTATTGCCACAAATTCGACGACTGCCATGGCGGATTGCTTTGAAATGTTGCAAACAGGATTGGAATAGTAAAGGAATCTTCAGTGCTGAATGTGCAGTTCTTGCACCTCCCAACGGTTTTGAAGGCTGGCATGTTGAAATTATCATACGAAGCAATTGCATCGTCTAACATTTGATTCGTAAAACGTAAATTCGTCCCAATGCTTCAGTTGAAAACACACCAGGATATTCATCTACTGGTTGGCCTTAATTTCTGCGTAAGCATTTCTTAGACCATGCATTCCATGTTTAACATCGAGGCAACTCCGAGTTTGACAATGTTCTCGCAAACGAATCACTGGCGCAAGTTGAAAAAACTAATTAATGTTGTTGCTGGTGACCTTACCACTCGCTGTGTTTCGTTCTCTGTGTTGAAATACACTCTTTGACCATTCTCCAAATGAACTGCCAGATGCACAAAAGTCTGATGAAGTTCATGAATGTCAAATGAAAACAATCTCTAGACTGCTTCGTTGCAATTCAGGTGTAAGCCCATTTGAAACATGCTGATTTCATCTCGTTCAACACTAATAACCGCCATATCGCTTAATTTGGTGACGTATTTGCATACATACTTAATCGATCGCACTGAACTGCAATACTCAACATTGATATGTGTTTTGAATGCCTTACACAATATTGGCGAATATGGCACGATACCCGCTCCATTCAATTGAGTGATGAATGTTCTACCTTTTTCATCTGGTGAGCGGCGCTTATTGAGTTAATATCCATCGTTTCCAGTTTGAGCTTCGCGAATAAAAGCACGTGGAGTACTCCTTTTGAAATAGATATGCGGTAAAATTATCATCCGAATTGAACAGAAAAAAGAAATGTGCGCCTGCAGTAGGGATGTAACCACGAATGGAAGAATACAAGATTACGCCGTCCTGAAGTTTTATCGTTAGATGACGTAATCGGAGCAACCTCTTCCTATTAGCTAAAAAAGGGTTACAATAGGATAGCTACATAGAGAAGGCATAGAGATGGCAACAATAAATTCGCTCCAATGACGTCGTTGTCGTAATCTTGTATTCTTTCATCGATGGATGTAACGAAGCTTCGACTTCGGTTCCGAAAGGTCGGAACTTCCGATTGATTTTACACCTTTGACCAGTGCTGCCGTTTTACAATTTTGAATAGTAGTAAATTTCCTGTTTTTGGGGAGTATTTTTTAAATTTTAGTAGTACTTTAGTACTTGGAAATAATGACAAAAAATAACTATTGCAAAACAAACTTATAATGAGATAAAATGTTATAATTTTCACCTTTTTATTAATGTTCCTTGTTATTTCATTTTATTGGCAATTCAACAATGTATTTTGTATTCAGTGTATTTTAATTGTGTGGAAGAGGAATTTAATTATAGTGTAGTAGTACAATTGTAGTTTTAATTAAGTATACCCAACCTTTACGATATTCCCTTATTAAATTAAGCTTTGAAAATTTCCTTTCTGCAGTTGCATTGTCATGTGAACAAAAAAGTTAGAGGTGTTCAACTTACAGACCTCTCCCCTATTTATTGTTACACTTTTTAAATTGTTCCGCATCTTTTTCTGAAATCAACTGAAGGAAAATACTTGTTTGTGTTAAAAAGAATTTTTTTGAGAACATACAAAATTTATTTTTCAAATAAATTACTATTAAACTGAAGTTTTACATACAAAACAAAAATAGTTGAACATTTAAATATTTCATTTACACATAACGTTACATAGATTTTAAATGCATGAACGAGCACACTTCTCTATATTGCTTCTTGGCCTATCTCAGAGATAGTTTAGCAAAAAATGCTAAATATTTTTTATTTTGATTATAAATATTCATTCATTCATTTATATTTAAAGACTAATTTAATAAAGACTATTAAATAAATATAAATGTGTTTATTTTGATCATATACAATCATATACATTATATACAATTGTATTTCATTATATAATATTTATACAATATAGTAAGAAATTTCTTAACAATAACAATTCAGTGTTGTAGAAACAACAAACAGCCTCTTGCTCACAATAACCAATATTTTTTACCGAGGCTGTTGCATATTTTAATTTATAAAAAATATAAAGTTATATAAAATTAAATAATTTCGCATTGAAACATATTATATAAAATTAAATAATTTCGCATTGAAACATATTATTAAGGCTTGTACAAAAAAGCCTTTCTGTAAAGCGATGTTTTTTATTAAAGCCATTGCACTAAGCTTACACAGAAGTTTAAGTCATCAAGTTTATACAAACATTTGTTAAATTTTTCCATACCAATACTTTTGAAACTAATTTCATTTCGCACACTTTCCAAAAACGAGCACAACTCAAAATAACAATTTTCAGCAAGGACAAAAACAATTTAATGTTTGCCCTTTTTTCAAAGCGAGAAATTTATTGATAATTACTTTATCCTTTCTTATTTAAATAATTTAAGAAATAAGAACGATTTTATTTTTCGAAATTATATACAATATGTATGTTCTGAAATTAAAAAAAAACACAAATCTATTGACAAGCAAGTATAAAATTTTAAAAATACAGCGCCTTCAAAACAAACACAAAGGCGCACAAAGCGCAAAATAAGTGAATAGAAAAAAATTTTGAAAGGACATTTCAAGTCATTGCCAATAAGATCATTCTCTAGAGAATTTAAAATTTCTATTAGAATTTGTTAATTTTAAGTTAAAAGTAACTAGTTAAGGCAGCTGGTAAGCGATATCTAGATAAATACCTGCAAAAATTCTAATAAATTCATTACATTAAGTGTTATATTTAAACTAAAATGTGAATGTTGGAATTATTTCTGCAGAATTTTTAATATTTAGTTATTTAATTTTAAAATAAAAAAATACATCAGCTTTAAAACAAAAGTGCGCAAAAAAAGTTTGTAAAAACATCTGCTGCTGTATGGATAAATATTAAATAAGTGAATAGAAAAAATTTTAAAAAGGATATATGAAGTCATTGACAGTAAGATTATTCTCTCGAGTGCGGTATTTTTTGTTGAATCTATTGAAGCTGGAATCTTTTATATATAGATAAATTCCTGAAAAAATTCTTATAAATTCCTTAACTGAAGTGTAGAAGAAGAAGATTATGAAAAAACATAATGTTAAGTGTTTGAGTTGTTTTTTCTTTTTTGCTGAATTTTTAATTTTTAGTTGTTTAATTTTAAAAATAATAAATACAGCACCTTTAAATACAAACGTTTTGAAAAAAGTTTGAAAACAACTTTTCTATACTCTGGATAAAAATTTAATAGAAAAAATTTAAATGTTTAAAAGGATATGTAGTCAGGAAATAAGATCATTCTCTCGAGTGGAGTATTTTTTGTTGAAATTGCATATTTTAAGTTGTAATCTATGGAATATTGTATGTGATATAAATATAAATACCTGAACAAATTTTAATACATTCATTAAATATATAATAAAAATAGTAAAAATTAGAAAAAAAATTTAAAGTATGAAATATGAATGAATTTTTAAATTTAAGTTGAATTACAAATTTATTTAATTTTTGTAATAAAAAGTTATGCTATAATTTCTATAAAATTGTTTATTTAAACATTTACAAAATTAACTTCAGGTATTCTCTTTATAAATGTAATAAGAAATGTTGTTTTAAGCATAAGTCTAGTCGGAAGGAGCCTAACGCCACGATAACGTACAAAACCAGAAGTAAGGAACCAAGGCCAACCGCGCGTGTAAAGAGTTTATGGTGGTGCATTAATTGAGATACAAACATTTCTCATATTGAAAGTGAAATTAATTAAAATAATATCTTTGTCAGTATTGACAGAGACAGGGGGAATTATTTGTAAGCCTCTGATAAACTTCATACTGTGTATGCTTTAACTTTGTGTATAAAACATATTTATAATTAACTCTGTTATGAATCAGCAAAAAGAAATAACTTTTTAAAAAAGCAAACATGTATTTCAAGCTACAAACAACACCAAAGTTTGCCAAGGGTACACAAGTTTAACATATTACGAAAAGCTGAAAAAAAATTTTAAAATTTTAACTGCGATTTTTGAAAAATTTGTCATAACATAAATCGTTTTAGATGGTTGTGTAGTTATTTATCCAATACCAAAAATGAATATCTTAATTTATACGATTTTCTTATTATCAAATATAATTAAAGTTTATGTTAATGTTGGTGATGTGAGTTTGTTCAGTTCATTGAAGCTAAGTTATATTATAAATATATCGAAAATTACTAAAAATAATACATAAAACTTGCTAAACAAAAATAAATTCCAACAAAATGCTGAAAAGGACGCTCAGCAGTTTCTGTAACTTATATATAATAAAACTTGCATGTTTCTATCAACTGATATAAATAATTAGCTCACCAAACCGCAATAAGCACCACCTATACTTTCAGCAAACAGCATCCAGTGCGGTTTTTGATATTAGAACTGTGTTGGCTTTTTCAATTTTCCCCGTGAAAATAATTTTATTTTTACTGCTGCACTTTAATCAAGGTAGCATATTGCATATTTAGTCAAATACTGATACTATTGATGTCAGTTGTCACTCCAACTACAATAACTTTTGAGGTGCTGAAATTTATTTATGTTTATTGGCAGTGCTCAACTTCAACGACGCAACTTCGGCTCTTCATTAACTATTTGATTATGTGATAAGTTAGTTTTATATTATGTTGTACTGAATATTTTGTCTTACTTGTACTGATCGTCTGTGGTTTCTACCTCACATGTGGTTTCTACCTCCTCCGTACTTTCTGGAACGTCGTACAATTCCTCTAAAAAATATAAATATAGTTAAGAACATTGCTCCTACACACAGATAACTGTGCTTAAACATACCTTCTTTAATCATTAAGATTTCAGGCGAACCGGGTGCAGATTGCAGCGTTAGGTCTTGTAGCGGTGAATTTTCGCGCGACATATCTTAAAAAAAAAATATAATTATATAAATTTGCTGCTGCTGCAATTAAGTGGTAGCTTACCTCTTGGACTCGGAGATACTGGCGCCGAATGCGGTTTATCTATTAGGGGTCTTTTAAAGTTGACAACGCTTCGTTGACGTCGCGTCTTATAACTCGAGTTTATTAATTTAGCCTCACTATTTGGATCTATACGCCAAAAGCTACCTTTTCCTGGTTCATCTTGAGATCTAGGTACTTTTATGAAATACCTGGAACAATAAGTATTAATTTTCATTAAACATTATGTATGGCTTGACTAACAAAATACAAAACGAACCTATTTAAACTGAGATTATGACGTATGGAATTTTGCCAACCCTTGTTGGCTTCCATGCGATAGTAGGGATAATTTTTGGATATAAACGTGTAAATGCCCGACAGTGTGAGCTGCTTTTCTGGAGCCGAGGAGATTGATTGTATTATTAGCTGCGCGTAGCTGTAAGGTGGTTTCTCAATTTCATTGTGACTGCTTGTCGATGGCGTTCTAAATGCATCATCCTTAATGAATGTTTGTATGAATTTTATGGTTAATTCATTAGTTGAATATAATATTAATAAATCTAACTTACGTTATTCAAGTTATTTCTATTACCATTGGCGCAGAATGTTTGATAGTCTGGAAAACTGTGGCGCGGACTGGCAGGGCAACTATTTGCTGCACTAATTGTACCTAAGCATAAGAGGATAGGGTAAGTAAACAAACAAGATATTCTATGATATTTGAAAATACCTGTTGGCGATGGATAAGGATTGCTGTGAGCTTCCAAATTTGGTATGGATATTTTTAGCGTAGAATAAACCTCAGTTGATTGGTTGTTTATTCTCTCTGTGAGCTTAACAGTGTCTTGCGTCGTAGTGGCAGTGGTAGCCGACGAACAGCTTGGAATAGCATCACCAGTTATTAAATCAGGATCAGGCACAGCATCAATTGTTTCAATTGGTGTTGATTCTGATCTAAGGGGCACAAATATATCACAATCCATTTGTCGTCTACTAAGGTTTTTATAGACATAGTTCTCAAAATGTATTAAGAGCTCTGTACTAGGAAATCTAAAGATGCAGGATTTCGGCAGCTTCGTAGGCTGAGCATTGCAACGCTGCAATTCGTCATCAACGAATATGCCATTCTTACTGCCGCATGTAAGGAAAAACTCGCCACACTCTGGATCGAAATTAATCTGAAAGTGTTTACGCGAAACGAAACTGCTACTTGCTACGTGAAAGTCCACATTCGACGTAGTAGAATTGCGTCCAATGACAGTAACGCGATCTTTTATATAAAGAAGCATATTTTCCATTTTAAGCATAGCCAACGCGTGTTCTGGAGGCGTCATGTCTAGCAGACAAGAAGACGATGTATCCGTTGTAGTCGATGAGCGTGAATACTGTGTTGGCGATTCCTTGAGGTCACACTGCTGCTGCTGAATATCGTTTCCATTCTGGCTAGATGAACTGGTATTTGAAGATGAATAGCCACTTTGCAACAGATTCGCAGTACCATCATCAACCTCCATATTGGCATTATTACTTGTACTTGTTGATGTTGAGGTTGCTGCAACCACGGCGTAATTCTCTGTTGTTGTTGCTATATTATTGCTGTTCTTGATACTAAATGCTGCAAGACCCTCTAACCTGGCAGATTGCTGGCAAACAGTACGAGATATTTTTCTTGGAGGTGATTCAATGTAATCTTCTTCGTCCGTTGACATACTTGACGTTTCTAACACATCAAACTAAAAAAAAATTTTACATTGACGACAAATTTAAAAAGGAATAACAACAAAAATCGTGAAATATAAAGATGCAATTAAGCATTATTTAGTTTAATTTATTTATACTCTAGTGTATCTAACCATTGAATCAAATTCCTTGTCATTCAAATTTTGAGCTTGTGTGTAATCAGTTTGCTGCATCTGTGGTTTGGGTTGTGTAGTATTCAACTTGCTGTTGTCAGTCATTATTTGTATACAGCGCTCCTTTATGACATAAGTCGTTTGGAGTGTTTATTGTCAAAATTTTCTGTTGTACGTTATTTCCCCTCTAATTAAATCCCCTCTGGCAAATTGAAAGTTGTTTTATATGCTGCAAATATAAAAAATGTATTTAACCGTATAAGTATTATTTTAAACCAGTTTTCAAAGCGGATTTATTTATGAAAACCCAGTAAATAAGTCCGATGTTTTTCTCAAGATACTTAATTTACGAATTTCACAATTAAAATTCCGCTTCATTCTTCATATATAAGATGCAATAAGTTATCAGAGAGAGTTTTAATTAATATTAAATAATCATTATTTTTTCGAATATCGTATGTGATCATATGTGTTTCGTTTTATACGTCTAAATCTATAATTCAGTGTGCGACATTTTTTATCGCAAAAAGGAGTGAAGAATAGTTCTTTCCTCTTCATGAACATTAACTTATCGAAGAAATTATGAATGATTAATTGGAGTTATGTCAAGCTTATACGAAAATCATTTCTAAGACAAACGGCCTGTTGTGTTATATGGCGTTTTACACCTAGACATTTCAGTGGCTTTCATAAAAAAATTTGCCTAAAGGGTTAACAAAGACTACGCGAGTACGAAACAAAATCATCAATGCATTTATACCGTTAGCAGTACAGCACTAAAAAGTTGAAATTAATTGTTAAAAAATTTTTGGTCTGTGAAACTTTGATTTTGAAACTTAAGGTTTCATTTGAACTGTTAAAATCTAATTTAAAATATATAATTTCATTGGAAAAACATGTGTAATAAATCTGTTATATTTAAAAAAAAATTGGTACATTTCTTTCCTATTTGTTACATTTTTTAAGAAAATTTGGAACGAAAAAAAATAGGCGAGTGACAACCGTGCTTGCATATGTATTTTTATTAATATTATTTTTTGAAAAACTCACAAATATTATATACGATGTTCTTGGTAGTAAATGCAAAATTTAATTGAATTTCTTTATTTGCATTTTAGCACGGCGCGTGCTAGATGTCGTGTTCTTAATCAGGCTTAAGCTCAATTAAAATAAAAAACTAATGTAAATATTTCAAAATTACAACTATTGCTTGACTTAATGTGGCTTTAATTTATTTTCGTTTAAAATTAACTGCTTTAAAATATTATGTTGAGTTCCGCAGATATCTGCATTTTTCTAGATGCAGTTGAAAAGTTTTCCATTTTTCATCGCGTTCGCCGATGCCATGTATGAATCTAATTTTTTTTCTAAATATAGTGCAACTATCAAAAACTTGAAAAAAAAATATTTGTTACGAGATTTCGTTATTTTTCAATCCTAAAACGCGTACGAAAGTCGCGTTCTAGACAATGGAAATGCCCATACATAAATATCATTATTTGTACTTTTAAAAAACGTTAGCCGCCAAGATTCCTTCAAATCAATATTCCTAACATCCAAACGTTGTTACTTTTTTATGCAAACACGTTGTTACCTTTGTGTGGATCTTATTCTTGATAAAATAACTAAATTTCTTTGATCACTAGATGTTCGACTATTGCAGCAAATGAAAAACTCAACTTGTATTTTAAAAAATATAATTTCAATCATCTTCATGGTTGTGTTTAAAAAAAGTATAGTACCTTTTTTTTCAGACCGTTTAACCAAAAATTATTTTGAAAAACCGATAACTACACAAAAAATGGACACATCGATTTCTCCAAATGTTATATATATTTAATAGCTATGAGGTAACTTCTTACCTTCTCACTTTACCGCTAAAACTCAAATTAATCCAATGCACAAGGATTAAGACTTATAAGATTAACGCGCACAAAAATGCCGGCAACGCTGAGTTTTTTTTTAAAATGTGAGTTTTGACAGTTGCCGCAATTTGCTAAAAAGCAAGGCCTACTTTGTTTTTCTACCATTACAAAAAAAACAATGGCTGCTTAGTATAAAATGGCTTATTGAACAGAATTTTGGCTTGTGGCCGAAATTTTTAATGTACCATTCCTGGATATAATATTCTAAATACGTTGGGGAGAAACATTGAGAAAACTACCAAACCATCACAGAATTAGAATTTATTCTATCATTCTACAAAAACATAAGCAACACAAAAATATTTTTGTTTTGCTTGAAAGTTACGTGTGTGCAACACTCGTAAAACAGTGTTCGAGTGAATTTCTCTATGTGCGTGTGTACGTTGTTTTGACGTAATTATTGTTTTACTTGTGTATTTTTGAATTTGTTGCTTTGTTATTGTAAATAAAAAACACACCGTTCGTTCTTAACCTCAATTCATGCAAAATGTTTGTAATTCTTTTATATTAACACTATTTATTAAATTTTACAAACTATATATTTGATATTGTTAAATTATGACTACAATTTAACATTTTTTCACTATAGGTTATATAAATTTTAGTTCTTCAACGTTATTATTGCTTTATTTAGGCTTTGTTGCAATTTCCATATATATGGAACTTATTTAGTTTGTTTTTGTTGAATTATACACTTGTTCGATTTTCGCTATATTAAGCCGCTAACCTCGAAAAATTCACTATCTTGCATTTAGCTATAATATTTAAAATTCAGCTTTTGGCACTGCAGTCAGAGGAGGATTTCGCGAAATCAGCAAAAGAAAAATACACAATTGCCTTTACTTGCCGACCGACTATTAAACTAGTTGTTGTTGCTGTGTGTTGTTGCGAATGTTTTTTTTCGTTCTCTTTCCTTTTAATTTGTTTTTACTATTGGTAGAGGGCCATGCTTTAAACGTCAGGCAACAATGTTGCCACGTTGAAGAAGAATTAATTTTTTAAGTAATTAAGGCTATGCCTTAATTGATAATGCGGGATTGACATCCCGGAACTGTCAATCCCGAACTGTCAAAAAAAACATGTTTTTGGCTTGCAACTTTTTATTTTTCACAGAACGCATACCCACATCTTCTTAAATGATAAATTTCTTACTCATGCTAACATTTTGACATAAAATTATTGTTAAAATTTTGTTTCATTATAACTCTTATTGAACACCAAAACTAAAATTCGCTGCATTGTTTACATTCGTGTATTTTCATGCTGGCTGCTCGAATGCTCGTTTTTGTGTTCAATTTATATATTTAATTGCAAACTTTGATGCGAGGTTATTGTATAATATAATTTTATTTAAATTCATTTTTATTAAATGTACTTACTTTTTTAGTTACCTGAAACAACATTGCTGAATAAAAATCTTGCCAAAATTATTGGCAATAATTACTGTTTTTTGACATTAATTAACTTTTAATTTTAATTTCGTACTGAATAAATGCTTTTCTTGTTTTTTGTATTTATGTTTTTACTAAATTTCGAGTGATGTAAAAGAAAATATAAGCTTTTACAAAAAAACATAACTTCAATTAAAATAATTGAAAATGTCAAAACCACTTTTTGGTAAAGCTTGTTGAGTATGCGATGAATTTGTAGCGAACGCTGTTCGTTCGGGCTAAGAGTTTACACCGAGCGAACGAACGAGATTTCTTTCGTTCGTTCAGGCGGTCTAAACGCACGGTGAGATGAGATAATCCCATGCGCAAAGTCCCCTTTTCCACACGGCAAATTTTATTGCCAGCAAGTTTTCAATTCTCTTTTGAACTTGCCATTTGCGTTTCCACTCAGCAAGTTTTCTTGAGCAATTCTGAATTCTGAATTCTGAACTAAAGCGAAACTTCAAAGAAAGAGCAGCACAAAAGAAAAATTGCCGGTACGAGCAAGTCTGTACTCGTCCCGCACCAATGACAAAAAACTAGACTTGCCAGCAAGAACAATTGCCGTGTGGAAAATGGGTTAAAGCAAAGCAAACAAAACTGTGCTAAAGTCTGTTAGGAGCATGTCTATGCTATTAATATCATAGACAACAATCTTAATCGGCAGTGCTGCCAATAGCCGTGGGTTAAGTTTAAGCAACTAAAAAAATATAAGGAAGTGTGGTTTTCCTCGGATACTCTGTATGTGTACTGCAAACTGCCATACCGACAACACAGGCATTTTTTGACTTTTGTATTGATCGAATTTCCAGTCCGATGTTTTCCAGCCAAATTCAATCGATACATCTGTCAAAATGTAGGCAGAACTTCAGAGGCACATTCAATTAAAATAGTTGCACACTTTTAGGGGCGCTCGTGTTATGAATGATTTAATTATAAAATTAAAAATATATTACGTTAAAATTATTATTATTATTATTATTGTTACTTATTAATTAAGTAAATTAAATTAAAAACAATTTTAGGTAAATTATAGGTAGCAATTTAAAACAATTTTAGGTTCATTATTATTATATATATATTATATTATGAAAGTTTTTTTATATATGAAAGCAAAAAATTGCGTTAATTAAAATTGCATTTATGTTTATTTTATTAATAAATTTATTTATGTGCATAATTATTTCGTAATAAAGTTCAAAAAATGTAATGAATGCGTTTTTTAAGAGAATACATAAATTAAAAAGCTTAAAATGTAATAATAATTATTTTAATGCGAATTCACATCCTTTTATATTATTCACTGGTACTGGTACTAGAACTATGAAAAATGCCGCAGCTTTGTGCCGTTACAGCGATTCCTTATATGTTACTTCTTTGAAGCAATATTTAATTGCAGATGTCGGTATATTCACTAAAAACCAAAGAAGTAGTAATTTTACTTCTTTGCTAAAAACACTGCGGCCGATAACAAAGTTCATATGTGCAAAACAAGAAAAAACATAAAGGGTCAGTTTCACGACTATTAGTTAACTAATACTATGTTCACACTGAGATCAAATTAGTAGTGTCCGACCGAATATTCGGTTTCGGTTTCGGTTTCGGCCAGTTTCGGCTATTCGGCATCAATATGGCCGAAACGGAAACCAAAACCGAATAACTCTAAACACTAAAAAGTTCCTTAAAGTGGTATTCAAAATTATCTCTTTATTTATAATTTTAAAGTTGAACTTTAAAATTCAAAGAATATTTATCGTATGTATACGTTATTATTATCTGTTTGAATTTTTTTGTTTTTGAAAGCTTTTAATAAAATTAAAAAAAAAAATAATATGTTTTTAAAAACAAATTTGTATGTAGACTTTCAGTTTCGGTTTCGGTTTCGGCCGAATATTACAAAAATGGGCGAAATTCGGTTTCGGTTTCGGTTTCGGCCAAAATTTTGGTTTCGGTCGGACACTACAAATTACGTAATTTCGTGGGATAATTTCGAAATTTTACAAAAGTGTTCACACTAGGCTTGGATAATTTCGTTTGACGTTTGATTTATTGTTTTGTCAATTCATTATTGGCCACATTCAGCACTCTCAACAGTTGCCAACTTAAATGTTCAATTAAAAATAGAAAATTCTTACTCAAAGTAAGTTTGCAAAATTATTTCGCACATAGCCGTATATCTTATCAATTGTAGAACTTTAATTCATTGAAAACATCGCTCACCTAAGTTTCACTGAATGGTTTGCTAACCGAAGGGTCAAAACAGCTAAGTATCTGAATGTGGCAATTATCATGTGTCATGTATTATTTTGACGGCTCAGTTGAAATGGATAACAAGATTGTTAATACGTCACAAAAAGGCTGTGTTTAATCCACACTTTATTCAGATTTCAAGGTTGAACGGGCATTTTTGCCTAATTTCGTGAGTAATTTAAACGAAATTACCTTGTTTGAGGTAATTTCCAAATCAACAAATTGTATGGGAAATTACCATAGTTTTTCAATCATTTCAGTCGAAATTGTGAACTTAATATAACTGGTTAACTAACTTAATTTAAATTTTAATTCTTTGATTTATACTTTCTGGCAGCACTGTGCCGCTAAATAATTATTTCAATTAGCACAGTAATTATTCAATGACTGTGCCAATGTTTTCGTTTTATTTGCTTATCGTACTGTACTAAGTGGAAGTTACGGCATAACTTATTAAGGGTATTCATTCAAATGGGCAATACCTTTATAAATGGTATAATCCGGATAAGTATATCAGTCTATAAATGAAATGTATGGAAAACCGTTTGCACAGACCAGATATATTTGCTCTGCGATTTAGGTGAGCAAACGATCTGACCACCTCTGTCCCAGCCCCAAAAATTATCGAAAAGAAAAAAGTGTATAGACCATTTGAAAGGGCTTAATTTGCACCTTCAGAATATGTAAATTTTATAATTTGCACCCTTATAGTTTTAAAAATAAATTAGATTGAAAATGGAGTAAATGATGCAATTTTTAAACTGTCATATCTCGCTTAAAAATGCATATTTAAAAGTGCACCTTGGCCCAAAAATTTGCAATTTTGTTATTCTAATTTGCACCTTCGTTAAAATAGTAGAAAATCAATCGGTTCTTCGTAAAAAATGTAAAAATACATAAATCAACACTGCGCATGCGCTGTCCAGAAAACATATACATAGTTATACGACTCTCGTGCACGGCGCGCTAGGGCAATTTTTTTGTGGCAATGTCTAGCTGATCTAGATATGACTTCATCAAAATCAGTATATATAATGTACATATAAAGTTCATCACTGATGCATTTACTAAAGTTGATATTGGAGGCCAAATGATCACAGTAAGACTTGTTATTGTACTGTATTGATTTGTCACAATATTTTTTTTTTATCATAAGATTAATACTATTATAGTCTATACTTTTTTATCAATACTTAAAAACAGAGATAGTATTATAAACTATAAATAGATAAACCTCATCACAACAAAGTCCCTAGTGGAATGCGCGGCGCACGCGTGTTACTGATATGACGCGTGCGCAGAACGAGCTATCGAATTAAAACGTTTTTTTGCATTTTCAGAAAAATTCGACGTATTTTTCGACTTTGTTCAATGGTGCAAATTAGAGGAGTAAAGTTGCAAATTATTGACGCAAGGTGCACATCGAAATATCAATTAATTACCGAGATATGAGCATTTGAATATTGCAAACTTTGGCATTTTTTTTTTGCAAAAAGTACGAGGGTGCAAATTCTAAAATGCTTATATTCGGAAGGTGCAAATTGAGCCCTTTCTAATGGTATATAAACTTTTTTTTTTTGGATAATTTTTGGGGCTGGGACAGAGGTGGTAACGATCTGGCAAACTTATACCAGCAATCAGCTGTTTATATGCATGCTGAAAGTTGACTGTTAACAAATTAACAGCTGACATATCTCTGCAAGTGCACAATCAACTTTAGGTGACGGTTTTTACACACAATCTGCCTGAAAAAAATACTAATTGCCCAAAATATAAGCATACCGCTTTGCATGAATACCCTTTGTCTAAAATAAGAGCTTATCTGCATTTACAAAATGAAACAAAATACGTTTGAATTGTTATGTTTTTGAAAGCTTTTAACAAAAAATTAAAAAAAAAAAATATGTTTTTAAAAAAATTTTCATGTTGACATTTAGTTTCGGTTTCGGCTGAATATTACAAAAACGGCTGAATTTCGGTTTCAGTTTCGTCCAAACTTTTGGTTTCGGTCGGGCAATAGTTACAATACATAAATTTTTGGGTTAAAGATGTCTTCTTCAGTTTGGTTGGATTGATGGGTCTTCTTGTGTTGATTGTTGACTATGTTGAACTTCTGTCTTCCGTTGATGTCTTCTTTGTTTTTAAGTTTGGGTGAGTTTTTCTGGGCTTGATAAAAATATGTTTTCTTCGACTTTCATAGAATTAAATCTCTTCTTCGGGTCCTTTGTTATTCCCGAAGGTGCCGAGCGAGCCAACCACCTTGATGGCAGCGCACTGTTGGACACAACGGCGGGTAGACGGTTGGGTGCAGCTGTGTTCAGTGGCCACAGGCTTACGTGATCCCGTAAACAATCTGAAACAAACACAAATTATTTACCTTAATTTTGGAAAGGCGCACTGAAGTTTTCGCCCTTCGTAGAACAAAAATAGCGGAAAATGAAAAACAAGTGAATCAACAAAAAAATATATTTTAACAAAATTTCTTATGTTTTTAACATTTTTTAATTTTCTCAAGAACAATAATATATCTCTTATTTTTTAATTATAATATTTTCTTTACAAATTTTTTTTCTTTTTAAGGAATTCTTAGATGGTGCCAGACCCTGTTGCTCAATTTCCAAAATGTTTTGCATGACTCTTGGTGGTGACTACTTGCATCTGCATTCAAAATTTCAAAAATGCACCATGCACTCACAGTACGTTAGAAATCCACATTTATAAATTTTTGTTGCTCTAGAGACACGCCCTAGAAGTTTCCAATTAGGTCCATTTCTTAAAATATATTAATATATAACAGATGAAGCATATGAGCATCTCCCAAAAAAGGTCCACCAAAGTGAAGAAAAACATTAAAATGCAACTCTTAAGGAACGAGTAGATTCAACTTTTTTTCTTTTCGGTTTAGAAAATGTTAAACCTTTGTGGATTAAAAAGTAATCCTTTTCGGATTACAATATTTTAAACTTTTTTTGGACTAAAATTGTATGCATAAAATTAAAATATATTAATATTAATATTAATATTAATATTAATATTAATTGGTGATATTGGTAATATTAATATTAATATTATTAATATTAATATTAATATTAATATTAATATTAATATTTATAAAATTAAAAATTAAAATTATAAAATTGTTATTATTATACTTTCTGTGGATTAAAAATTATTCCTTTTTGGATTTTTTTTTTTTATTAATTAATTAAAAATTTTAAACTTTTTGCGGATTAAAACTAAATCCTTTTTGGATTGGAAAAATTTAAAACTTTTCATTGGATTAAAAAGTCATCTTATTTTTGTCGTGTCTTATATGTAATCCAAAAAGTTTAAAATTTAGCCCAAGATTGTTAACCGAGCATTAATTACTCCCTGTAAGCTTGACCATGCAGGTGGTGACCGTGACATGCAGGTTTGCCGAGCATGCTAAGTCACACACTAGAACTAGGTGGCAAAGTAGACAAAAAAAGTTTGTCTACTTTGTCACCACCTCTCTGCAGGCAATGGCAAACTTCGGAGAGTAAATAATGCCATGTAAAGCTTTTTGAGAAAATAAACTTTAGCCGTTCGGAGTCGGCATAAGACATGTAGGTCCAGTTCTCGGTCAATTGTGTGCAAACATTTAATAACACACACAACACAATTGATCATAAGAAGCTCGGTCAAAGTCCTTTCAAGGTCTGAAATGGCCAATTTGTTTTTTTTTTTGTAAGCTTGCCCAAATAAATAATATTTCTCAAATGGTTTTACATTTATAAAATAACTTAATGGACTTTTCACATAGTTTTAACAATTTTCAAATTGTTAAAGACTGTTCTGCAGACAAGTAATATTATGTGTGCAAAATAGGAACTAAATCAGTTTTGCAGTTTAGATTTGTATACTGCCAAACAGACAAACAAACACAAAATGAGTTTTATTAATATAGGTAGATAACAAAAAATCCCCTTTTTACAAAAAGCTTGCGTTCCTTTGTTTAGCAAGAGTTATAGCAAATTATTTCTTTTGCAGTTTTTCTTAACAATCTTGTGCATTTTTGTTTAAAAAAAAAAAAAACACATCCCTTTGGAATGACAACAATAATAATTATAATATGCTTCAAAAAATAATTACAAGCACCATTCATCAAGTTTAAAAATCAAAATATCTTGCGTCTGTGAAATGCAATACTAACAGTTTCCACATTTGTCCGCCTACAAGAATCTTATTCGATGGCGCTATCAACAATTCAGTGATTATGCAGCGCAACGCATCGCAACGCACTGAAAGACGCGTTAGCGCGTTGGTCTGTTTGTTTGTTGCAGACTTTCTGCAATTTCAAAACACACACACACACATGTTAACTACCCTACAGTCACAGCAACAGAGCGAGAGCATGTGCGCAAACCTATACACAACGCTTGTTGTGCTTGTTACGCACATCAAGTAGTTGCTAAATTATAATGGCTTCTTGATAAATATTTTGACAAATGACAGAGCAGCGTTACGCCCCATGCGTAAAGCGCATAAACACACGCATGTCTTGCACGCGCAAAAGAGACAACACTGGCTAGCAAACTGCAGCAAGAGCAGCACAGACTATGTTCTCAACCTATCGCAAATCAACGCATTACCACACACATAAATACAAAAACATTTATATTTATATATATATATACATAAGCAATATTTATAAAAGCAGATCTAAGAGATTAAAAAAAAAACAAAAAATAAACGCAAGCAAGGCACGGCAACCAAATAAAATGAAACTGAAAATGAATGAGCGAATAGTTTGGTGGGAGACTTTTAGGTAGGGGGATAGCTACACAAAAACAAAACGGCAAACAACATTTCTAAAGAACAGTCGAAATAAAAATAAAAAAAAAATAGAAATAATGAAAAATAAAAAAAAAACAAAAAATAGGAAAAGAAAAGTTGTTTTGCAAATGACTTTCTACAAATTATTTTTGGCTTTGTTCGCGTGAGGGGATCTGTATGGACGTAAAACTACGTATGACTGAATATGCATCCTTTCTGAGTCTTTTAATGGAGGAACATGTGTATTTGCCTTTTTATTTATGCATTTATATATACCTACCTATTTGCTTTGTCTGTTTGAAATGGACACATATTTACATATATTTGTTTGTATGTTAAATTACTCACTATTATATGAAAAAATATTCATTGAAAGTCTTTTGAAAGCTTTCAAGTAATGAAATTAATTAAAAATGCTTTAATATTTTTATGCGCGTTTTAACCAAAATAGATTTTTAGCCATTCATAACTAAAAGACTGTGTGTGGAATTGAATGGAACCTACGTGTAGAAGTTTTCAGTTATGTTTTTCAAATAAAAATATATAAAATCGCTATAATAATATTATAATAATTATTAATTTGCTGGATATTTTAAAAATAGCTTCAAAAAACATTTGATTCTAAAAGAGTTGTTTGCAGAAAATATGAATTGTTAGGTATGTATGTGTTCGTGTGACCCTTATGCGGAATATAGGGCCAAAAATGAAACAACTCCATGTGGTGCTATGCTTTAGTGGTAACTTTAATCTTTTGCCACGATATCTTTTTCCTCTTCAACAACATTTTCCAGGTGATTTTGAGTCTAACACATCCTCTACTGCCTTGAGATTTCCACTCAAGGGCCTGATAAACTTCGTCGTCAGCTTCGCTTCGATATTCTCTTTTGCTCCCACCATAAATGGAGATAACACTGCCTAAGTAGGTGAGGGTGTCGATGTTATCAGGCCCAAACAAAATAAACGACTCGAAATGATTGCAACTTGACGAACATCTGCACTCGTTACAGCTGTTTTGAGATTTAATTCAAAATTAAACGTTGTTGAACTCATTTAAAATGATCAGCTGTCAACCGTGTTCAATGTATATAAATGCCTTGTTCTTTCCTAACATAACCAATTGAATCATAAAAATCATAATTTTCTTGCATTACTTGATGAAAATGCATCAAAATATGATGCAAAAATATTCTGCACAGCAGAAACGTTTAAAGTTCGGTTCTTACGGAAAAAACGTCTCTTGTCAAACCGATGCCTTTTTAATTTTGTTTCAAAAAACATTGAATGGCATTCAAGCGAACATTTTGCTGTTTAATTGTTACGGAGCAAATCGCCTTCATCATTAGACCTCACAATCGCATCATTATCAACCTTGAACGTGAAGTCATTATTAAATGGGTTGATCCTTTGGGCGGCATAATGCGATTCCAAGGCAAGATCTTCAATATTGATCTTTGCATAGCTGAGTGAGTGTTTTGATGAAAACAAACAGATTTCATTAGTGTATTCTAGTTATTCCAATATATTCTATAAGAAACAAATCAAAGTTAAACTGCTGCAAAGAATCCATCAAGATGCAAGACTTCATTTATATTCCTAATGAACATTTAAGTGATGGTTTGACGAAAGAACAAAATTTTTCAAAAACATCTTTGCTTGTTTGCTTTTAAAAAATGTCTTTTGAATGGCGACGCTCACAACAAACCCTAATTATGGATGACAGCGCTGAAGTTTCGCTGCCCGACTAAAATAAAGTCTTGCCAGCTAAAGTTAAAAAAAAGAAGCTTCGGTTCAACAACAAGGCGAAGGCGCAGTATCCGCTGGCCTTTCTGCTAAGCTGTTCAAGAATGAAGGAGAAACTTTATTTAAATAAATTCACGAAGATTAGATATAGTCGGAAGCATGGATTTCAAACGATTGGAACCACACAGTATGCTCTGCCCAATTCTCAAGAAAGGTGAAATCAGCATTTGCGCCTTCTTAATATTGCATGTAAGGTCCTGTCGTGCGTTTTATGTGAAAGAGTGAAGCCCATCGTCAACCAACTGATTGGACCTTATCAGTATAACTTTAGACTTGGACAATCTACCTTCCAACAGATATTAACACCAGTGGCGTAGCTAGGGTTGGTCGCACCCGGGGCGGAAACTAAATTGTGCACCCCTATAGAAGATTTTTTTTATAAAATAAGGCGATGAATCTTACTACATATTTTCGAATCAACCACAACCAAAATGACATAATTTAGAAGAGATTAAAAAAATAAACAAAACTATACTATGCATGAATATTTGATAAAAGAAGTAAGATATAATTGTCCCAATATTTTTGTCTACCGGGCTTATAAGTTGTGAGAGAAAAATTTACTATCAGTAACCCACACAATATCATAATATAAAAACTTAAGTTAGTTTAATATAGAAAACTTTAAAAAATTTACGAAAAATTTTGCATAATTGAAGAAAAAATAGAACCTAGAAGCAAACCGTTGACAAATTTTCGATAGTGACCCTGAATAACTATTAATATAAATATTTTTTCGAAATCAACCCCCATTTTCTACATAAAATTTAAATGAAAAATTAATATAAAATAATAAATTCATTTATAAAAAGTTTTCATAATTTTTATCAATTTCTTTATAAAGGGTCCGCCATCTAACGTTTTTTTTTTTTTAACTAATGCTTATTTCGTGAATGGTGACACTAAGAATATGTCTGATTTGACAGATAATTAGTTTTATCCTTCCGCTGAACGAACATGGTTGTGGATACGCTTGAACAACGCTGGGAAGTATTGCGACATTACTTTGAAAATCATGGTAATGTTGCAGAATGTGTTCGAAAATTGCTTACTAATTTTGGAAGAACAGAAGCACCGTCAGCTCCGTATGTTCGTTATCTTGTGAAAAAAGTGAAAGAAACTGGCATCCTCTTCGATAAACCCAAGCGTGATAAGCCAAAAACAGTGCCTACACCCGAGAATATTGCTGCTGTGGCAGAAAGTGTGCGTGAAGCGTCATCAACATCAATTCACCGTCGTTCTCAACAATTGAACATTTCGGAGACATCATTTTATAGCATTTTCAAAAAAAAAAATAGTACACTGAGGGAGAAATGTGTTAAAATGAATTTTTAAATGAATTTGTGTTCATATCTAACGAATTTGTTTTTGAAATAGAGCTTGAAACAAATTCATTAAAATTAAACAGATTTAAAACGAAAATTTTAAAATTCAAAACACATGTTTTAAAGCATATTTCGATGCCATTTTTTTAACTTTTCCGAGTTTTAGCACCAGATTCACATCCAGCTACCCCCGGGACCTTCCGAATACCAAATGTTAACTCCATTCTATGAAGTTTGCATTTGAAATATTTTAATATTTATAATATTAATTAGTTTTTATTTTATCATGTGTTCGATATTTGTCAAACCAATTCAAAAACTGTCATTGAATTCAAATTTTTGTTTGTTTTTTCAAAAACATAATAAGAGAAAAAAAAAAAGGAAGGAGTTTATAGGTAGGTGAAAATTAAACACACTTGTTTTAAATATTGTTTTGTAGAAACGCAAAGGCCTTAAATTTTTATTTTAATATTTTTTTGTTTTATTTTAAGGTAAGTTTTTTTTCTCAGTATATCTATATTAATCTCCGCTTGGACTTTTATAGACAAGATTGAGGTCTGTAACATTTGACTGCTTTATATATTACAATATTACAGTGATACCAAATTGATATCAGAATTTTTTTTCATTCTCATTATCTACATAATTCCCAAAGCAAACTTGCCCAGGTTGAACAAGAAATCAATTCCAAGAAATCTGTTGATTCTTCATATTCGGTGATTGAGAACAAAATTTAATTTTAATAATTAGAATAATTTTTAAGGAACTGTGCATCTTATCTTCTCTTAAAACTGTATTTTTGATAGTTTTTGTTGGATGGTTCGAACGTAATAATAATTATTTTAGTAAAATAAAGGATTCAGAAAACCATCTTAAAGTATTTAATAGACATCTGCAAAATAAAATAAAAAAACAGTCAGAACGCAATAAATTGTCATAGAACGCCATTTATTTAATTTAAATAAAAAATGTAATGAATTTAAATCAATTTAATTTTTTAGAAATTTTTAAGCAAGTAAAAAGTTTAGTAATGATTTTTAAACTAGTAGTTTTATGTAACAGTGCACCCAAAACATATTACTATTCAAAATTACGTTCTAGCAGGTTAAATGCTGTAAATGAGGTTTGTTTCATGATATATAGTCTCAGAACTTAGTAATCACAAAATCATAAAGTATATTTTTATTTTTGACATTTATGACATGAACATGTTTTTCTGAAAAGTTCTGGAGAAATGTATTGCTTACAAAACAACTGACGCCTCCATTCATCATACTCTGAAAATCATGCAGGTTTTCGAAACTTAATGGTTTTAGAAATGTCTACTATGCTAGCAAGTTTGAACACTTCTTAACCAGAATATAAGATGTAAAAAAGTGCTTTTTTATAAAACTTAATGGAATATAAAAAAATGTTTTTAAATTTTTACTTTTGTACTCCATCTTAATATTATGAAAATTTAAATATAATTTGTTTGTTAATTGCACCCCTAACTAACGAAAAGTACATATGGAATTGACTTGGGTTTAAGTGTGAGCGTTAATATTGAACAAAGTTTAATATAAAGTTAAAGTTTGTTTCAATAAAAACCAAGTCCTGGTGATGGTAAAAAATATTTTCATTCACTTTTGCACCCTCTTGATATTCAAATATAAAACCGAAGTCATTGAGGTGTGTTCTTTTTAGTAAAAAAATCAAAAATTATGTGGTAAAAAGTTCTTTTGCCAAATTTTACACCCCATTTTGGTGTGTACCCGGGGCGGACCGCCCCCCCCGCCCCCCCCTTGCTACGCTACTGATTAACACTGCGACAAATCTAGGAGTACAACCTAGAGAAACTAACCGAAACACGCTATCTTTTTGTCGATTTCAAAGACGTCTTTGGCATTCCAATTAGTAGTCATCTTTACTCCATCATGTCTGAATTTGGTATTCCTGCAAAGCTTATTGCAAAGCTGTAGCATGACACAAAAACTAGCAGTGCAAATACTAGCAGTGCAGTTAAAATCAAGAAGCATCTCTACCCCTCATCCGATACCAAACAAGAGAAGACCATCCGAGCTGCTGATCTGAGAGGCAGTGGTACAATATTCTATAAGAGTGTTATACTGCTGACGTATGTTGATGATATTGACATCATTGGCCGTAATACGCGTGAAGTCAGTGCAGCATTCTCCTGGGGCTAGAAAAAGAGTCAAGTCGAATGGGTCTTACAGTGAACGCAGATAAAACGAAGAATCTTGTGTTAACAAACAAACAGTCCCAGCTTGGGACTTGGAAAGCACACAACACCTCCTTTGAGGTTGTTTAGGACGTCTTTTACCTGGGTTACAGCATAAATTCCTCAAATAATATCAATATTCTCTACTCTTGCCAACAAGTGTAACTTTGTGCTCAGTAGGCAATTGAGAAGTAGACCTCTTTCGACAAACAAAATTGTCGCTCTATAAGTCAATAATCATTATAATGTTCGCCAACGATCAGATCCCACGAGGAGTCTTAAGTGATTCGGCAGAAGGACTCTAAACCAATTCGCCACCAAGAGTGGCAACCAAATGGTCCTCAGCGATTTGTTGCGAAGCATTTGAGTTGAACGTTACATGTTTTTGTAAGTTTAAACCAGAGAGCTCGACAGACGTTTTCCTGCCCCAATTCAAACGTCCCAATTCAAACGAAAAAGAGAAGGAGTGTGGGTCCGCCCATAAAAGATAATTTTTTATATTGGAGTGGAGTTTCTATCTGTTGATGGCCTTATATCGGCAAACTGGAACAGGCATTGGACAAGGACGGGCCGGGTACCAGCTAGTAATACGATATTTGTTAAGGTGGGACAAAATATTCGCGGCAGAGAAAACAGACCTTTTTTTAAAAATTCATAACTCAGTCAAAAACAAACATTTTTCCAAAATTATAAAAAAAGGCAATTTAAAAAAAACGGCCAATATCATGTCCCCCCTTAAGCTCAATAGACAAGACTTGTAATATAATGTCTTTATGAAGTAAACTAAATTACTTTTAAAAAATTTGGCAAGAAGAAAACAAAAGAGAAAGTTTGCTTTGTAGATTGAGCGTTTTTGTTTTATCAGTGAATACAGCAGACATGTACAAAAGGCTAAAAGTAGCCTGTTTCAAAATTAAACAGCGACAACAACAACAACAACTATAATACAATAATAAATACTGCTTATCATTAACGTCAGTTTCTTAAATATGAAATTTAAACATGTTGCTACTGCTGACACTCATCATATTAAATTTAGTTGTTGTTGCCACATTTAGTACAACAATTTGCAAAATAAATAATAAAAAATATAAAAAAAGACATAAAACAAGAACAAAGCTATTAAACTTGGTTGAGCACTGAGTGCAAGCTGCTACAAAATTTGATAATGCATGAAATCGCAAAGCATTCATTCAAAGAATAGTTGTTATTGTTGTTGTTGTTGTTTTAATATATGTATATTTTTAAATTGCAAGTCATTATAAAAGTACTTAAATAAGTTAATACTTGCAAACGTGCATACTACATGCATAATAGGCAGCGGAGCGACGGGAACTTGCACCACCCCCTAGGCCTGAGCAAGAGAAAATAAAATGTTTTATTTTTCATTTATGTATTTTACTCAAACACAATAAAAAATACAGTAATGTGCAAATTCTGAGCGACTGGATCTTATCATTATAATTAAAAATGAGTCTATAAGTATGCTTAACCCTCCGCCGCCTTCGTTGGACGATATCGTTCATAGTGAAATTTGAGAAAAGCTGTATCTGGAATAGAGGAGGGAGAGCGAGTAGGTAACCGTACTAAAAAAACTTAATCATGTATGAGGACGTTCCCTCAAAGTTGGTCCGTGAACGAAATTGTCCAACGACAACGTCGAACTAATTTTTTTAAATTTTTTATAGTAAGTAAACAAAATATTTATACCCCCACGCGTACTGCGTAAGGGGTATATTAATTTTGTTACGACGTGTGTAACGCCCATAAGGAGGCGTGGATAGAAAAGAATATATATTCTTGCTCAGCATCACCACCTGAGTTGATTTAGCCATGTCCGTCTGTCTGTCCGTCTGTCTGTGGACACGATTACGGCCGTAATTTTGAAGCTATCGTGCTGAAATTCGATATTTAAGCTTTTTTTTTAAAAACTAAGATCAAGTTCGAGAATGGGCTAAATTGGACGAAAACCACGTCTACCTCCCATACAAACCCAATAATCAAAACTCCATAAAGAAGCAAATATTTAAGCAACAAAACTGAAATGCGGTATTTGTGTAATTTATGTCAAAACTGAAGTGTGTTTGAAAAATGGGCGTCATCCACCCACGAACACGCCTACCTCCCATATAACCCCAAAATTTAAAACTCTATAAAAAGGCTTCTCTTTAAGCTACAGGAAAAAAATTTGATATGTTTGTATTTTATATCAAAACTAAATCGTGGAAAAAAAGTGGGCGTCATCCGCATACGTACACACCCACCTCCTATACAACCCATAAAAATAAAAACTCTATAAATAGGCTAATATTTAAGCTACAGACCTGATATTGGGTATTTGTGTATTTTATATTAAAACTGAGGCGTGTTAGAAAAATTGGTATAAACCACTCAAGAACACGCCCACCTCCCATACAACTCTTAATTGAAAACTTAATAAATAGGCTTGTCTTTACTTTGCAGGAAAACAATTTGATATGAATTTTTTTTAGACGTCATCACAACAGTAACATTTTTTTAAATCTCATACAAAAAGGGCTTCAATTTAAGATTTTGTACCATTACGAATCGGCCGTGGGGGTATTTTTACTTCGGCCGAGTCGAAGATATACCTTACTAGTTTGTTTTGCGTTTAGTCAAGAGGTCAATTGAAAATATTTTCTTTTACTGTTTTTATCGTGAATTTTGAAAATATATGAGATAATAAGTTCTGTTTCCAATTTGTTCTCAGATACCGTACACACTCTGAATATTGTCTTATTCACTAACAAGTTGATTTACAGTGTTTTTTTTTTTCAAAAGAAGTATGTTACGAGCTTGTTTTGTTAAAACAACATTAAAACATTTTATAACCAGCAGCCTAAATTTGACAGCAGCAAATATTAAAAAGTATTAATTTTCTTTGCGTGTTTTACGCCTTGTTGTGCCGCCAGCCAACAGCAGCAAAACGCTTACCTGCTCCACAATTGAGTAAGTCATTTAATGCTGCTGCGAGAATGGTGCAACGCGCCTGATAAACAGTAGCCGTCGCTTTGGTGTCATATTTCGGTACTAAAAATATCAGCGCAGCGCATACTTTAGCAATTCGGTCTTTGGCAAAAAAGAACCCATATCAAATACTTTGTTCATATCATCATCCATCCATCCATGGCTCAATTCATGCCAGCATGCGTTGGCAAGCGTTATTAACGCTATGTCGCGTTAAAAGCTGTTGAATAGAGTCCGTTTTGTAGTTTCAAATATAGTATATTATTTGATTCTTCAAGACCCCTTAATTAACTAGAGATGGCTAACTAAGGATTGAGTATCGGCATTATTGTAAACATCAATATGCTGATAGCTCAAAAAAAAAGAAAAAAAAAAGAAAAAAAAAATATAAAATTCACATATAAAATGAGAAAAAAAAGAATTAAATATAATTGTCACTCTAATTTGTCGAATGGTGACCGTGACATGCAGGTTAAGTGTTTGGCTTAGCATGCTCGGAGCCCGAGTTCGATCCCCAGTCGTGGCGAAAAGTTTTTTTCAATAAAAATTTTTTCTGATCGGTCACCACCTCTCTGCAGACAATGGCAAACCTCAGAGAGTAAATAATGCCATGTAAAGCTTTTTGAGAATATAAACTTTAGCCGTTCGGAGTCGGCATAAAACATGTACGTCCAGTTCTCGGTCAATTGTGTGCAAACATTTAATAACACACACAACAGAATTGATCATAAGAAGCTCGGTCAAAGTCCTTTCAAGGGCTGAAATGGCCAATTTGTTTGTTTGTTTGTTTAATTTGTGGAAGTGATATGGCTAAAAAGTTATTTTATTCTTTTTATTACAAATTGAATTTTATAACAAACTATGTACTACTTGATACTAACACAGCTCAATACTTTCCAATCAGCCGTTTAGAAGTAGTGCTTGGATTTAACTTACATGAAATACAGAAAGCAGTCTTATCCAACACGCTTGAAAAGGACTTTCCAATCAGCCGTTTAGAAGTAGTGCTTGGATTTAACGTACATGAAATACAGAAAGCAGCCTTATCCAACACGCTTGAAAAGGACTTGCTTAGGTAATAAATTTCAAAGTTGCTTTTTGCATAATTATTGTGTTAAACACAAAAAGCTAATATTGTACAATAATACTTGGAAAGCCTTGCATTAAGTAAGTGCTTTTTATTCATACTTTGAAAAAACGTAATAGTTTTGTAACATTTCAATGCTCTCATAAATATTTTGTTCAGTGGCGTAGCTAGGGTTGGTGGCACCCGGGGCGGAAACTAAATTGTGCACCCCTTAAGAGGTTATAGTAAATCTCAAAAGAGTAATGTTTAAAAGTACTACGAAATTAATATAATTTTTTTTAAATAATAGTTAACTGTAATGATTTGTTTGTAAAAGTGTAAATATTATAAATACATTTTTTAAAGCAGAATTTTCCGCAATCAAGGAATTTTTCAAAAAAGTTTTATTTATGCAAAATTTGGATTTGCAACAGTGAGTAAATCCCCAAAGATCTATTTTGAATAGAATGTTTCACTATTTCCGTATTTAATTTTACAATAATTGTCGATGAATCTGACTACATATTTTGAATCAACCTCTACAAAAATGACATATTTTAAAAAAGATTTGAAAAAAAAGCAAAACTATGGTATCCATGGATATTTCAACCGGGCTTAAAAGTTATGCGAGAACAATTTATTATCAGTAAATTTACTATCAGTTTTAAAAAATTGGAGAACTGACTTTATGAAGTTATAAAAACTTAAGCTAGTTTTTTATAGAAAATTGTGAAAATTTAACGAAAAATTGTGCATAATTGAAGAAAAAACAGGACCTGGAAGTAAAACGTTGGCAAATTTTCCCACAGCAACCCTGAATAACTATAAATTTAAATATTTTTTCGAAATCAATCCATGTCTTCTATACAAAAGTTAAGTGAAAATTAAAATAAAATATTAAAATTCATTTATGAACTTTTTTCCATAATTTTATCAACATCTGTATAGTATTATGTATTCATCTCAGCTTCGACTTTGATAGACAAAACTGAGATCTGTAAGATTTGAGTGCCCTATCCTCGACTTTTAATATCACAGTATCACTATATTACAGTGATATCAAATTGTTATCAGAAATTTGTTTCATACTCATTATGAACATAATTCCCAAAGCAAACTTGCCCTGGCTGGACAAGGTCAAGGGTCATGAATGGCCAAAAAAGAGCTGACAATTATAAGAAATCTCTTCATGCTTCCCATTCGGTGACTGAGAACAAAATTTAATTTAAATAATTATAATACTTTTCAAGGAACTGTGCACCTTCTGTTAAAAACTGTATTTTTGACAGTTTTTGTTGGTTGATTTAATCATAATAATAATTATTTTAGTAAAGTTAAGGAGTCAGAAAACCATCTTGAGCTTTTAATAGACATTTTCAAAATAAAATAAAAAAAAAGTCAGGACGCCTTAAAATTGTTTTAAAACGCCATTTATTTAATTTAAATAAAAAATTTAATGCATTAAAATTAATTTAATTTTTTTTAGAAATTTTTTAAGCATGTAATTAGTTGAGTATTGATTTTTAAATTGTTTCATGTTACAGGATATCCAAAAACATATGACTATTAATAATAATGTACTAGCAGATTAAGAGCTGCAAATAAGGTTTGTTTTATGATGTATAGTCTCAGAAGTTAGTAATCACAAAATCATAGAGTATATTTTTATTCTTGACATTTATGACATGAGCACGTTTTTCTGAAAAGTTCTGGAGAAATGTATTGCTTACAAAATCACTGACGCCTCCATTCATCATACTCTGAAAATCATGCAGATCTGCGAAAATAATGGTAATAGAAATGTATACTATGCCAGTAAGTTTGAAAACTTCTTAACCTGAATATAAGAAGCAAACAATCGATTTTTTATAAAATTTTATGGAATACTAGCTGGTACCCAGCGCGTTGCTGCCGTCCTTGTGCAATGTCTGTCTAGTTTTCCAATAGAAGGCCATCAACAAATAGTAACTCCACTCTGAGTTTCAATATTCTGTGACCATTATTTCCAAAGCTATTAAATATAAACAAATTGTCTTTACACAATTGTTAAAATTGTTAAAATTACACCCCTTGTTAAAAAAAAAAAAAAAAAAACAAATTGGTCATTTCAGCCCTTGAAAGGACTTTGACCGAGCTTCTAATGGTCAATTGTGTTGTGTGTGTTATTAAATGTTTGCACACAATTGACCGAGAACTGGACCTACATGCTTTATGCCGACTCCGAACGGCTAAAGTTCATGTTCTCAAGAAGCTTTACATGGCATTATTTACTCTCTGAGGTTTGCCATTGTCTGCAGAGAAGTTGTGACCGATCAGAAAAATTTTTATTTAAAAACACTTTTCACCGCGGCTGGGGATCGAACCCGGGCACCGAGCATGCTAAGCCACACACTTCCGAGTAGTAGAATATCACCAAATTGTTACTCCAAACCGAGTTTCTTGAATATCTTGACTAATATTTCCAAAGAGATTCAATTTAAAAAAAATGTGTCTTATATTGGCGGATACATTCCCATTGTACAATGCCCGTTATAGAAGCAGGACACCACCAAATAGTAACTCCATTCTGAGTTTAAATGTTCTGCAGCTTTTACTTCTATAGCTTTTCTGTATCGAAAATGTTAATTGTATGGGTGGAACCACGCCCCGTTTTCCAATGCCCGTGTCTATTTTATAATTGAAAGACCTGGCCAATTTGTTACTTCATACTGAGTTTCATTGTCATACGACATTTAGTTCCAAATCTATGCGATATAAAAAATTTAATTTTATGGGCGGTACCATGCCACCCTTTCTAAAAATCGCTCAAATTTGACAGTCGAAGGTCAAGACTCAATTGTCAGTTTATACCAAGTTTCATTGATGAGTGATTTATAGATGAAAATAAAGCCGAAAATTTGTGTTCTTGAAAAATTGCCACGCCCCTCGTGGGTAGGAGCGTGAAAAATACTTTAAAACCTATTCTCATAACTACCAAATATACAAAAAAAATTTCATGAAAATCGGTCCAGCCGTTTCGGAGGAGTTCAAACACTAACACCGTGACACGAGATTTTTATATATAAGAAGATAAAAAAAAAGTTTTAACATTTTTCTTTTTGTACTCCATCTTACTGTTATGAAAATTTTAATTGAATTTGTTTGGCAATTTCACCCCTAACCAATGACAAATTGAATTCCGAATTGAGTTAGGTTTTAGTAAGAGCGTTTGTTTATATTGAAAAAAATGTCATATAAAGTTAAAGTTTTAATAAAACGGAAGGTAACAATATTTGCATTCACTTTTGCACCCTCTTTATATTCAAAAAATAAAACCGCAGTCATTAAAGTGTTCTTATAATTAAAAAAATCAAAAATTGTGTGTTGAAAAGTTATTTTTTCAAATTTTGCACCCCATTTTAGCGTGTACCCGGGGCGGACCGCCCCCCCCGCCCCCCCCTTGCTACGCTACTGATTTTGTTCATTATCCACAAGACTATTGACAGGCTCTTAGCGGGTTCTCTCTCACACGAAAATGTTTGATGGTATGTAATTTTTCATATAAATATTTGCTTACCTAAAATTTAAAAAACCGAAAATAGCAAATAAGGTAGCCTAGGTCTAGTTAAGGATTGAACCTGTGATGCTCAAATCAAATTAACAAGCCGCTTATCAACTGAGCCACGAAGTAAACATTTTTTGCAAGCGCTAATTGTTTACTTGAATGTTGAACACTTGGATGAAGGTTATTTCCAATTGTTAAAAAACACTTGGATTAAGCTTGAAGAAAGGAATAGCTGATATTTAAGCAAAATAAATACTGGATTAACCATCAATGCATTAGCTTAAAGCCTATTTTTGTGGTTTTTTTTTTGACTCGTCAAGATATTTTGACTTGCATAGAACAACACTATAGTCGACGTCCAGTAATACGAATGATGTAATGTCAGGCCCTTTCGTAAAATCGAAAAATTCGTATTGCTGGAATGTAATTTTTCTTCAGGGTTTTTTAGAAACTAAATAAATGAAGATAACGTTTCGACTCAAGTCTATTTTATATTCTTTGAAACTTTGGGGTCAGGTGCGTTTCTTTCGCCTGAATAGACATAAGTCTTGTCAGGCAACATTTTCCAATAGAGTCTAGTTTCATTCGCATTGAATACTGCTTCAAGCGAAAGGTTAAATTCGTTCATAATATCATCAAATTTATTAATGAACAGAGCCACAGATCTTTCGACGACGGCAATTTTTTTACTGACAGGATTGTAGAATGTACGTTGGACCAAAAACCATTGATGAAGTGCACATTGATGCTACCTCCATTTTTTTTAACTCTCATTTTTCATTTTGAAGCGGCATTTTCCGCCGTTCGTAGAAGTGTTTAACAGTTCACGTTTTTGTTTTTTATTGTGCAAATTGTTGATTTAGACCCGTCCTTCATGTCTATCTCATGTAACTCACTTTTCCTCTTTCTATTCATCCTTTCCAATTTTCATAACTTAACCATTTCACTTCCAGGCCATTTTACGGTATAAAGAACGATTGATACAAATTCTAAGGTAAAAATGTAAAAGATTTGTCACTAAATTTTACATAAAAGAAGATGATGCTAATTTTGAGCAAATTCAAAAGCATAATTTTTTTTCCAATATGTCTTATAAAAAATCGCCAAAAAACCGGTTTTTTGAGCAGAACCGGGCCAGTCGACAATTTTTGAACTTTTAACAGCTCAAAATATTTCATACGCAACCATAGTTTATAATTCCGGGGGGCACGCAGCAGAATATTTGTATTATCGAGAATCAAATTTAACTTTTATTCGTATAATAGAGTCTCTTGTGCACAAAATATATCTTTCGTATTATTAGAAATTTCTTTTTACAGAGCATTCGTGATTACTGGACGTCGACTGTATCTCGTGGTTGGAAAAATAAATACTCCGTAAAGAAGTTTGCGGTGCATTGTGGACCCGACTTGGGAAAAGAAAGAAGCTTAAATCTTAGGAATTTTTAAAAATGGAAAAGAGATTGTTCAAAAAAACCTTGCCAAGAAAGCACTGTTATTTATTGATAATGCTTCTTGTCATCCCAAAAAAGGCGTGTTAAAGAGTCATGATGCTGAAATATCGATAATGTGATTTTTTTTCAAACTGTACGGCTCTAAACATCCAGCAGAGCAGAGTCACATTGTTTGTCGTGGAAAAACTAAAGTTGGAGGAAGGCTACTAATGTAACTTCAATTCGTTCATCCTTTCAAAAACTGTTCGAAAAAGCGTCTGGCTGTCAGAATATGATATCATTCCACTTTCTGAGTTACTTTTACAGCTACACGGAGAAAACTGTTGTGCATTATTAATGCACAAGCTGTTCATAACTATAAAATGTTTAGGTACATTTTTGAATATGCAGCTTTGCGCATAAATTATGCCTAATTTTCATAAATTCTGCACAATCTATTAAAATTGTGCATAAGTTATACACAAAAAATGTGCACAGTTTGTGAACATTGTTCATAGCCTAATTATTTGGAAATAAAACTCAATTGATCATAATATATGAACATTGTGTATGAACGACTATTAACACTTATTGTTCATGAGTTATGCCTTCTTGTGCATAGATTTTGCCCAACATTTTGATATGTGTGTATCTTGTTCATAAGTTGTACCCATTTTTGCATAGATTATGAACAATTCGTACACATATGGATAATGAATGGACTTATGTTCTATGTGTCAAGAGTGCTGGTTGTGCTTAGAAGCGACAGTAGTGTGTTGTATATCATTTAATATTATTTAGAAATATATAATTGTATAAATTAAGAAAACCAGAGGTAAGTATTGAGTTATTCTCATATATTTATCACTGCAGTTATGACATTTAACGATGGTTTTTTGAATGACGAAATAGTGTACATACATAGATGTTGCTAGATGTTGCTAGACAATATGCATGTGTGCGAGTCCGTGTGGTCGATTCTTAAGGATCGAAATGATATCAATTCATATCAGTATGTTCAAGTCGTGGAAAGTATCATTTATCTTTTTGCTGACGCTTTTAATGCTTTTGATTTCTAGTTTCAAGTGCTTTTTCGTCTTCAACCTAGATTACCCGTTTGAAAACACAATTTTCTGGAACTTTGTTCTAAATGTTTTGACGTAGAATTACGTCTTACAGCGCGGTTTGTATGGGGTCGTTTTAACAGATTTTTTGAAGGTCATGCAACGTTTTTGGCGAATACTTTAGGGTATACCTACAGCCTTTAATACTTATCGTTCAAAGATAATATATATACTTAACTAACAGATATATCCTACGCTGAATGAATATCTAACTTTGGATTTTGTCACTATTATATGAAAGTCAGAAAATAGTAAAATATAAGAAGAAAAATGCATGTTTTTATATAAGAAAATCAATCATCAGCTGCTTATAATGTATTGCTGTGCCTGCTGCTTTCTTTGTTTTTGTTTCGTTGTTTATGCATGTATTGTTTTAATTTTGCACGAACTGATTGGTTCGTATTCAGCTTCAGAATGATTCTATGGCCAATCGGATGCAGTGGGATTATCTGAGGTCACAGGCGGGTCATTGGTACTTTGATGGGTTCCATGGAACATTTGGACCAAAATGGATGATTCTATGGCCAATCGGATGCAGTGGGATTATCTGAGGTCACAGTTGGGTCATTGGCACATTTATGGGTTCCATGGAACATTTGGACCAAAATGGATGATTCTATAGCCAATCGGATGCAGTGGGATTATCTGAGGTCACAGGCGGGTCATTGGTACTTTGATGGGTTCCATGGAACATTTGGACCAAAATGGATGATTCTATGGCCAATCGGATGCAGTGGGATTATCTGAGGTCACAGTTGGGTCATTGGCACATTTATGGGTTCCATGGAACATTTGGACCAAAATGGATGATTCTGTGGCCAATCGGATGCAGTGGGATTATCTGAGGTCACAGGTGGGTTATTGGCACATTTATGGGTTCCATGGAACATTTGGACTAAAATGGATGATTCTTTGGCCAATCGGATGCAGTGGGATTATCTGAGGTCACAGGTGGGTCATTGGTACTTTGATGGGTTCCATGGAACATTTGGACCAAAATCGATGATTCTATGGCCAATCGGATGCAGTGGGATTATCTGAGGTCACAGGTGGGTCATTGGCACATTTATGGGTTCCATGGAATATTTGGACCAAAATGGATGATTCTATGGCCAATCGGATGCAGTGGGATTATCTGAGGTCACAGGTGGGTCATTGGCACATTTATGGGTTCCATGGAATATTTGGACCAAAATGGATGATTCTATGGCCAATCGGATGCAGTGGGATTATCTGAAGTCACAGGTGGGTCATTGGCACATTTATGGGTTCCCTGGAACATTTGGACCAAAATGGATGATTCTATGGCCAATCGGATGCAGTGGGATTATCTGAGGTCACAGGCGGGTCATTGGTACTTTGATGGGTTCCATGGAACATTTGGACCAAAATGGATGATTCTATGGCCAATCGGATGCAGTGGGATTATCTGAGGTCACAGGCGGGTCATTGGTACTTTGATGGGTTCCATGGAACATTTTGACCAAAATGGATGATTCTATGGCCAATCGGATGCAGTGGGATTATCTGAGGTCAGAGGTGGGTCATTGGTACTTTGATGGGTTCCATGGAACATTTGGACCAAAATGGATGATTCAATGGCCAATCGGATGCAGTGGGATTATCTGAGGTCACAGGCGGGTCATTGGTACTTTGATGGGTTCCATGGAATATTTGGACCAAAATGGATGATTCTATGGCCAATCGGATGCAGTGGGATTATCTGAAGTCACAGGTGGGTCATTGGTACTTTGATGGGTTCCATGGAACATTTGGACCAAAATGGATGATTCTATGGCCAATCGGATGCAGTGGGATTATCTGAGGTCACAGTTGGGTCATTGGCACATTTATGGGTTCCATGGAACATTTGGACCAAAATGGATGATTCTGTGGCCAATCGGATGCAGTGGGATTATCTGAGGTCACAGGTGGGTTATTGGCACATTTATGGGTTCCATGGAACATTTGGACTAAAATGGATGATTCTTTGGCCAATCGGATGCAGTGGGATTATCTGAGGTCACAGGTGGGTCATTGGTACTTTGATGGGTTCCATGGAACATTTGGACCAAAATCGATGATTCTATGGCCAATCGGATGCAGTGGGATTATCTGAGGTCACAGGTGGGTCATTGGCACATTTATGGGTTCCATGGAATATTTGGACCAAAATGGATGATTCTATGGCCAATCGGATGCAGTGGGATTATCTGAGGTCACAGGTGGGTCATTGGCACATTTATGGGTTCCATGGAATATTTGGACCAAAATGGATGATTCTATGGCCAATCGGATGCAGTGGGATTATCTGAAGTCACAGGTGGGTCATTGGCACATTTATGGGTTCCCTGGAACATTTGGACCAAAATGGATGATTCTATGGCCAATCGGATGCAGTGGGATTATCTGAGGTCACAGGCGGGTCATTGGTACTTTGATGGGTTCCATGGAACATTTGGACCAAAATGGATGATTCTATGGCCAATCGGATGCAGTGGGATTATCTGAGGTCACAGGCGGGTCATTGGTACTTTGATGGGTTCCATGGAACATTTGGACCAAAATGGATGATTCTATGGCCAATCGGATGCAGTGGGATTATCTGAGGTCACAGGCGGGTCATTGGTACTTTGATGGGTTCCATGGAACATTTGGACCAAAATGGATGATTCTATGGCCAATCGGATGCAGTGGGATTATCTGAGGTCACAGGTGGGTCATTGGTACTTTGATGGGTTCCATGGAACATTTGGACCAAAATGGATGATTCAATGGCCAATCGGATGCAGTGGGATTATCAGAGGTCACAGGTGGGTCATTGGCACATTTATGGGTTCCATGGAATATTTGGACCAAAATGGATGATTCTATGGCCAATCGGATGCAGTGGGATTATCTGAAGTCACAGGTGGGTCATTGGCACATTTATGGGTTCCCTGGAATATTTGGACCAAAATGGATGATTCTATGGCCAAACGGATGCAGTGGGATTATCTGAGGTCACAGGTGGGTCATTGGCACATTTATGGGTTCCATGGAACATTTGGACCAAAATGGATGATTCTATGGCCAATCGGATGCAGTGGGATTATCTGAGGTCACAGGCGGGTCATTGGTACTTTGATGGGTTCCATGGAACATTTGGACCAAAATGGATGATTCTATGGCCAATCGGATGCAGTGGGATTATCTGAGGTCACAGGTGGGTCATTGGCACATTTATGGGTTCCATGGAACATTTGGACCAAAATGGATGATTCTATGGCCAATCGGATGCAGTGGGATTATCTGAGGTCACAGGCGGGTCATTGGTACTTTGATGGGTTCCATGGAACATTTGGACCAAAATGGATGATTCTATGGCCAATCGGATGCAGTGGGATTATCTGAGGTCACAGGCGGGTCATTGGTACTTTGATGGGTTCCATGGAACATTTTGACCAAAATGGGTGATTCTTTGGCCAATCGGATGCAGTGGGATTATCTGAGGTCAGAGGTGGGTCATTGGTACTTTGATGGGTTCCATGGAACATTTGGACCAAAATGGATGATTCAATGGCCAATCGGATGCAGTGGGATTATCTGAGGTCACAGGCGGGTCATTGGCACATTTATGGATTCCATGGAACATTTGGACCAAAATGGATGATTCTATGGCCAATCGGATGCAGTGGGATTACCTGAGGTCACAGGCGGGTCATTGGTACTTTGATGGGTTCCATGGAATATTTGGACCAAAATGGATGATTCTATGGCCAATCGGATGCAGTGGGATTATCTGAAGTCACAGGTGGGTCATTGGCACATTTATGGGTTCCCTGGAATATTTGGACCAAAATGGATGATTCTATGGCCAATCGGATGCAGTGGGATTATCTGAGGTCACAGGCGGGTCATTGGCACATTTATGGGTTCCATGGAACATTTGGACCAAAATGGATGATTCTATGGCCAATCGGATGCAGTGGGATTATCTGAGGTCACAGGTGGGTCATTGGCACATTTATGGGTTCCATGGAACATTTGGACCAAAATGGATGATTCTATGGCCAATCGGATGCAGTGGGATTATCTGAGGTCACAGGCGGGTCATGGGTACTTTGATGGGTTCCATGGAACATTTGGACCAAAATGGATGATTCTATGGCCAATCGGATGCAGTGGCATTATCTGAGGTCACAGGTGGGTCATTGGCACATTTATGGGTTAATGGAACATTTGGACCAAAATGGATGATTCTATGGCCAATCGGATGCAGTGGGATTATCTGAGGTCACAGGCGGGCCATTGGTACTTTGATGGGTTCCATGGAACATTTGGACCAAAATGGATGATTCTATGGCCAATCGGATGCAGTGGGATTATCTGAGGTCACAGGTGGGTCATTGGCACATTTATGGGTTCCATGGAACATTTGGACCAAAATGGATGATTCTATGGCCAATCGGATGCAGTGGGATTATCTGAGGTCACAGGCGGGTCATTGGTACTTTGATGGGTTCCATGGAACATTTGGACCAAAATGGATGATTCTATGGCCAATCGGATGCAGTGGGATTATCTGAGGTCACAGGCGGGTCATGGGTACTTTGATGGGTTCCATGGAACATTTGGACCAAAATGGATGATTCTATGGCCAATCGGATGCAGTGGCATTATCTGAGGTCACAGGTGGGTCATTGGCACATTTATGGGTTAATGGAACATTTGGACCAAAATGGATGATTCTATGGCCAATCGGATGCAGTGGGATTATCTGAGGTCACAGGCGGGTCATTGGTATTTTGATGGGTTCCATGGAACATTTGGACCAAAATGGATGATTCTATGGCCAATCGGATGCAGTGGGATTATCTGAGGTCACAGTTGGGTCATTGGCACATTTATGGGTTCCATGGAACATTTGGACCAAAATGGATGATTCTATGGCCAATCGGATGCAGTGGGATTATCTGAGGTCACAGCCGGGTCAATGGTACTTTGATGGGTTCCATGGAACATTTGGACCAAAATGGATGATTCTATGGCCAATCGGATGCAGTGGCATTATCTGAGGTCACAGGTGGGTCATTGACACATTTATGGGTTAATGGAACATTTGGACCAAAATGGATGATTCTATGGCCAATCGGATGCAGTGGGATTATCTGAGGTCACGGGCGGGTCATTGGTACTTTGATGGGTTCCATGGAACATTTGGACCAAAATGGATGATTCTATGGCCAATCGGATGCAGTGGGATTATCTGAGGTCACAGGTGGGTCATTGGCACATTTATGGGTTCCATGGAATATTTGGTCCAAAATGGATGATTCTATGGCCAATCAGATGCAGTGGGATTATCTGAGGTCACAGGCGGGTCATTGGTACTTTGATGGGTTCCATAGAACATTTTTATTCGCACATTTGGGCAGGGGCTTCAAGATATTATTTGGAGCTTCTGGACCGAATTCAATGCCGTGCGATATATTTGATTGGGGATGATAACGTTTCATCATCTCTCAATTCGCTTGGTCATCGACGCAATGTTGGGTCAATAAGCCTGTTATACAGGTACTACCATGGGAAGTGTTCAAGGGAGGTACACGACCTGACTCCACCAGCTCGAGTATTTTCCAGGTCCACTCGGGCAGCTCACCTAGCCCATCCCTACAGTATTGCCTTGTTGCCCAACAGAACCTCGCATTACCGTGATAATTCGTTCTTTAGTCGCACAATAAAATTGTGGAATAATCTCCCTGCAGATGTGTTTCCTGGCAATTTTGACCTGTGTAAATTCAAAACAAATGTTCACCGTCACTTCTCCATCTTTCCACCATCCAACTAGCCTATTACCCATCTTCCGAATCAACACAATGCTTTCGCATTAATAGGGGGCATCCCCTAAGCGTTGGTTCAAGCTAAAAAAAAAAAAAAATTGGTAGTATTGTAAGCATTGGTTCGAATTGGGTTTATGTATGCACTACTGTTCTAGTTTACTAAGTGCTCTATTTTGAAAGCAGAGGTCATTAACCTCTTTTCAACTCAGTCAATGAACTCAAACTGTTAAATTTAACGAAATGGGTCTGTGATCCGGTTAGATTTAACTCTTATGAAAAAAATCGAGTTGGATCATATTTCGTTTTATGCCTTTACTCAATAAATGGCGTAAAATTTTAATATTTGTTTTGAAAGCAAATTAATTTGGATTCCACATCCCACTAGCACTAGCGAGTGTAGTTCGCAAACTATACATCGAACAGAGACGAAAGTGTAGCTCATAAACTAAATATTAGACAGAGACGAGAGGAAAGGACTTGTGCTCAGCGTGAAATATAGACAACATAAGATTTTGACGTAGAATTACGTCTTACAGCGCGGTTTGTATGGGGTCGTTTTAACAAATTTTTTCAAGGTCAGTAGGCAACGTTTTTTACGAATACTTTAGGGTATACCTACAGTCTTTAATACTTATTGTTGAAAGATAATATATATATTAAAATATCAGATACATATATCCTGCGCTGAATGAATATCTAAGTTTGGCTTTGTCACTATTATATTAAAGTCACAAAATAGTAAAATATAAGAAGAAAAATGCATGTTTTTATATAAGAAAATCAATCATCAGCTGCTTATGTGTCTGCTGCTTTTACCCCTTTTACATTAGTCAAGAATTGAAGTCAATTTTCTGAGCTTGTAGGCCAATTCGCCGCAAATAGGAAACGACGAAAGAGGAAAAAGTTGACGGTACACAGTCAAGTGTACTGGCAAGTTTTTCGAACTCGAAAAATTGCTTCCATTTCTTGACTAGTGTAAAAGGGGACTTTCTTTGTTTTTCTTTCGTTGTTTATGCTGGTATTGCTTTTGTTTAGCACGAACTGATTGGTTCGCTTTGGCAGCATTGTAAGCATTAGTTCGCATTGGGTTTATGTATGCACTACTGATCTAGTATACTATTTTGAAACCAGAGGTCATGAACCTCTTTTCAACTCAGTCAATGAACTCAATCGGTCATATTTAACGAAATGGGTCTGTGATCCGGTTAGATTTTACTCTTATGAAAAAAACGAGTTGGATCATATTTCGTTTAATGCTTTTACCCAATAGATGGCGTAAAAATTTAATTTTTTATTTGAATGCAAATTAATTTGAATTCCACATACCACTAGCACTAGCGAGTGTAGTTCGCAAACTATACATTGAACAGACCCGAAAGTCTAGCTCGAAAACTAAATATCAAACAGAGACGAGAGGAAAGGACATGAGCTCAGCGTGAAATATAGTCACCTTACGATTTTTCAAAAATCGGGGTCTTAATATTAATTTTACTGATTCGTTCGCATTGGTGAGCATTGGTAGCGTTGTAAGCATTGGTTCTATGTATGCATTGGGTTTATGTATGCTCTACTGTTCTAAGTGCGCTATTTTGACACGAGATGTCATTGAACCCATTTTCAACTCGGTCAATGAACTCAAACTGTCAAACTTAACGAAGTGATCGAAAGAATTTGACATTTTGCTTGCTTTATTTGTAACGCTTACTTTAATTTTTTGTGTGTTTTGGTCTTGTTAATCTTCAGATAACAAATATAAAACGTGCATAATGGCCAAAAAAACAACGAGGCAAACTAAAAGTTATTATATAAAGTGGAGAAAAACCAAAAAAGAAAAAACAAACACTAAAAATAAAATTGCAATGAGTTCAACCGAACGAAGTCAAAGACGTAGAAAGCGCATACGTGAGAACAGTGTCCACAATGTTGACAATCCATCCTTAATGTAAGTCCTGGCATGTGAAATATGTACCTATTCATGCATTTATAAGTATATATGAAACAAATTTATTTTTCTATAGGCAAATTAATTTGGATGATCATCCATCTACATCTCGCGCCGCAGAATCGCGACGTCAGCAAGCTCAAGCAATGTAAGTTCATATGGAAATATCCTAATGAAACTTAACAACTAATTATTTGTTTATATGAAAATTTGTATTCTCCAGGAAAATTAATTTGGATGATCAACCATCTACATCCAGCGCTGCAAAATTGCGGCGTCAACAAGCACAAGTAATGTAAGTTCATATTAAAATATTATATTCAAACGGTTCATATTCAACAAATAATATTTGCACATTATAGGCAAATTGATTTGGGTGATCAGCCATATACATCATATGCCTCAGAGATGAGGAGCCAGCAAGGTCAAACAATGTAAGTGAATTTTTAGAGGTGCTTATTAAATTGTTCATACTTAGCAATTTAATAAACAGTGCCTCACAACTGATTTCAACCGACAAAATCGACAAAATCAACCAAAACCAATGGCCCACCTTATTTCAAGAGAAACTTTGCACCTGAGCTTATCCCGTCATCTTGAAAAGGACTGGTCTTTTTTAAACTTTAAACCAATAAGGTCTTTGTGCAAACGTTTGTAACACCTAGAAATAAGCGAGTAGAAATAAGCGATAGTATAGAAAGTATATATATTCTTGATCAGCGTCACCTCGTGCATTGATTTAGTTCTGTCCGTCTGTGTTTTGTACGTAAGCACAGGATCAGAAGGAATCCGTCCAAAATATAAAACTTTATAAAGAGGCTTTATTTATGCTTCAAGAACGACATTTTTACCATTTAACCATTTATATGGTTGATTATAAAACATTTATATAATTGTTTTTATGTCTTAAAACTTAATATTAGCAACTTATTGTTAATATAAGTTGCTACGGCTGTTTAAATGTGTTGATAGATGCTGGTTGAAATAAGTTGTAAGCTACTTTATTTTATATATTGTTTATTTTTTATTACTAGGGAAATTAGTAATGTACATTATCAACCATCGACATTGCACCCTGCAGAACGGCGCAGTCAACAACAGTACGTAAGACCTGCAAAGTTTGAAACAATTTATGCGAAAGCAACTCAGGTATTTCAGAAATTATTCTGTAATAATGACTTTGGACATGTATGCGACGTGTGCGATAGATTGTGGTTTAAGGAGGATTTATCTATGGTAAAATCACAATTTATACCACTTCTTCAGCAAGAGTTTCCTATGGATTTTGACCGGGTAAAAAACTTTCAGTTGTGTAAAACGTGCAAACAAACAATTTCACGTTGCAAAAAAATTCCCTTATTGAGCAAATCAAATGGATACAAATATCCAGACCATCCGCCCAATTTACCACCGCTGGATCTTATTACTGAGCGTTTGATTTCGCCTAGAATTCCGTTTATGCAAATCCGTCGACTACGGCAAGAAACTGGAACTTACAAAATCATTGGTCAAGTCATTAACGTACCTGTTGATGTTAATAACATGGTTAAGCAGCTACCACGACAACTGGATGACGACTATTCTTTTAATGTTTCTATCAAAAGAAATATTATTCATAAATCTTCATACCTATGGGGACAAGTGAAAAAACGTGTTATTAAGGATTGGCTACGTTTTATGGTAACAACACCGCTATACAAATATTACAAAATACAGTTTTCCGAAGAGGCACTTCACAATATTGGTCGTGATGAGGAAGCTACCACAACTTTAACGAACAACGAATTGGAAACAATTGATAATAGCAACGACAATGATCTGCTATTGGCTCAGCAACATACCATGTATTGGAATGAAAGCAAATATTTAGATGTTGCTCCCGGTCAAAACATACGACCTGTTAGCATTGTTTTTGACGCGTTTGCTGAAGAATTATCTTTTCCGGCCATATATTACGGCCAATCCAGAGTATTCAAAGACGGTGTCAAAGCTACAGCTTTTAGTATGGCTACAAGTGAACTCAGACGCAGAGACCGTCGCGGTGTTACGCCATATCATGTACTTTATATGGCAGCTAAGATAATGCGACTGAGAGTTATTCAAGGTCTGAATTGTACATTCAAAGTAAATGCAAATGCGGATAACATTACTCGGAAAATGATAGAAAATAAATCTTTTCTTGAAGAATGTGTCGAACAAAATTTGGCGTTTTTGCAATCAATTCCGAATTCTATGCACTATTGGAATAGTCGAAAAAAGGACTTATTCGCCATGATACGACAGTTGGGAAAACCAACTATATTTTTAACAATGAGTGCTAATGAAATTCGTTGGCCTCACCTTCTCAATACCCTTTACAAGTTGAGTAGAGACGGCAATGGTGCTGAAATAAACAGTGCAATGGATGAATTGACTGCAATGCAGAGAGCTACTCTTGTAAATGAAGACCCGGTCATATGTTGCATATATTTTAATAAATTAATAAATGTAATAATGAAAATATTATCATGCAAAGCGGTTCACAATCCTTTTGCAAAGTATCGGGTGGTTGATTATTTCAAGCGTATTGAGTTTCAACACAGAGGAAGCCCTCATGCGCACATCCTAATATGGTTGGAAAATTCACCAAATGAAGCTGTATTGGAAAACATGCCTACAACGATCGAGCTTATCACTGATCTATGCTCCGTGTCGGTAAATGATTTGCCAGAGTCATATGCTAATCAAGTGCATAAACATACTTTCACGTGCTTTAAGAAAAATAACACACAGTGCCGTTTCAACATACCTTATTGGCCTATGGATCGGACATGTATCTTGTTGCCTCTTACAAATGAAGATAGTCGACACAAGAAATTAAAAGCGGAAGCAGTTAAATTGCATCAAAAACTAAATGAACAAAACTACGAAACTTTTTTGGACTTTCTGCAGGACAACAATATGTCTCTAAATTACTACATGGATGTTATACGTGCTTCGTTACAAAGAGCAACCGTCATTTTTCAACGAAATATGAAACAATTATGGACAAATACTTTTAACCCATGGATAGCTTCCGTTCTCAACTCAAACATGGATATACAATTTATTATTGATGAATATTCTTGCGCAGCATATGTTGTTGAATACGTCAACAAAAGCAACCGTGGCATCAGTCATCTGCACAGGCAGATAGTTGAATTGCAAAAAGATCACCCAGATGAAGATTTCTGTGGATTGATGAAAAAGCTCTGTATTAATATGCTAAATACAGTTGAAATGTCATGCCAAGAGGGAGCTTGGTATTTGTTAAGACAACCAATGTCTGAAGCAACCAGAGATGTTATATTCCTGCCTACCTCTTGGCCCGAAGAAAGAAACAAAACACATAAAAACAAACAACAGTTGGATAGGGAACATATAGCTGAAGAATCGACAAATATCTGGAATTCCAACATCATCCAAAAATATGAAATTCGACCAACAAATTTGGAAATGGTGTGCTTGGCAGATTTTGCAGCATGGTATAGCCCAAAAAAAGGAAGTAATGAATATAATCGAAGAAAACAGGCACGCATCGTTCGTTATGTTAATTATGAAATGGCTAATAATATTTCAGAGTATAAGCGAGAAATGGTTACATTATTTTTCCCATTTAGATGTGAACATACTCAGGTATTAGACCATTTGAAATATTTGCAATTGTTTGAAGAAAATAATGATGTAATCATGGTGAATTTTGCTAAATATCAACAAATTGATATAAATAAACACATTGAGCAGTTTAATTTGTTGTGTAACGACTTACAGCAAGAGCGTGATGCAGTTGACGCAAGGCAAAATCGTATTATACAGGCTGCTGCTACAACTGATGCAAACAATGATGACATCAATAATATAACGGTTGGAAATTTGAATGCCATAGTAAGGCAACGTACAAATGTGATGACTGCAGAAGACTTTTGTGCAAAAATGCGTATGACCAACCCAGAGCAAAGAAATTTTCTCCTCACACTTATGGATGCATTAATAATGGGCAACAACATGCAAGTATTCTTTACTGGAGCTGCAGGCACTGGAAAAACCTTCACACTAAATTTGGCAAAGGAAATTACAAATAGATTTACACAAACACACATGACTAAAAGAAATGCTTTCGTTGCCTGTGCTTCAACTGGAAAAGCAGCCGTGGCTATAGAAGGCACTACTGTACACGCTGCTTTTAAAATAGCAATATCAAAGCGAATAAACACTGCGATGTCTAGAGAAAGCATACAATCGTATCGCAACGCTTTTGCTGGTGTAAAAGTAGTTTTTATCGATGAAGTAAGCATGATAGGTGCTGATATGCTCCAGAAAATAGATGCTCGGATGGGCGAAATAACTGGAAATTTTGACCAACCTTTTGGTGGGCTATCCGTAATATTTTGCGGAGATCTAAGGCAGCTTCCACCGGTCAATGCCAGAGCTATTTATAAACCACCAAAAGATTCCATAGCTGGTGCTGGTCTCTGGCAGTCACTTAAGTTCTATCAACTTACACAAGTTATGCGTCAAAGTGATGTTATGTTCTCCACTATACTCACCAAAATTGGTAATGGAGATAGTTTGACAGCTGATGAAACCAAGTGTTTGGAAAGTCGATTTCACAGTGTCCAGTGGTCTAACGATCATGTTTCTAATGCCATTCATCTTTTCCATCGAAACTCTGACGTTGACAAGCATAATTTGGAAGCTATAACCAAAAATGTCAACTCAATACAGATTCCCTGTACTGATTTCTTTGTTGGGTACAAAAATCAACAGGAATTAATTTCTGCCAGAACGAAGTTGCATAAAATGAATGTAACTGAATGTGGAGGGTTACCGTATATACTTAATGTATGTATTGGAAAACCATTTATGGTGAACTGTAACATAGACGTCGAAGATGGCATCGTTAATGGCGCTATTGGTGATGTTAAATTCATTGAATACGAGGAAGCAGATGAAACTCAAGTTTTACGAATTTGGTTTCTGTTCCAAAATGAGATTATTGGACAGAAAATAAGGATAAAATCTAGACCACTGATATCCAGTAGACCTGGTATATTACTTAATACGTGGACACCAATTACAAAGAGACATGCAACAATATCATTAAGCAACACAATCAAATGTAAGAGAATCCAGTTTCCACTTTCACCTGCGTGTGCTTTAACCATACACAAATCTCAAGGAGGAACATTTAGCGATGTCGTCTTTCATTACGAGAAAAGCCAAGATCAACAATTGGTATACGTAGCCTTATCGCGGGTTACTTCTATAACTGGACTATATTTGATAAACAAAAATGACGATTTCAAGTTTTATCACTATAAAGAAAACACAAATTTACGGATCAAAGAACTAAGAGATGAATTTAATCGCTTACAAAATTATAAATTACAAACAATCTGCTTGGATGCAAATCAATTCCTTTCCAATGGTTATTTTACCATTATAAGTTTAAATACGCAAAGTTTAAGAGCACATAAGCTGGATTTGGAATCAGACGATGTTATTAAAGCAGCGAATTTGTTACTTCTGAATGAAACTTGGGTAAGGAATGATGAATATGTTAACATAGAAGGGTTTCATTGCATTGTCCAATATAAAAGGGACGAAATAAGATCTGGTGGAGTTTCAATATATGAAAACAATTTGTCAAAAATTGCAAAACCTCACACGTTATTGAAAATTGATGAAAACGTTGAACGAAGGTTTGGTTCAGCTGATCAGTTCGGTGATATTTGTGCTGCAGAGGTTCAAATAAACAACAGGACTATCCTGGTTATATCAATTTATATGAACTGTAATGCCTCCCTTGAGGATATTGAATTATTTATCTCAATGAATTTATACGAATATAGGCACAACATTGCAATAACAAGTCCTGTAACAGCTGAAGGATGTAATAACTCTATGCCTATTATTTTGTGTGGTGATTTCAATTTAAATATACTAAACCCTGCTAATCATAGTTTTATAAATTTCATGAAAGACTCTTTCGATTTAAAATGTTCTTCTGGACTATCGTCTACAACATTGGGAGGATCATGTATTGATATGGTTTTTACACGATACCTACCCAATATCTCGTGTGAAAATTATATTTCATATTTTTCGTACCATAAGCCAATACTAACAATTTTAAAAGGTTAAGTTTTCTTTCCGAAATATAATTATTGCAAATTTGTCAATAAATCAATTTGTTTTGAAATTGTGATTTCAACTTTTAGATATATATTTCTAATTTTTATTTTTAAAATTATGTTGTGAAGGTAGCATATAAGTTAATTTATAATATAGAATAAAATAAAACTTATAAATAAACTTAAACCAAGATAAAGCAATTTGAATGAATATCTAATTTCGTCATTTGATTTATTATAGAGATTTTATATAGAGATTTGGTCACTATTATATTAAAATCACAAAATAGTAAAATATAAGAAGAAAAATTCATGCTTTTATATAAGAAAATCAATCATCAGCTGGTTATAATATGCCTGCTGTGCCTGCTGCTTTCTTTGTTTTGTTTCATTGTTTATGCTTGTATTGTTTTTGTTTTGCACGAACTGATTGGTTCGTATTGGTAGCATTGTAAGCATTGGGTTTATGTATGCACTACTGTTCTAGTTTACTAAGTGAACTTAACGAGTCAAACTTAACGAAGTGGGTCTGTGATCCGGTTAGATTTAACTCTTATGAAAAAACGAGTTGGATCATATTTCGTTTTATGCTTTTACCCAATAGGTGGCGTAAAATTTAAATTTTTGATTTTAATGCAAATTAATTTGGATTCCACATCCCACAAGCACTAGCCAGTGTAGTTCGCAAACTATACATCGAACAGGGACGAAAGTTTGGCGAAAGAGTAGCACTAATGGAAAGGACATGTGCCTAGTGTGAAATATAGTCACCATACGATTTTTTAAAAATCGGGGTCTTAATTTTAATTTGAAATTAGAATTTAAACTGACTGTAGCTCGCAAGCTATATATCGGGCAGAGACGAAAGTGGCACCAATGGAAAGTGCATTTGCTTGGCCTTCTTTTCAACTAAGTCAATGAACTCAAAGTGTCAAATTTAACGAAATGATCGAAAAAATTTAAGATTTTGCTTGTTTCTTTGTGCTTGCTCATTTTATCATGCTTACTTTTAACGTTTTCTTTGTTTTGGTCTCGATAAGAAGTCCATAATTGAGTCTTATTAATTTATTTGTTAATTTTTGGAAGATAAATAAAAAATATGTGCAAAATGGACATAACAATCGGACCAAAGAGACAAAGTAGAAGAGGTTACAACTTAAACGGAATTCTACGTCTACACTTACGATACTATCGAAACTGTTTCTTTTTTATATAGAAATGTAAAAAAATCAATGACTTTATAAATTATATAAAATAAGCATGTTAATACTGAAGTATATAATTTATTGAATTTTAATATGTATATATATAATATTAGTTATTAAGCAATTGTACTTTGAAATAAAGACATTTGAAAATAAAATGAAATTTTGTTTCTTTAATATTAGCAGGAGGTGTAAATATTTTTTCCTATTCGTTCACAATCTATGATAATGTTTTTCATAACCCATGCCCAGTTGTTCATAACCAATGCATAGTTGTTCATAACCTATGCATAGTTGTTCATAAACTATGTCCAGTTGTTCATAAAATATGCCTAGTTGTTCATAGTCTTTTCCCAGTTGTTCAGAATCTATGGAAATGTTGTTCATAATCTATGCCCAGTTGTTCATAACCTATGCACAGTTGTTCATAACCTATGCCCAGTTGTTCATAACCAATGCATAATTGTTTATAACCTATGCATAGTTGTTCATAAACTATGTCCAGTTGTTCATAAAATATGCCTCGTTGTTCATAGTCTTTTCCCAGTTGTTCAGAATCTATGAAAATGTTGTTCATAATCTATGCCCAGTTGTTCATAAAACATGCTCATAGTGCTGAACTTAAGTGATGAACAAGTGTGCATAGATTATGAACAACTGTTCTTGGTCATTTTTCGTGAACAATTTTTGCATAAGTTGTGCCCATAGCGCATAATTTCTGCACACAATTCTCTCCGTGTAGCTGATTATGCATCCAATATTCATTCCATTAAAATTTTGCTTGGGAAAGTAGAACCTAGTTTGGCACCCACCACACTTAATGAAGAACAGTAAACTGGAAATTACTTCACCAACCGTGAGAAGAAACTGACGACGTGGTAACCAGTACTAAGGAAATTACCAGAAAAACACTGGAAGAGACTATATCAGTTTTAATATTTGCTTAGAATGGGTGGAACAGAGTAATGCTTCGTTAGACAATGTAATGACACTCCAGAAACTAAGAAGCAATTTAGGTTAGAACAAGTGAGTCCGCAAAAATCATACTTTAAATGTCTTTAAATGATAAACTAATTATTGTTAAAAAAAAATGTGTATTAAACCTTGATGTAAAATAATAATTTAATCAGATTCTTAACAAATGTATGCAAGTGCATTTTAATTTGTATTGAAAATAAGAGGCTTGGTAGAGCCCGGTATAAAAATATAAAATTGTACTTTTTGAGATATGAAGATATTACATTTTTTTCAAAAAAATTGGCAACTCTATCATAAAAATTCCAAAAATTTAAAATTTTATAAATTTATTAAATTACTTTATTTTGAAATTGGTTTTCAAAAGTTTTCTAACTATACTTTATTTACAAAAATAGGAAAAAAGATGACGGAAACATTTTCAAGATTTTTACTTTTATCAAAAATTGATATCTCCATAACTTTTAAAAAATGGCGATAAGAAAACAACAAATAACTAATTATAAGTTGAAAATTAACCTACAGCCAACATTTCTAGCCAATCGGAGAGCTGAAGCCAATCACGACTTGCATTAGGCTTGGAATGGCCGATATACAATGATTTTTTTCAAACTAAAACATACGTTTTTAATTTAATTTTCCAACTGGCACTATATCTGTGTCGTTTTATAATAACAACTTAACCCTCTCGCCGGCAAGACCGCAAAAATTATCGGATCAAACCCATATTTTTTCCAAAGTAGATATAGTTAAATGAACCTTATGTTTTAGTTTACAGGTAAAACAAACTTTCTAAACGAACGCCAGGTGAAAAATATTGAAGACCGTCTCTGGAAGGTCTTGCCGGTTTGTATTTTAAAAAACATCACAGGCAAGTCTTATCTACAATTTTTATTGAGAAAAAAAAATGAAGAACATTTATAAAACATATTATTTTCTATGATGAAAACCCCAGAAACAAATTTTATCAATTTGACCACATAAATGTAGGTCGAATTTTGAACAAACAACTTGTGTATCGGACTTTTTGCAATGTTTGCACTGTTATTTTGCTTTTTATCTACCCAAAAGTGAAAAGTTCTATCTGGAAAGTGATTGACGCCATCAAACCAAATATCTGCAACTTGATGAACAGCTACTTTTCTAACACCTGATATGCCAAGCTAGGGTGATGTTGGCCCATGGATATTTTGATCAGATGATGGTCATCCTACTACTCTTTTGACTTTCACAGAAATAAGTCCAGCAAATTTTCTTTACGGAATTCTAGAAGCTGTATAGCTCTTGTTCATCGGATTCATTACTGGATGGATTACATTTGCTTTTTCGGCATGCATACGTTTGTACAAAATATATGCATTTGTATAGTTCATATTCACAAAATGGTGGAACTGTCTAATCATAATATTTCAAGTTTTAGCTTTATTATGGTATCTAACCATGAGGTCATCCATTAGGTCCTCACTCATGTGAGGATTTTATACTCGGATTATTTGCGGGCAGTTTATTTCATTGAATTTCTTTTGATTTCTATTTGCTTTTTGTTCATCCGGATTGATTCTTGCGAAACGTTTAATATCGACATATGTCATACTTCCAGTAAAGCTTCTGGAATTAGGTTGAATTGACGGTGCAGTAGATTTTAATATTGACAATGGAGAACGGGGTCTTTTGGGTCTGAAGGTTGTTTTTGTTTGAAGTGAAGTGGATGTTGAGAGTTCATGTATTTCATTGTTTTCATTGCTGCAGTTTTGAACGAAACTCGAAGAAGCGTCCATAGCCCTACAAATACTTCCGTGGTTTCAGCCACATTGACATTGTGAAGATATTCCACTATGGCCTGTTTATTATACTCAAGGGACAATGTGTCGGGCGCGATGTTATTAAAAACATAATCTGGATCAGCGACACTTTCATCACTATCAAAAATTTCATCTGCGCTCTCCACAGAATCCAAGAACTCGAGCAATTGCTCATAAGACATTGCCTCCAAATTGATATTTTTTGTATTACTCCGGTTAGTACGATCCATTTTTCGAAAAAAAAAAATCAAATAAAAAGAAAAGAAAAAAACAAAAGGTGAACCAATACTGAAAGAAAAGGTAACGCAAACCGGGAAGACCGTCTACAATCTACAGATTGCAAATCAATTTTGAAATTGTGAAAAAGAATTTGTGAGAAGTTGAACTTAGCTGAGGCGTAACTTTAGTACAACTGAAGTATAGTGGGTGAAACTGGGCCTCAGATCACTTTTAAATTAAATTGCACGCACTTACCACAATTCAGCAATATTTTATATATATACACAAAAAAATTGGTATACATTTATAGAAGTATCTCTGTGCGATGCTGTTATTGATAATCTTAAGCATCATTGGCCCAAATCAATTCAAGCCACCGCAAGCCCACTGTGTAACCTAACTTATGTGAATTCTATCTGCGTTCTATGTTCAAGTACATACAACAATCACCACCCTTGCATACTCTTCATTTATCGTGTAGGTTTTGTATTGTTGGTGACAACATCTTTACAACTCATCAAAACACATTGCGCCGCATCATGGAACATTGCAATGCACAGCAAGCCATGTCAACGCATACCAATGCAATACAATGCGTTACCAACGCATTGATTGATTGTGTTCGGTTGATTCCTTGTGATTTTCATCACTTTATCACATTTCGTTGGTCTTTATTGATTGTGTGTGTGGAATGCTTAAGCAAGGACGACGTGCTTAGGATGCTTCAAGTGCGTGTTCTTAAGTTTGAATGAAGGTGAGTGTGTGTGTGTGTGCTTACCTCGGCACATTGAATTTAACCACACAAAGTATCAAAAACGTAATCGCAGGCGTGATAGAACTAACCCAGCAAGCCAAACATATTTAGCTCAAGCAGAGCATTGTTTTTAAATTTCAATAAAAGGATGTAACAGGTTTAAGAGGGTCACACTGAGCAACGAATGGCAGTAAAAAGTGTCTTCTAAGAAAAGCAACCAAATGAAAGTATCAGTTTTGTGAACGTAACGGTTGGATTTTTTTCCAATTTTAAAATTTCACCTCAAGTGCTAATTTTACGTAACTTCTTAAAAAAAAGTTTGTTAATTTTTTAAAATGCGTATAAGTTGAATAAAGAGAAGATATCATTTTGAAAAATTAAACATATATTTTTAGGTTGAACAAGTAAGGAAACATTAAAGTCGGTCTGGCCCGAATATGGAATACCCTAAACCTCGTATAATATTTAAATATAACAACAAAAAGAAATAACTTCTTATTTTATACTGTGTGACACTCAATTATCAACCTCTTTTTCTTTTGCCAACACTTCTATTATTTACCATTTTGGGCTTTAAAACAACACAAAGTGCAAACGTTTTCACTTGGAAGATAAGACAATTGCTGGCGAATTCTTTTGAGTCATCCAGGTATCGTCGAAAGCAAGCAGCTGAAGCCATATGAGTGATTTGCCGGGAAGATGCACCAATGAATCAGCGATTCATTGGAAAAGACGCAAATGAATCGCCGACAGGGATGTTAAGCAATTTCCGAGAAGATTTGCCAACGAATTGCCAAGAGGAGTCCTAAGCGATTCACTTGGAAGAGTCGCGAATGAATCGCTGAAAGGGGTCTTAAGCGATTCGCCGACAAAGATCTTATGCGATCCGCCAGGAAGACTCTCACACGAACCGGCAGCTGGGGCTTTAAGCAATTCGCCGAGAAGAGTAGCAAACGAATCGCTTTTAGCAAACGAATCTTCAACTATTTGTTGCGAAGCATCATTGTAAAAAGTTACAAGTGATCTTATAGTTTATACAAGTGGGCTCGACGAACTTTGTCCTGTGCCAACTCAGTGAATTTTTTTAGTTGTTTAATTTTTTTGTTAACAAACTTTCAAAAAGAAAATTTCTCAAAAAGCCGTCTTCCAACGATCGTCCAAGTGAGTGAAGATTTAGAACGGTTGTTGAATTCAACACTTGGACAATTGAAAATCGATCCATTTTCCAACGATCGCCGGAATGAGCGAAGGAAGATATTGAAAACTGTACCTGAATCGCGCATTCATTCAATTGCATTAGTTGGGGCCTCGGAAGTCGAATGGTTAGCGTGCTTGACTGCCAACCCAGAGGTTTTGGGTTCGAATCCCAGTCTTGCCATGATCCTACACTTTTACCTTTCCTTAATTCTTTCCTCATTTCTTATCATCTGAAATTAATAATTCATCAATATATACCGTGGTGACCGTGGCGTGCAGATTTAGTGTGTGGCTTAGCACCCTCGGAGCCCGAGTTCGATCCCCAGTCGCGGCGAAAAGTTTTTTCAATAAAAAAATTTTTCTGATCGGTCACCACCTCTCTGCAGACAATGGCAAACCTCAGAGAGTAAATAATGCCATGTAAAGCTTCTTGAGAACATGAACTTTAGCCGTTCGGAGTCGGCATAAAACATGTAGGTCCAGTTCTGGATTGATTGTGTGCAAACATTTAATATCACACACAACACAATTGATCATAAGAAGCTCGGTCAAAGTCCTTTCAAGGGCTGAAATGGCCAATTTGTTGTTTTTTTGTTTTTTTGGAAGTTGTAGTTGGTGGAAGAGATGTTTGTGGAATGAGATTGCTTAATAACTCGAATTGACTGAGGTAAAGGCATAACACTTGCCTCAGATTCAAATTCGCTTGTTGATATTGAGCTCTGCCACACATAAAAAATTCTACACTTGTTTCTCTCCTACTTATCTATCTTGCCATTTCCGAACGAAGGTAGACTTGAATGAATAGGTTTGACACCTGAAAAAAATTCAAACATACATTCAATCGCGATCGATCTTCTAATGATCTTCAGAAAAAACGTCGCAAAATTCGAAAATTTTTCGTGAATCGCACATTCATCGCTTAGGCGAATCGCTAATACATCGTCTTCCAAATGTCTGCAGGGAACTATCTTGTGTACTTTTTAATTTTGTTATAGAACACTTACATATCAAATTTTATTACTGTAGCTTAAATACAATCCTCTATAAAGTGATTATATAGTGATATATATGTTTATCGAACAAAAATTAGCGATGTTGCCCAACATCGTCATCAGTACAGAAAACAATGTATTCACAATGTTCAACACTTATATTGAGAAAACCAATAAATTCCAACACCCAAAAGGATTTCAGTTTTGATTTAACAAAACCAGTTTTTCGTCAAAAATCATCCTTTTTTCGCCGTAACTTAACTTGGAAAATATCTATTCAAAGCAAGGTTGCAAATTAAAGGCCTTCAAAACCCCGAAGGTGTGGATTACCAGTTTGGGGCTTCGGAGACATTTTATTTGCCCTCAAATTTTGGGTAGATATTTCACCTTGATAAGAATTAACGTATACAAAATCGAAGATATTTAATTTTTAGAGTTGCATGGGAGTTAGGCGTGTTTTTAATTGGATCACGCTCAGTTTTAATGTACATCTTAGATTTTATATGAAATACATAAGTGGAGGTGTCGCTCATCAAGAATATATATACTTTTCTATACCGAGCAAAATACCCTGAACTTACATTTATGCATTTTGATTTATTTTTTACTTTTTGTTGTTTAAAAGTTAGTTAAGTCACAAACATACCTACAACAACTGTTTTAACTAAGGTAATGCATTGAGCATTTTTCGTTGTTATATTCAATTAAAAAATCAATGACCATCAACGTGATGAACAGTTTTACTCCCAGAACTAATTATGCTTACGAATATTTCACTCGCAATTTTGTTTGCTGGGAACATTTTTTTCAGTTTGCTAGCACTGAATTTACTTGTGGGATTGTTTTGTGTTTGTGTTGCGTGAGATTTTCGAGCAACAAATCAATAGAATTAACGTGCACACACATACCCTACATATATATATATATATATAAGTACATGTATTACATATAATATTTATATAGTATAGTTGTTCTTATTCAATAGAATGCGTTGCTGTTGAGTAGTGAAAAAAAATCCTTTCCTTACCCCTCATTATCATCATCAAGCAAAGCGACTTCCACACTTATTCAGTCACAAACTCAACTGCCGAAGGCATTTTTCTTTGTTAGCCTCTGAGCCCGGCTTATCCCTTTTTATGGGGAAAGCGTGGATCAGACGGCATAAACTGAAAACCTTTTACTAAAGCCAACAACACATTTATTTTTAACTTTGCACCGCTGCTATTGTGCCCACAGAATCAAAGGCAACAGCAATTCGTAAAGCAAAGCCATTGATTTGTGGACTCTTTGATGTCAACGCTCAATAATAACAAAAAGCAAAATTTTCCAACATTCTGTGTATTGTATTGTATCCTACTTCAACAACATGGATTTTTTTCCCCCTTTTGTTAACTTGGAGTCCTTACGAAGTTATTCATTCTATAAGAGAGTCAGTCGACTTTATAAGCAGCTCACCTTGATCGAAAGATGGTCTAAAGATTGGTATTGACAAGCGGTTTGGAGCTGCAGGCAAGAGCAATTGCAACCTTATTGAGCTGGTGCGTAATTTTAAGGATGTTGGTGCTGGTAATTATGTATTAAAATTTTTCATAGAAGTTGTCTGAATGTGAGAGTTATTTTTACAATTTATTCTGTTTTGTATGTTTAGCTTTAGTGAGTATGAAATATTTAAGGATAAGATGCGTTGATTTGACATATAAAATTAAACATGTTTTTTAATAATCAAAATCGTTTGTCATTTTGTGTTTGCATTCAATACCTAACAAGCCTATAAGTAATAAATTTCAAGAAAAAGTTTTGAATTTTTTAACATTTTTCGAAGTAACTTTAATTGTATTAATTTCCAAAACTATGACACTACTACCAGTTTTGTAACTGAGCCATACAAGAAGTTTTTAGTACTAAATTTAATTTTCACCAGAAGTGAATGCCAAGATTGAGAAAAACATGCATACAAAATTTTGACTTTGAAAGTGAATCAGAAGTCGGTCAGGATGTTACAAAGAAATGCATGTATTTGTTTGTGTATGAAAATATAATGAAATCTCCGTCGAGTCATGTGTTTTTTAATGCCAAGATTTAAAAAAAAAACCTCAAAGAATTTCTTTATTTCGCAAAAAACTATGCAAAAAATTGTTATTGTTTAACTTATTATTGTATATATTTAACGATTGAAAAAATAAACTTAAAAAAATTCGAGTATATTTTGTACATTAGATATTTGATATATAGATATTAGTTTTTGTTTATTAAAAAATATAGTCAAGTCAATAACTCAACTCGAGTTCAAAGCTCAAATGCTCAAATTTATTTTTCTCCATAAACTGAATCTGTTACCACGCCTTGAGTGGGCAGTGTGAATGAGTGTAGAAAATAAAATATAACTTGAAATCTTACCATATTTCTCTTGGCATATTTTAAAACAAACAATGAAAGCAAACATGATTTCAGGCAAACAAAAATTTTTGAAACGTGGCTAAAGAAGTGAAACTTCTTTAGCCACGTATACAACATACGGCGATCGAAATGGGTACTAAAACCGATGAAACGAATGAAACGGCGGCGAATTAAGGTGAATTCAATTAAGGTGAATTAAAGTGAATTTAGTTGAAATTATGTGTTCGAAACACCCTATAAATTCGATGGAAAAAATTATCAAACAATGGGTTGAGTCCGAACTAACAGATGAATTATTCAACAAAGTTTTAGACCGTATGCTTCAATCCAACCGTGACACGTTACGCTGGAATTTTCAACCAGTAAGATTTAATGGCCAATCGGATGCAATAAGATTATATGAAGTCACAGACGGGTCATGGTCATTGGCACTTTTATGGATTCCATGAATCATTTAAACACAAATGGATGATTCTATGACCAATCGGATGCAATAGGATAATCAGAGGCAACAGACGGTTCATTGGAAATTTGATGGATTCCATGGAAATAAATGGGTTCATTACGATAACCCTTAGCGCTAAAAACCATACGGGCTGTTCTGCCCGGTCATACGCAAAAATCGACTCCAAAGCCCAATATTCACAGTGACAAAGTCCTTCTCTGTGTTTGGTCTCTGTATTTGGTGGGGCTGCGGTGTACTATAGGCTGCTACAACTAGGTGAAACTATCACAGGACAACTCTACCGAACTCAATTGATGCGTTTGAACCGAGCATTGAAGCAAAAACGTCCAAAGTGCGATCAAAGGCACAACAAGGTAATTTTGCAACACGACAACGCTTGGCCACTTGTTACGCAGCCGGTCAAAACATACCTTGAAACGCTGAAATGGGAAGATTTTTACGCCTACTATTTGCTTTCTTTGATGACGCATAACTTTGAGGATCAGCATTTTCGCTCTTTTAAAATAAACTTAATCTTCTCATGGTTTTATATGAAATGAAACTTTTTTAGTAAGACTAAATTAAAAACTTTCTACTTTTTTAAGTTAAAGTTTCACTTATACCGTGCGTGGCGGATACACACCTATTTTTTTCTTATATTCTGTGCCATTTTTTTTAAATATATTATTTTTGTATTTTTATTTAACATTTTATTGCTAGAACTGCGTTCTTGTTTTCTTTAAATTTATGTTTTATATATAATTTTATTTAATAATTAGCTATAAAACTTAACACTGAATATTACAGCTTACTTATGTTGATCACGACACAACTCTTACCTTTTTGTTGTATTTTTATTCTGAGAACATTGCAATTATGCAATTTGATGTCTTTTTTGAAGAGTTAGTAACGTTTGTTATACATCAAGCGGTGCTAAAACATCAAGTTGCTTTTAAGCAACATTGGGGTCGAAGTGGTTAATACTTCTTTTGTACTCTTAATAACTTTTTAACAATTGTGTTAAACAACTTTTTAATAAAGTGGCAAAAAACCAAGCTGGTCAAATTGACAAAAAAAAAGACAAAAAGAATTGGTGTTAAAATTATGTAGGTATATGAGTCAAAATATGAAATGAGTCAAAAAATGTTTGTCAAATGAATCGATTAATTTATAAAAGTGTCATTTAAATAAGCTGCAATAGCAAATAAGGAAAAAAAAGCTTTTATGTGATTACGGCAAAAACATTCAGCTGCTGGTTGCCATTGAAATCACTGACAATGGTCGCATTCAGCGTACTGATGCCAATTTTTAAGCAACAATGTGCTGAATTGAAAAGGCTCAATAAAACTTATTAAGCAGCGATTGCCATTTAATCAAGAGAAAACAATGTATGCTGCTTTGTCTTAACTGTTGTGAAATCAAAACGTCAATTAAGGATCTGTGTCAATGAACTGCATCTAGCTGAGGTGTTGGAGAAACCATCCAGAAAGTATTCAACGCTTATATATCTCTGTTTTTAGAGCGAGTATAATATGAACATAAAATTGTAAAATATGCTCTTAAAAATAATAAATAGATATGCATTTATTTTTAGTATGCCAAGACATATATTTGGCACACGGCCCTACAATTCATCCACTTGTCCATAATAGAATAAACTGGGTAGACGTGATAGCTATATTTTTCTCGCAAACGGCGAACGCTAGTTGTCCAAACCATTGTGTTGATTTTAAATTCTGTGTAAGTTCTTGGGAGCGCTTAAATTCGTGTTATTTATGACAATTAATATCCGCCAGAAAAACTCTCACGTCTAACTTGTTAATTCCATCATGAACTTGACAACTTTTCTCTCACTCACTCAGCTATCGATACCCCAACAGTTGAGCACGTTGAATGCGGCCAATGGGTAGCTTTAACAAAAAAGTGCTTATCAATATTTAATTTCAGATAATTTTAAAACAAAGAGTGTTTTATAAGGCAATTAATTGTAATAAAATGTGTAACAATAGCTTTGCACAGTTGCTGCTTGATGCAGCACTGATAAACAGCTTAAAGGCTACACCTACCTCCAACTCCAACCGTTCATAAAAGCCAACCATGCTCCTCCTCCTGTTGTGTGTGTCTGTCAACAAAAAAAAAGTAAATATTCAAAAGACAGCGCTGCAGCGCTCTAGATATTGCTACTGAATATGAGCATATTTTATCCAGTGAAAACATCTTGCAACGCGTAATTCGTGCTTCGCACCTACACAGCAAAAAATATTGAAAAACTTACATGTAGGCTTTAATAAAATTATGAGAAAACTTCACTTACATATTTAAATAAAAATTAAATAAGTTCATTTTAAAAGTTTGTTTAAAAAAACATTATTTTCAAACTTTTTATCTAAAACGCCAATTCTGATCCTTTTTGAAACTTATTAAGTATGTTTATAATTGTTTTGTAAGCATTTATAAATTTGATTTGGTAAGTTATACATTTAATATATTTTTTTTTGTTTCTTAAGAAAATAATTTCCACTGAAAAATAAATATAAATTTCCATCAGAATCATTTATTATAATACTTTATAAAATTTTTTAAGCATCCAAAAAGTCATATTTTCATAAAATAAATAGAAATATCAACATTGAAATTGAAGAGAACTCGTTTTTTTTTTTAAATTGTTGAAATGAAAAGCAGTATTTTACAAAATATTTTGAAAAATGTATCTGTACAGCATATATATAATTTTGAATTTTCTCCATATCTTAATGAAAATAACGTTTAAACAAAGCATTTTGAAAGACAGAAAAAATCGTACAATATGGCAGCAAGGTTGACAAGGGGGGCGATCTTCATATGGTAACGTATCTTAATGTCTCAACTTGGCAAGGCCAGCACTATTAATGACGAAATAGTCTCAAGTTGGCTCGAACCTCCCCGTGTTGTCTCCTGTAAATGGAAAACGAGCAACCGCTAGTCTGAGGAGGGTCATTTTTGGCCTTTAAGAAAAGGTTGTTCGTTGGGTTTGAAGCCTAACTCGTAAAAAAACATTTCAATAAAATATACAAGAATAATGACAAAAATGATACCCAAATTTGATGACGACTACCGTAAACGAAAAATTAATAATGATTGTCGAATATGTAGCTGGAATGTGCACACCCTAAATTGGGAAGGTGCCTCTATCCAATTGATTGATATCTTGGAAAGATATAACGCTGATATCACTGCGATCCAAGAAATGCGATGGAAGTGACAGGGTTGCCTACGGCAATCATACTGTGATTGCACGAGTGTCGATACAAATTAGTAGTTGGCAGCCGCGTACCGTGGGGGGGGCGGGGGGGGCGGTCCGCCCCAGGCGGCAATAGTTTAGGGGCGGCACTGAAGCTAAATAAAGCCTTTTACAAAATAAATATGTGTACATTATCATTTTAAGGTGTACAAACAAAAGAAAGAACTAAACTTAATGAATAAATTTGGCCACCACTGTTAATGTAACTATATTTATGACCTACGTATTGAGCAAAACCAAAATATAAAATCGTTTTTCGAGTCTCGCAAGTAGTTGCCAAAGAAATAAAAAAAGACATAATATTTAGGCAGGTGCAAGTAGTTGAATTTTCGAGTAACTCGGCTGCGACTTGAAACTCGTATTGAATAACTGATGTTTTCAAGTAACTTAAAGTTTTTTGAGTTTTTAAGTGCTTTAACTTATCAGTGGAAATGCTCAGTAGAAAAATGGTTTAACAGAATAACGTTTTTCAACTAAGGTATATTTGGTAAAATTGAGTGTGGGAGGAAGGCGGACTGTTCGTTTGATTATGGCGTATTGTAAGTTCAGAGTGGATATTAAGAAATAAGACTTATGCGTATAATTTTAAGTCGTATCTATTATAATTTTTTTGTGATTTTTGAAGGGATTTCACTGTTTTAATAAAATCAGTTTGGAGAGGGGTTAGGCGTGGTCTATACTGATTTGGGTCATTTTCTAATTTAATAATTAATTTTGAAGAACTGATTTTGAGGAATGACCACAAGGTTTCAGCAGTTTCATGTTCTTGCTGAAAAATACGCAATTCTTACTCCTTTGACTCTCCTGAATGATAAGTTAGAATGTAAACTGAATGAATTCTGTCACGAAGAAATTGACAAGGAAGAGTTTCTCGTTGAGAGAAAGATACTTCAGAATATTGTTTCTATTGCGCACAAAGATACTGATTCTTCAAAAAATTTTGTGTATTTGAATGTTTTAAAATGTGTATAAGTTCAATAAAAATAAGAAATAATTCTAAAAATTAAAAATATATTTTTCGGAAAAAAAATTTCGCAAAAAAAATTTTTTTATTGTTTTAATCACATATACTGCTAATGGAATTTTTTTAAAAAATCATTAAAAATTCATGGCACTTTTAATTTTATATGTTTTGTTCACCACTTTATATATCATAAATAAATTTTATTTTCAACTGTAGGGAATAAGTGTAGGGTGCATGCAATGACAAAATTTTATTATGCCAGGTTACTCCTTAAAAAATACTTGCTCAGGTGTCAATATATCAGATTTATATTTTAGTAAACATAGAAATCTCCCGTGATATAACAAAACCAAGTATCTTGTTTTTTGAGAATTGTGATAAATTGCGGTTTTGCCTTATAGGATATAATCTTTCCGTATATAAGATTTTTAACAATTTTTTCAAATTATTGAAGAGTTAAGAGTCGAAATTTTTGAAACTTGTGCTAGCCAAATTATTTTGCATTGCAGTTTTTTAACAATCAAGTCGAACTTAAGATACTGAGAAAATGTTTGTAAAATTTTTTTACATTTCATATAAACAAGATTTTTTGTGTTTTCACTAAACCAAGCAACTATGAAGTTACTTGAAAGCAAATAAAACATTTTTATGTATTTTAGAACACTATTCTTTCCTGTTTTTTCAAAATCAAGTAACTTTAAAGTTGCTTGGTTTTGTTGTATAATTTATATAATTAATAGGCTAAGGTTTTTTTTGTGACTTCAACTCCTCCCAGACCAATGAACCGATTTTATCGATTCAGATGTCATTAAATCAGGTTTAGGCTGTAGATGTGCAAACCACTTTTAAAAATTGTGATTTCGCTTCAAGGGGTTCCAAACCTTTTAAAACAGAAATAACATTTTTGTACAAAAATCCGCTATTTAATTAATTTGAAATTTAGTTTGAGAAGAGCTTATGAATTGGTCGAATTTGAAGTTTTTTTAAATCTAAAAATTTTTAACCAAAATTATCTTTTATGCATTCCTCAAATGTCAATTGTCCGAAAAATGCAGTTCCAAAATCAAAAATTCCACTTTTCGAGCAAACAACTCAGTCAAATTTCAACGGTTTTCAAAAAAAATTTTTTTTTTGGTTTTTTCGGCGTTTTTTCATCTAAAGGTGTTATAAATCGATGTTGTAAGTGTTCTGTAAGTACCTTTTATTAATTTCTGAAATATCTCTTAGTATTATGTCTTAAATCTATTTTTCACTGCGTTTTTTTTTTTAATTAGTTATGTTTTATAGCTGGAAGAGTTAAGATGCGATGTTTTCGAATAGTCATAATGTTTGTCTCAGTAGTAATATAAGTGTAAGTCCGTCTTCGTGTTTTGACAGTTACATTAAAAAATTTAGTGCCAGATCATACGTTTCAAGTCAAACCATTCAGATAATGATCTTTTATGTCATTATTGAGACTAAATATATCGTTATTGAGTATAATAGCTTCCTGAATAGAATATCATATATTAAACGTCTTTAATGCTTCTAACACTTAATTTTTATTGAATTGCTCGAATTCGGGCAACAGGTTTACTAGTATCAATTAAAACACAATTGTTTAGAAAATAAGTTGAACATTTGTTACAATTTTAATTTGTAACTTGTTTAGGGTAAATGGAAAAAAGAATTCACAAGTATCTTATTAAGTAAATTATATATAAATCTATTCATTAAACTCAATAAAAAAATCTTTTGTTACTATTTTTAACAAAATTAATAGAACATATAAATAAATTCATGAATGTTGGTGGTGTTGGCTAGTAAAAACAATAGAAAGATCCTTAGAATCTGCATATTCCTTAAAATCTTCCCAAAAATTAATTTTTGTGTTATCATGTATTAAAGGAATTAATTTATCTTTAATATCCTTCTTTTTAGATGGGTTTTTCACGATTTCCTTTAATTGTATTTGAATATTTCAGAAGATCTTTTTGATGAACTAATGTGCATTCAATAAGGTTTGCATCGGTTTCGAAGGAAGTTTTATAAAAAATTACAATAATCCTTTTCGAATTCTTCTGAAAATTTTGCATTACATTTTTTTCGGCAATTGCTGTATGCTGGATGCAATAATCTTTTCTTTGTAGTACGATTGAAAACGAATGTTTGAGAATCCTTTGTAGTACGATTGGAAAAGATTGTTTGAGAATCTTCAGATCGAGAATCCATGAAATTATTGTCCATGAGCTCCTCTTCGTCACTTTTTTTTCATTTTTTGGATCAAAATCAGGATCATAGTACGACGATGCAGGACTAAAATCAATTTTACTTTCTCCATTATTATCGCAAAAATCACTGGAGAGTATACTAATATTTTTGTAATAATTTCAAAAAAAAAAATTCAAGGAACTTATCTTATAATATTACTTATAAATTTTCAATTAAATGGAAATTTTTTCGAGTGACGACATTGTACCCTGTTTTTTATTATATTCGATACGTTTGAAGAAGAAGATGTGACTAAGAAAAAATGTTCAATAAATTCTGGAAATAATTTTTCGATTGCGGTATTTTTAAGTGAATTTTTTCGCATAAAATTTTACTTCGTTTAAGTAAAGTGCTGAAAAGTACTGAAGTTACTTGGTTTTGTTGTAAGCCATTTTAATCTAATCAAAGCATTTCAAGCTACTTGTTTTATTTCTTTTTTAATTTAAGTGTTTAGAAATGAGATAGGCAAAAATGGATTGAAGTTGTTCGTAGACCTTTTGCTCTAGATTTTCAAACTTGATAGAACAACAAAACCAAGTAACTAGCAGTTAACTAGCAGTTACTTGGTTTTGATATACCACGGGAGAAATGAGAGCAAAATTAGACTCAGGCGCGCGTTTTGCTCCATTTTTTCCAAACTTGCGTCGTATTAGAAATAGGTTGATGATATGTATATTAGAATTTTTTTTTTATTTAATTGAGAACAATGAAAGATCACATTCTAAAGTGAAAACTATGCATACAAAACTGTAAATTAATATAAAAGATGTTTTTTTTTTGTATTGCATATGAGAGGGGCGGCAAATTTGGAATCCGCACCGGGCGGCTTAGACTCTCGGTACGCCACTGGTAGTTGGCAAGAGAAAATGGCATCATGTCGTGCGATTAAAGATTCAAGCATCTCAATATTCTTAAGGCCACCTGGTCGTTCTCTGATTAAAAAACACGCAACCAAATTAATCACGTCTGGATTGACGAAAGACACTTTTCCCGTGTGCTAGACGTACGCACAAAAAAATTATTCTTAACTCTAATAGAATATAAATAAAAACTTGTTAACAAAAAAAAAACCTACTTCAAAATCACTACAAAGTAAAAAATAATTTTAAATTACTTTTCCTATTAATCGTGGTAAAATTTGATAATTAATCGTTTGATAATTAATTTGATAATTAATCGTGGATATACATTATTATATTGGAAATCTTATTATTTTAATTTTTCCTTATGTGTTTTATTTTTATCATAAATATATTATTTTTTTATGATGATAAAAGCTTTGAGAATCTCCTCCTTTTTGAAGTCGGTTAGAAAATACTCTCTGAGATATTTTTAAACAAATATTTCAACAAAACAAATCCTTTAAAATGCTGAAAAATTATTTTTCTCCTGCAGATGAAATTTTATTTTACACAAAATAAAATTTACAGATATTAATACATACAAATATTATTGAAATGGCTGGATTTCCCCAGAAATAGGCGCTGTGACTTAGCTATCGTTTTCGTGTTCTGTCAAATTATAAAAAATATTCGGGATAATTGCAAAAGAAATGAAAAATGAATTTAATACTTTTTTGTTTTTCTTGGATTAAAAGATTGTTTAAATTTAATCACACATTTAAAAATTTACCCTGTCTCGGTAAAATGTTCAAAAAATATTGAAATGATAGAAACAAAAACTTAAAATTGTTATGTTCAAATGGGTTTACCAGAAAAATGATGACGGAAACGAAATAGTGGTAGATTTTGAGAAAAGATTAAGAGTGGGTGGTAAAAGTGGCAGAAGTCAAAAACAACAAAAAAAGTGGTAGATCACAATTGTGGTAAAGTGACAACACTGGTCGAGAGAGAGAGAGCTCTACTTCTCAATTGCCTATTTTAATCTCAATACTGTTTTCGTTTGAGGAATTTATGCTGGATCCCAGGTAACCGAGTGGTGACCATGGCAGGCGCAGACCGTAACCCAGCCGCGGCGAAAAGTTTTTTTCAATAAAAAATTTTTCTGATCGGTCACCACCGCTCTGCAGACAATGGCAAACCTCAGAGAGTAAACAATGCCATGTAAAGCTTCTTGAGAACATGAACTTTAGCCGTTCGTAGTCGGCATAAAACATGTAGGTCCAGTTCTCGGTTAATTGTGTGCAAACATTTAATAACACACACAACACAATTGGTGATAAGAAGCTCGGTCAAAGTCATTTCAAGGGCTGAAATGGCCAATTTGTTTTTTGTTTTACTGTTTTCGTTTGAGTAATTTATGCTGGATCCCAGGTAACCGAAGTCCTTAACCTTTTCGACCCCGCTCCTGAACTAGCTGTCTGAAAATTTTGTTTTCATAACTCCTGTGTTTATTAGATCTAAATTAAGCATTTTTAAAGATTTCAGACTTCCAGAGTTATCATGTCTCTAGATATTGAATGTTGCACATATGTATGTAAGCTTGCAGTGCATGTACGTTTTTTAAATATTTTATTTTTGCATTTTTATTTTGCATGATCCCAATGTGCAGAAAAACGGATGCGGATCCGTTTCGAATCCGTTACGAGTCCATCGACGTGGAATCGTTTTTTATGATCCGTTTGGAACCCGTTGCGAGTCCGTCGACGCGGAATTGTTTTTTTATGCTTTGAGGAACCAATTTCGAGCCCGTTGCGAGTCCGTCAGCGCGGAATCAGTTCTTTATGTTTTGCCGGACCCGTTTCGAACTCGTAACGAGTCCGTCAAAATTATATTTAAAACATAAGCATTAAAGAATTTTTTGGAGTTTTTATAAATTTTTTATTTTATTTTTAATAGACTTTATTTCTATTTTAAATAACTTCCTTATATCATTAGCCACGTATTCCTGAAGCTCTCCTTCAAACCGAATTGAACTACTTGTCAGATAATTCAAATTATTATTGTTATCGAACGAGTTACGTGTGACTATTGGATAGCCGTAAACAAGGTATTTTAACTCATTATAAACGAGTCCGTTACGAATTCGCATCACGAATTCGAGTCCGTTACGAAATCAGCTTATTAAAAAAATGAATCCGCCTCGAATCGAAAAAACGAGTCAGAAACGGATTCGTATAGGAAGTCCGTTCCGAGTTCGAGACGGATCCGGGGAAAAAAGGAAAACGATTCGCCATTTTGAGAGGAATTTCATACGAAAACAAACTCGCAACGGATCGGCAACGGAATCCGTAAGAAATTAAAAATTCGGAATCCGCTTAGAAATCAAAGTTGCTTGTAAGCAACGTTGCGGTCGAAAGGGTTAACAACTTCAAAGGAGGTGTTGTCAACAGTGACGTGGTTGTTCCCAAGACGCTGTGACTGTTTGCTTGTTGACACAAGGTACTTCGTTTTATCTGCATTCACTGCAAGACCCATTCGATTCAAGTCTTTTTCTAGCCTAGAGAATGATGGACTGATTTCGCACGTATTATGGTCAATGATGTCAATAGCTGCATTTTTCCAACTCACTTGCTGGATCAATTGTTGTATTTGCTTTGCGTGCTAAAGTGGTGATCTGATCCGGATCTCCCAGGAAAAAAACGCAGCTTATATTATTAGCATAAGCCAGCAGGTCAGCAGCTCAGACGATCTTCTGCATAACTATATTAAAAAAGTCTCATGATAAGAAATCACCTTGTCTGAAACCTCGCTTGGTATCGAACGGAGGGGAGAGTTCCTTCCCGATTTTCACAGCGCTGCTGTTATTGCTCAATATCACCCTGCATAGACGTATGTATTAACTCTGCGGGAATACAAAATTCAGATATGGTGGAATACAGGTGACTCCTTATTGCACTGTCGAAGGCGGCTTTGAAATCGACAAAAAGATGGTGTGTGTCGATGTGTTTTTCGAGGGTCTTTGACAAGATTTGTCGGAGCGTAAAAATCTGATCGATGGTGGACTTGCCAGGTCTGAAGCCTGGAATGCGCCTCAGTCTTTCACACAATACGCTCGACAGAATCTTATATGCGATATTAAGAAGGCTAATCCAACGATAGTTGGCGCAAATGATGGCATCGTCTTTCTTTTAGACTTTTGAAGTGGCTTAAATATTTGCGCTGCATAAAAATAGACTTAAAATATACAAAAACTGTTAAGTTGTCACCACTGAGTCTTCCAAACGGGAAATGAGAAAAGCAAATGATGTCTTCTTAACTGTGATAGAAATATCCTCTTTATTACAACTTTTTTTGTTATACCATTTTTTTAAAAAAACCATTTTTCGCCAAGCGACCTCTGTGTGCAACGATAGTACTATCGATAGTTTTCAACCACTACAGCATCATACCGTGCTTGAATTGCAATTCTAAATACTAAACTGGTCCATAAAAACACTTGTTTAGTAGAAACATGAGCAATCGTGGAATATTTTTTAACCCTATACAAACTTCAAACTACCAAAAAAAATTGCGCCCTTTTTGTCGAATCTTGTCAGCAATGAATTTGTATGACAAAGCGTAACGTGTTTGTTTTATGTTATTTTTGTTATAACATTTTACAACGTCATAAAGGCGACAAAAACCAACAGCGACAGACAATGACAATATATTGCAACTAAATTAAAAGGGAACAAAAATACACAACAGCAAAGAGCCAAACGTTTAAAAGGGGAAACAAAACGGTAGACAAGTGCAAAAAATCTCAAGAAAATTAGTAACAGTCGCTTAAAAGAAATAAAAAGAAAAAAATATTATGAATTTTGAAATTTGAATGACAGTGTTAACAATAGAAAAGAGTAGAGTGAGCACACAGACATGTTGCTCTTGCTGCTGTTGCTGCTGTCAACAACTAAAGATATGTTGCTGCGCATTGCGCGCTAATTCATCATTAGTCGGCGCGTTGCGCTCAAACTTGAGTTGCGTAACGAATGCGATTTGTTAATAAAATGGAGGGTGCAAAAACACTTCAATTTATTGTGCATGTGTTTGTGCCTATATGTGTGTTCAGCACAAGGTGTTAAGGTGTTAACCTTTTCTGCTTTATTTTTTTTTTTTTCTTATAACACTCAACTTAATTATATACAAAACAAATCATTTTGATAAAAACTCAATTGAATTAAACTGCAATAAAAAGCAGCTAGAAATTTGTTGCTTATCTGTATTAAATATCTTTAAAAACAACAAAAACAAAAAAAAAAAAACACAAAATGCTATGAGCGTTCTTATCAGACAAAGTCGATTTATATCAAGCAAAACAAACAAAGCTGAGTGAAAAGCGCGGGAGTTTTTCTCTTAGACGGCAAGTGTTGTTGACAGTTGTTATTGTTGTTGTTGCTGCTGATGTTGTTGTGGCTGACGTCAATTGCAAATAATAAAGAAATTGCCTGTCATTCAAGATATTCGCTGATTTACTTCCATATAAAGCGCAACAACAGCAACAGCAGCATCAACAACGCAACAATTAGTAGCGGCGGGCTATATTTTGTTTGGCCTTTGCTAGGCGCAACAAATTGCAAGTGACAGCTAATTTTGTTATAGCTGTAATTTTTGTTGCTGTTGTTATTGTTGTTGTTATTGCTGTTGGCAATTTAAGAACAATGCCGCACACTTACTGCGGCTGCAACAGCTCACGCCAGGTATTTGGCTGTGGCTTAGCTGCTGTTTAGAACAGCGCATCTTAAGCTAAGCTTAGTTAAAATCCTAACTAGTTGAGAAAATATAGTGCTCCTAGAAGATCTGTTAAGCCTTGTGCTAACTATTATTGTACTGTTCTATTAATTGTTTTGTTGTTGTGTGCGTGGCTTGACTTGTATGCAGAGATTGAACTACTTTTTGAAAACTAAAGCAACAGGATTAAAGGTGTGTCAAAACAATTAAAATTGAGAGCAAGTTCAATTGGGTTTAACAGTAAATAAAGCCGTATTACTTACGAATAAGCTGGGGCACTGCGATATTGTAAGAACACAGCAGCAATTTACAATTGAAGCCTAAGATTTGGTGTAGAAAAAAATTTACATTTATTTAGAAGCACGTGGCTTGAAATCTCGTTCCTTAGAGTGTATTTTTCAAATAGAATTTGAATATGCAGTGATCGTCCAGTATCACGAACAATATCGTAAGGGGTCGTAAGATATATCGAACATTACGTGATATCGAACAAATTTGTTTTTTACCAAGTTAATTTTGACATGTGTATATTAAGGCACCTACGTTACGTTATATAGAACAATTTTTTACTGCGCCTCACGAAAAAAATTTGTGCAGCACAGTTGCTAAAAATAATCCTTGAATTATGTTATGATGATTCCCCAAATATTTCGACTCTAGCGATAGCCAACGGTGAGTTGAAATGATTTGAAATAATCTATAAAAATCAAGTTTTTTTGCAAAAATATTGGCTGGTGTGATAGTTTAACCCTCCGCCGACTTCGTTGGACGATATAGTTAACAGTGACATTTGAGAAAAGCTGTATATCGCAACCGTATATAGTGGTGACCGTGGCATACAGGTTAAGTGTGTGGCCTAGCATGCTTGGAGCCCGGGTTCGATCCCCAGCCGCGGCGAAAAGTTTTTTTCAATAAAAAATTTTTCTGATCGGTCACCACCTCTCTGCAGACAATGGCAAACCTCAGAGAGTTAACAATGCCATCTAAAGCTTCTTGAGAATATGAACTTTAGCCGTTCGTAGTCGGCATAAAACATGTAGATCCAGTTCTCGGTTAATTGTGTGCAAACATTTAATAACACACACAACACAATTGATCTTAAGAAGCTCGGTCAAAGTCCTTTCAAGGGCTGAAATGGCCTTTTTGTTTTTTTTTTTTTTTTTGTATATCGCAAAGTGGAGGGGGAAGCGAGTAGGTACCCCTACTAAAAAAACTTTATCATGTATAAGGAAGATCCCAAAGGCCGTTAGAAGAGGTCGCGTTGTCCATTAATAAGGTGCTGTCAAAGTTGGCCCTTTGACGAATTCTTCAACGACGACGTCGGAGTAATTTTTTTCATATTTTAAAGTAAGTAAAAAAAAATAATTTTTTTTTGTGGAAAATTAAGTGTTACTGTCAAAATTTTAGTTTTTGCAAAGTAAAAAAAGTCGCTTGTTAACTTTCTTGTTACTCGCAATTTTATCAAATTTTCAGATTACAAAATAATTATACGGTTTGGTAGCGAGTAGCTGTTTAAATATTTTTGAACAAAACCTTTAGGAATATTTTGTTGAATAGTTTCACTATATCCCCACTATATATAATTTTTGAGCTGTAGGATACTTTTAACTGGGTTAAAAGTAGCCCAAGACGATTTCGTTCAACGAAGCAGGCCGAGTAGTGTAAAAAGGTCGAAGACGGCGAAGGGTTAAAATTAAAATACTGTCAGAAATAAAGAAGTTCTTTCAAGCTGCATCAAAAAATTTGAAATATTTGTCCGTGAGACCTGTGGGAACTGTATTTAAACAGTTTTTTTTATATTATTTTCATTCAAATTCAAATAACTTTATTATTTTTAATGCGATTTGTTTGTTTTTTATGGTTTTTTGTTTGTTGAAATATAGATTTTTTAATTTATTAATTTTAATGGTAATCAGTTTTAGCAATTGCGCAATAGAAGCATTCAACACCTTTGCAACGGTATTTTAATCATATGAGAGATATCATATTAAAAATAAAACGCATTTTAAAACAATAAAAACAAATTTTGTGAAGGTCTGATGTCCCCTTAAAAAATAATAAATTACCAACGCATGATTAAATTCCAAACATATGTAGGATGATATATTTTTCTGTAGTTACGGTCAAACGGCGACATTACCGATTGTTGTGCTGTGCAATCAATTCTAGATCATTGGATAGATGTACTGGTTTTTGGCATTATTTCTTTTTTCTAATTATTTTTCAGTTGTTATTTAAAATAAATTTTTGATCAAAACTATCAGTAAAAAATTAATGCTATCTGGGAATAAGTAATATGTAACTCACATTCTTCTTTGCATGTGTGTAATAAATGAATTACATACTATTTCGCATTGCTTATCCAAGCAATAAAAGAAATGATTTCGTCAATTTTGACATTCATCTGTCATTGGTATTAAATGTGTTGAGTGCACGCAGATAATGTAGCCCAAACTGTTTGCGGCAGGCTCTGCGTCTGCATGCAGCATACATTTCGTGTGTATGTGTGTGTGTGTTTGTTAACAGGCAACACGTGGCGCACGTCAAGCCAATGTTTTGGAATAAACTGCTGATAGAAGGTTTTGTTTTTGCTTTTCATTGTATACCGTTGTAATATATCTTTATTAATTTAAAGAACAACGGTTAGCTAACGGTTATAATAAATAGTCAAGAATTTACCAACATAAACAAAATTATGTTTTATGTATGTCTGGCTGATAGTACTCAACAACTCGTTCTTAATGCGTTTTTTAAAGCGTGGGTTATATAGGCTGCAATATGTTGCACTGTCAAATTTATGCTAAATTCTTTTGTTTTTTAAATTTCTGGTTAACCTCGGCTTAGATATATTTTTATATATATGGAAAATTAATGAGAGCTGTTCGTCTAGGTTATCTTATTCCGGTCATATAGTTTTAGTGAAATTATATCTTCAATACAGGCCAAAATATTAATTTTCGGAAATTGTATAGGAGATATCATATTCAGAGACCCAATATCTTTTAATGTCTATTCTGAAACCTGAATTACCATATGTTTTTAAATATCGGTTTATATGCCGTGTTAGATATTTTTCCCGTTTTGCAATGCTTGTCATATTTTCATAGTTCTTAAAAATGACTTAAGCCATCTTCACTTACAAAAATTCGCTTTTTTATAACTATCTGAGGTATGAAAGGAATAATGCCCCATTTCAATTTTGATCATTGTGTCATGTTAAATAATTCTGTCACTCAGTTGTGAAGCTTCCAAAGTTCTATTGCTCTTAGAACAACTGTCTTTTATGCAAAAGCGAGCACAAATACAAACGTCATTGTGTGTTGTACCTTCCGTATTAGGTAATTTATTGCATTGCAAGTGTCCGACGAATGTGGATGGTACTACGCCCCATTGTCCTAGTAATACCATCCCTGTTACTGTGGTTATGTTCAACAGTATGTACACACGATTCCGATTTTCAAGGAATAACTACCATAATTTTTCATTTTAAAATTTGTATGTGAGGTATCATGCATAGTTAATAAATTTTAACCATATTTCTAAGAGTGGTTATGTCTGATCGCAAACCACATCCGTAAACTCTCGTTATATTTTTTAAGACTTAAACCAATTTATGCCGTATAATGTTTCAGAGTTGTATGTCATGTCGCTTTGTCCAAGCTTTTTTATAGTATCGATTTGATCTAATAATATGCATTTACGGTCTCAATATCAAGGTTGTAGTTTCTTAATGTAGCACGCTATTGCATTTTTAATGTGAAAATTGTATGGGAGGTACCACACGTCATTAACTAAAAGTAAAACTAGTAAGGTATATCTTAGACTTGGTCGAAGTTAAAATACCCCTACGGCCAAGTCGAGGATGTCGAAAGAAGCTTATAAAACTCTAAGTTTTGAAATCGATGATCGAATCGACAATTCATTTCTAAGGACTATTTCATTGGTTTTTGTGCTTCGAGTAAACAAGAAAAAAAGAGGGAGAGACTAAACAACAAGCTATTTGTAAAACGTGTAATCCAAGTAACACTGAATGCAGGGAACATTTTACTTTACAAGAACACGTAAGTTTATTTTGCGAGTAGAAATTTACTTTTCAATAAATAATTTTGAAATTAATTTTAACAGTCTGAAAACGTGAAAACGATGAAAGACCGCGACTAAGACAATAAAGAAGTATTTCGCAAGTTCACAACCTGCAGCTGCAACCTCGCCCAATCATTGTCGGAACCATTCAAATGTCGAATATAACATGTCATCAGTTTCTAAAGCGCTGGAAACGATGTTTGTTAAACGATTTTGGCTTTGAATGCCAAGTATTCTCCCGAAGCAAGTTCACCTTGGTTTTTTTGAGATTATCGTATATCTCAAACACGAACAAGTTTATTTTTGAATTAAATATTTAAAATAAATTTCTGTTTTATTTCATTAAAAATAAGCCGAACATAATTTCATTTTCAGAAATAAACATGAAAACGGGTTTGATTACTACTGCACAATGTAATGGGACTAATGAAAAATAATTGCATAATAATTTCTTTAACACAGTAAAATGTGGTACTTTTTATTAGGAAAAAGTTCAGTTTTGAAACTTTTATCTTTTACCAGAATCCATTGATAGAAGTCTATAAATAAGGCAGCATTTTCTAACAGCGTTTTGTTATATTTGAACTGCTTGCAAAGTCCTTACATATGTATACCGACAGTTTCAATTTCATTCATGTTTCAATCACAATGATTTTACAGATTTTTTTACTTTTTGCTGACTAGCCTGACACACTGCGGCAAGAAAAAGAAAAAAAAAAAAACAATAACAAGAACAACAACAACAAAACCAACACCACACAAACTACAGCCTAATGATAGAGTTACGCCTCGGTATTGTCACAAGCCAAAAATAACGTGCTCGCATAAAGTATCTATCGTAAGGACGAACAAACAAACAAACGAGTGAAACGAACATGTACGAACGGACAATCACAATCAGCCAGAGACATGCTGCTGTTACTCGACCCACATTCACATGTTCCAGCCTTCAATTGTTTCATGGGATTTTCATTATGAACATTTGAGTGATTTTGAATTAATAAAAATTAAGGAAACATTGATAATAGATGTAAATATTTTTTCTATTCTTTTTTTGCGCACGAGCTTAAATTTTTTTGGTTTTATATTTTATTTTTTGTTTTTTTTTTTGGCCAAGCTTAACACGCAAACAGTTCAACCGCGCCCTCCCTGAAATTAACGCATAATAGAAGGAAAAGAAATTTTCAGCTTATTATTTCACTACTTCATTATAACAATCCTAGCAATGCCTTTTTTTAACGCTACACTCCTTCTCCCATTTAAGCCGTTGCCCGCTCAAGCGTGCAGGGTCGCGAATTGCTTTGCTAGCTGCTGCGCGGCTCGAATTAATGCAATTCGGTGCGTTTTTTGTGTAACTTTCCAGCATTACGCACATGAACAATCAGCAGGATGAGCACTTTGTAAAAGTGTTAGTGTCAAATGCAGTGTGTGTGTGTGTGTGTGGGTTAGACTGTGATTGCTTGGGTTTGGATCAAAATAGTAGTGTTGCATTGCACTGGTTAGTCAAGTGCACTGGTAGCGTATTAGTGGATGGAGTTTTGGGCATAGTTTGTTGATTAGTTCATATCGATTGTTATATTTTGACATGTCGTATCTATTATCACACAGATAAACTAAACATAGCAACTTATGCTGGACACCTTAACTACGTTATTGAGACAATTAAATAACAGACAGAGAGAAAGAATAAATAGCACTGCCTAAAATTTTGCGCAGAAATGTAAATTATTTCAATAATAAAACTTGTTGTTGTCATAGAATAAATTAATTAAAATAAATTAATTAAAAAATTTGGGCATAAACTCTTAGACCAAAGATTATATAGCTGGTACCCGGCCCGTTGCTGCCGTCCTGGTCCAATGCCTGTTCCAGTTTGCCAATACAAGGCCATCAACAAAAAGTTACTCCACTCTGAGTTAAAATATTCTTTGATCACTATTTCCAAAACTATTATATATAAAAAATTGTCTTTTGTGGACGGAACCACACTCCTTTTCCAATGCCCGTTTTAGTTTGCGAGTATTTTCGGTTAGTCTATAGATATCACCAAATTGTTACTCCGAACCGAGTTTCTTTGATCTGTGACTATTATTTCCAAAGCGTTTCAAATTAAAAAATGTTTCTTATATGAACGGAGCCACACCCCTTGCATAATGCCCTTTCTAGTTTTCCAGTAGCAGGACACCATCAAATAGTAACTTCATTCTGAGTTAAAATGTTGTGACTTTTACTTCTAAAGCTATTCTGTAATGAAAATTTGAGTTGTATGGGCGGAGCCACGCCCCGTTATCCAATGCCCGTGTCTGTTTTATTATTGAAAGAACTGACCAATCAGTTATTAAATACTGAGCTTCATTGTCACACAACATTTAGTACCAAATCTATTCTATATAAAAAATTTAATTGTATGGGCGGTGCCATGCCGTCTTTCCAAAGATCGCTCAAATTTGACAGTCGAAGAGCACGTCTCAATAGTAAGTTCGTACCGAGTTTCATTGATGAGTGATTCACAGACGAAAGTAAAAATGAAAATTTGTGTTCTTGAAAAAGTGCCACGCCCCTCTCGGAAAAGAAGGTGAAAAAAACTTTACGACCTATTCTCATACCTACCAAATACACAAAAAAAATTAAGATCGGTCCAGCCGTTACAGAGGAATTCAAACACTAATACCGTGACACGAGATTTCTTTAAAGGGTGTTTTTTTTTAGAAGAATAAAACTTGAAAATGGAATAACAAAAAAGATGAATTTTTTATTGGCATTAAATTTGGCATACAATTTTAAATATGATTTGTGGCATATGACCGCCACGACTGGCTCGGACGTAATCTTATCTGGAGGTCCAATTTTCAATCACTTTTTCCAGCATTTGTGGCCATTGGCAATAATGTCGTCCTCCAAGTGGTCAATCATTTCGGGCTTATCTGTCTAGCGACGTTAAATCGCAATATCTTGGAGGCCACCAGAGACGTTTTTTGAATGGGGCAAGTAGAGCACGTGCTCTGGTGCCTTTCTAACGGAGTATGCAATATAATAATAGAAAGTCAGTTCGCATTAGAGTGAAGTTTCTTGGTTTCATCAAGATAAGTCAAAAGAACACTGGAAGTTTAATTGAAGAAATAGCTGGATCAAGATTTTTGCTTTATGATAATTAAATTTTAATGGTTGGGCATCGAACTGGAGTTCACCAAAGAATAACCGAGAAGAAAATATGAAAATATGCAGAACCTTCTTCAAGACATGATAGACGATATCATGATGGTCTACGATTTTGAAATGATGTACTCGCTTACTGTATGAAAAAGCGGATCCAGGAACCTATTATGAGTTTTCGTAATGCTGCCTTGGACATAAAAGCTATCTGGGACTATTTTTCAAATGAAAGACTGAGGTAAGTTAATGAGACAGTAAAAACAGGATTCAATCTTTTCAAGGAATGTGTTGTTATCACGGAAAGGCGTCGATGGTTAAAAAAAAGGTAAGGTCGGTGAGAGTGCGTTATATACAGGGTTGACCGCTTATGAAGAAATGGAACGAATAACGAAGGAATCGTTGGATCATATTGTTTGTAAAATGAGTGAAAGGTATAGTTGTTTACATGAAGCATACGCCAGATTTGGATTTTAACGGCACTGCAGGCTGCGATAATTTAAATAAGAAATTTATAGAATTTGTATATATCTGCGCGGGCGTTGTTAACGAGGAACAGTTATACAAAGAAATATTGGTTATTCAAATGCCAATATCTCACGAAAAAGGTAAACATTTCCTCATTTCCATTGAAATTCTGTTTAATACTTTCTTACTAAAAATAAATACTTTCATACTTGAGTGCTACAATGGGTCAAGAAAGATCATCGAGCTACCTATGCTACCTATGCACTTGTAATATGTTTTGTAAGTTAAATTTATGATTGTTTTATTTGGAGTATTTTTGTTTTATATATATTTTAAGAAAATTTACACACGAGCGCCACATTTGATTCCTACCTTATGCATCATTTTCTGTTGATACACTGCGGTTTTTTGTAAGGCAGTTCTTTCGCTTTCAACTTTTAAGCTGTTCATTTCAAGTAGACACTCCAAATAACTCAACTAAAGTTCATTTTCTGTAGGTTTGTGAATTGTGAGGAAGCAACAGGTTAAGCTAGCAAGTTCGCTTTCTTATTCTAGTCGAGACAAGTTGGGTCGGAGTCCAGGTATAGGAGGGATCAGTAACAAGCTCTAGACGTATCGAGTCGGATGTTATAACGTCTTGCCGTTCCTGAGTGAATAAAATGCAAACAAAATACAAGCCAGCCAAATACGAGTATTGAAAGCATCATGAACATAATATATTGAATACGATGATATTGTATATTTCTGGCAAATACAACATGCTCATGTTAAAACATACTAATTTTGTTATAAACATATTGCGGATATTTTTGAAAAACATTTTGGATTAGATAAACTATTTATCTGGAATTGAAACCAAACATTGAAATGATTATCACAAAAATAGCAGTTTGTTTAGCAAACAAAGTATGCTCAGAATTGCGATATATATTTACGGCAAATAGAAATATGTTTGCTTCAATCAAAGTCGAAAATGTAATTTTTCTGCAAGTGGGATTTGGAATGTGATCAGCTTGCAAACATACATATTTTTTTAAAACAATCAGACTGTATTATAATAATCTGAAAAGGGAAATCTTAAATACCATGTTAAATGAAATTTTTCAAAATATCACATCCAAGCATGCGAGTTTTGATAAAAAATTGCTATCATTTGAATCAGTGTCATGACTAGTGTTGGCATATGTTCCTTATTTCACGTGTAGTCCAGTATTTTGCATTTAAAATATCTCGCTGGTACCACGACTTGTCCTGTATTTTCAATAATCTTATAAGCTTTTAAGGTATTAATTAAAACTCAAAACATATGAAACTTATATAATTTGAAAAGTTCGGTTGCACAGATATACAGAATGCATAAAAAAAATGATATATCTGATTTAGGGGGTTCCAATCTTCTAAGAGAGGATTTTTGAGAAAAAACCAGCTCTTTGATCTATATGAAATTTGGTTGGGAGAGCTCTTGAGCTGGTCGAATTTGAGTTTTTTCAAAAGTAACAATTTTTAAAAAAAAATTATAAAATGTGGTTTTATAAATTGTAAAATTTGTAAAAAAAAGTGTTTTGAATTCAAAAATTTGACATTCCATGTCAATATCTTGTTCGAATATTAACGGTTTTAAAATTTTTCTTATTATTTCTATAATTTTGTAAAATTTTCTTTCAAATTTGATAATATTTCCTTTGAAGTTCTTACCAAAAGTATTTTTTATAAATTTTCTAAATATTGTCGTTTTTTTTTTGGCACGTCATTCAACCAAATGCCAAGAGTGAGAAAAAAAACTGTCTCAAATTGAATGTCCTTATTGGGAAGACAATATATCCGTCAGTTTTGAAAAGATTTAGTTCTTTATTGTATTTAAGTCTTATTAAATAACTGAATAAAACTTTAATCGTAACTTCTTTCTTTATATTTAACTTATTCCTTTTAAAAAGAGACCACAAAATAATATCTTTTCTCAAAATATGTGGTAAAAATTGATTTTTGTTGTAAAAAATTTCAAATTTTAATTTTTGATTTTCTTTCATTATAGACTGCATTTCAGGTGCATTTTTTTCGTCTGGACACTAAATTAATAATTTGTTCGTGCCATCAAAACATCAAGGCTTTCAAAGCATTTTAAAAAACACCCAAAATGTGTACCCCTAGAAACTTTAATCTTGAGAACATGAACTTGGCCGTTTGAAGTTGGCACGACACATGCAGGTCTTGTTATCGATCAATTGCCAATAAATTTTTTTAAGTTAAAATCCTAAGAAAAAATATGAAAAAATTCAATTTTTCGCCAACACGCCAGCTGAGAAATATTTCTAAAATTCTTATGCTTTGGATGCTAATTTTATACTCCTAAAGAAACATTTGAGATAAATTAAAATTTTTATCAAAAAAAAACTATTTATAAAAAAGTCATTTTAAATGTTGCTGGAGTCAAACCATGAATTGTACTCACTGTGGAATGCCTGGCTTCTATCATTGCCACCACCACCACCGCCACATAAAATTCTGTGACAAACATACAACATATAAAACAACAACAACTACAATAAAACAACGTACAACATTTAACATTATCAACATAGTCATCATCATCATTATTATCAGCGTCATCATCAGCATAGTCATGAACATCATAATGATTATCATCATCATCATCATCATTATCATCATCATCATTATGAGCTTCTTAAAGCATACCGAAGCAGGGAGTAGGAATAATGCAGAAATTTACGTCATCAAAAACATTATCGCTAGGACCGCAGCCGTAGCAACGACGCTTTGGGATCCCTTCGGATTATTTTGGCCAACATTTAAAATTATATTCCATCATTAAAAAACACACACAAACACTGGGACAACAACACACAGATCAAACGCACAATTCAGTCCAAAGCAAGGCAAGACCGGCTGACTAATCATACAGCCAGCCAGCCAGCCAGCCAGCCAGCAATCCTGCCAGGCATCTAGCTACAGCCCTATTCTCTGTAGCTCTGTAACCGTGCGTTTCCCTTTTCCAACTCAATGAGCAATTGTTCATTGGAGTGCGAGGCTCTCGTCGACGAAGTGGTGTTGCTGCGTTGTTGTGCTCTGTTGTGTTGTGTTGTATTCTGCCTTTTTTTTCCCAACATCATCGTCATACACAGCCACGGCCACAGCATACCTAAAGCTTTATAGTCATATACGGTCTCATACTCTGGTTTCTAGTCCTCGTCACTTGTACTCCACCTCATTCTCATCCTGCATTTGTACACTTCTCTGCTGCACAGATTAGATAGGATTGGAATTAGGATTGCGATTGCTGGAATTGTTCCTGCTATGGGATTGGATTGGCAGTGAGCTCTTGTGTACCAATTCCATTATGTGTTTTTGGCTGCTATTGGGGCGCCAAGCAGACAGTCAGCCGGCAGGCAAACCAACCGACCCGACCGACCGACCGAACGTTTCTAAATGTCTGGAGTGGGTGCAGCAGTTTTGTTGCCATGCTTAATTGAAACATTAAGACTAACATTTTGTATGAAATATATGAAAACTTTAAAACTTAAGACTATTGTAGAACCGATATAACTCACATAATTTACGCTCGTATATATTTGGGGAAATTAAGTTTGGTTTGCTGTCGTAACTGGCTTATTAAATTATTTCTATCAAAATATTGATGCTTCATAATTTTCAAAACATTTTGATTTTTGTTTTTAAATTTGTGAAAATTGTACATATCTCAATAGACAAAAAAGAAAATATAAAAAACAAATTGGCCATTTCGGTCCTCGAAAGCATGATAGAATAACAAGGTAGACGCATATTGGAGAGGAAGTGAGCTAGATGTCAAAATCAGCTGTTCGAATTTAAGTTGTTCTAATTGTTGTTGTTGCCTTTTCGTTTGACGTTTATAGCACCTCACAGCATTGTTTGTGTAAAACTAGACATTTGAGCAGCCATATTAATATGAGCCTACCTTATTATTCTATCATGCTCGAAAGGACTTTGACCGAGCTTCAAAAGGTGTCCGTTTTTCATTATCAGTTCAAACTTCGGAGTTATAGTCAGAAATCTGAAAATTTAAATTTTTTTCAATAATTGCACTATATCTTTTAAATGCGGGGCAGTTTTCTATCGTGTAAAAAACTATCGTGTTTTTTATAATTAAAATATACTTTATTAAAATTTGTAACTAAAGTTGAATTATCTTTCTTAGTTTGCGAAATATGTGCTTTCAAAGCTGAAAAAATGTTAAAATTTTAACATATTTTGATCTTTTCATCTTCTTTGAAATTTTCAAAATCGTTTTTTATATGATGGAAAACTCTTTATAAAAACTTTACAGAAAACTTTTTATAAAAAATATAAAAATATTTAAACTCAATCTTTGACTATTTTAGAGATATTTTGAAAAATGTTTCAATTCACCAAATCGCCAACCTTGTTACAAAATAAATCAACTTAAAGAGTTTTTCTAATAGTGACACGCTCTTTTGGTAAGTCCCACCTACTTGCTTTACCGTCATTTGTAAAAATTCTACCTACACCTTTACTGAATTGCAGTACCCTAGTATGAAAAAAAGTAATTTTTTAAAAGTGCCACGCCCTATGGATATTCCATCTCATTTTATTGTCGTACGTTGTACTGAATCTTCCTAACCCTGTATAATTTCAATTTTAGTACCCTAGTGTCAATATTAACCGAGATACAGAGTTTTTGTAATAGTGACACGCCAATGAGAAATCCCCATGAGCAGTGGCGTACCGAGAGGCTAAGCCGCCCGGTGCGGATTCCAAATTTGCCGCCCCTCTCATATGCAATAAAAAAAAAAATCTTTGATATTTATATAGGGTTTTGTATGCATAGTTTTCACTTTAGAATTTGGTCTTTCATTGTTCTCAATTATATAAAAAAAATTCTAATATACATATCATCAACCTATTTCTAATACGACGCAAGTTTGGAAAAAATGGAGCAAAACGCGCGCATGAGTCTATTTTTGCTCTCATTTCTTCCGTGGTTTTGTTGTTCTATCTATGTTTAAAAATCTAGAGCAAAAAGTCTACGAGAAACTTCAATCCATTTTCGCCTATCTCATTTCTAAACACTAATATTAAAAAAAAAAATACAACAAGTAACTTGAAATGCCTTGATTAGATTAAAATGGGTTACAACAAAACCAAGTTACTTCAGTACTTTTCAGCACATTACTTAAACGAAGTTAAATTTTATGCGAAAAATTCACTTCAAAATACCGCAATCGAAAAATTATTTCAAAAATTTATTGAACATTTTTTCTTAGTCACATCTTCTTCTTCAAACGTATCGAATATAATCAAAAACAGCGTACAATTTCGTCACTTGAAAAAAATTTCGATTTAATTGAAAATTTGAAAGTCATAATCTATCAAAAATTATATGATAAGTTCCTTGAATTTTTTTTTGGAAATTATTACAAAAATATAAGTATACTCTCCAGTGATTTTTGCGTTAATAACGGAGAAAGTAAAATTGATTTTAGTCCTGCATCGTCGTACTATGATCCTGATTTTGATCCACAAATGAAAAAAGGTGACGAAGAAGAGCTCATGGACAATCATTTCATGGATACTCGATCTGAAGGTTCTCAAACAATCTTTTCCAATCGTACTACAAAGGATTCTCAAACATTCGTTTTCAATCGTGCTACAAAGAAAAGATTATTGCATCCAGCATACAGCAATTGCCGAAAAAAATTAAATGCAAAATTTTCGAAAAGGATTATTGTAATTTTTTATAAAACTTCCATCGAAACCGATGCAAAATTTTTTTGAATGCACATTAGTTCATCAAAAAGATCTTCTGAAATTTCATCAAAAAGATCTTCAAATATGTACAATTAAAGGAAATCGTGAAAAACCCATCTAAAAAGAAGGATATTATAGATAAATTAATTCCTTTAATACATGATAACACAAAAATTAATTTTTGGGAAGATTTTAAGGAATGTGCAGATTCTAAGGATCTTTCTATTGGTTTTACAAGCCATGAGTAAATACCAACATTCATGAATTTATTTATATGTTCCATTAATTTTGTTAAAAATAGTATCAAAAGATTTTTTATTGAGTTTAATGAATAGATTTATATATAATTTACTTAATAAGATACTTGTGTAGATACTTAATTATAATAATAAAAAAAAAAAAAAAAAAAAAAAACAAATTGGCCATTTCAGCCCTTGAAAGGACTTTGACCGAGCTTCTTAGGATCGATTGTGTTGTGTGTGTTATTAAATTTATGCACACAATTGACCGAGAACTGGACCTACATGTTTTATGCCGACTCCGAACGGCTCATGTTCTCAAGAAGCTTTACATGGCATTATTTACTCTCTGAGGTTTGCCATTGTCTGCAGAGAGGTGGTGACCGATCAGAAAAATTTTTTATTGAAAAACTTTTCGCCACGGCTGGGGATCGAACCCGGGCTCCGAGCATGCTAAGCCACACACTTAACCTGCATGCCACGGTCACCAACCAATAATAATAAGATACTTAATTAAAATTGTAACAAATGTTCAACTTATTTTCTAAACAATTGTGTTTTAATTGATATTATACAACAAAACCAAGCAACTTTAAAGTTACTTGATTTTGAAAAAACAGCAACGAATAAAGTGTTCTAAGAAACATATAAATGTTTTATTTGCTTTTAAGTAACTTCATAGTTGCCTGGTTTTGTGAAAAAACAAAAATCTTGTTTATATGAAATGAAAAAATATATGACAAAAATTTTCTCAGTATCTTAAGTTCGACTGAATTGTTAAAAAACTGCAACGCAAAATAATTTGGCTAGCACAAGTTTCAAAAATTTCGAAACTTAACTCTTAACTCTTCAATAATTTAACTTTTCAATAATTTGAAAAAACTTAAAAATCTTATATACGGAAAGATTATATCCTATAACACAATACCTCAATTTATCACAATTTTCAAAAAACAAGTTACTTGGTTTTGTTATATCACGGGAGAATTCTATATTTACTAAAATATAAATATGATATATTGACACCTGAACAAGTATTTTTTAAGGAGTAACCTGGCATAATAAAATTTTGTCATTGCATACACACTATACTTATACCCTACATTTGAAAATAAAATTTATTTATGATATATAAAGTGGTGAACAAAACATATGAAATTAAAAGCGCCATGAATTTTTTAAAAAAATTCCATCAGCAGTATATGTGATAAAAACAATAAAAAATTTTTTTGCGTAATATTTTTCCGAAAAATATATTTGTAATTTTTCAAAATTATATCTTTTTTTATTGAACTTATACACATTTTTAAACATTAAAATAAACAAAATTTTGAAGGCGTCAGGTCCCCTTAAACGTTAATAATCGCTATTATTCCAAATGTTGACTTACGCCATATTAGAATTAGGCCAACGATAAAAAAGTTTATTCCTTAATGACACCGAAAAGGAAATTTATACAAATACAATTTTTTTTATAATATTTTATTAAATTATTATTTTTCTTGTTTTTTTATTAGCAAAATCGGTAATTACATTTAGGGTGCTCACAGTTCTGTATTATCTGCTCTGTTTACTTTGCCGTTTATTAACTTTAGAACATTTTAGCACGTGTTAACTTTGATTGTTTTTGTTTTACGTACAAACTTGAGATCCCACTTGTTGCTAAAGTTATCTCATAATTCTTCCTTTCCGTTCATTCGAGGCATGTTTATGAACAAATTTCAAATTTTTGAAAACTATTTTTGCAATTTAGCTCCAAAACACAAAAAAAGGTGCTCACAGTTCGATCTAAATATCTTTCTAAAGTTGTCAGGTGTTAACTTTAGAAGCAAACTGTGAATTCCCTAATTGTCAAAGTCTATTTCATTACTTTACTTGTATTCTATAGATAATATGGCAAGATTTTGTAGGCGAGAAGTACTCATTGTAGTTCTAATGTAGGTTTTTATGAATAAAAGCTTAGAATAAAGCTTAAAAGTATAACAATGTTTGGAACTGCGTTTTCTAGACTTAATTTAAAAATAAATTTTAAAAGTTCAAGTGGACCTTTCATACAAGAATCAGTTTCTTTGTGAGCTATAGAAACAATATGCTGAAGTATTTTTCTCTCAACGAGAAACTCTTCATTGTCAATTTCTTCGTGACAGAATTCATTCAGTTTACATTCCAACTTATCATTCAGGAGAATCAAAGGAGTAAGAATTGCGAATTTTTCAGCAAGAGCATGAAGCTGCTGAAACCTTGTGGTCATTTCTCAAAATCAGTTCTTGAAAATTAATAATTAAATTATTAAATTAGAAAATGACCTAAATCAGTTAAGACCACGCCTAACTCCTCTCCAAAGTGATTTTATTAAAACAGTGAAATCCCTTAAAAAATCAAAAAACATTATAAAAGATACGACTTAAAATTATACGCATAAGTCTTATTTCTTAATATGCACTCTGAACTTACAATTCGCCATAATCAAACGAAAATTCCGCCTTTCTCCCACACTCAACACATCAAAGCACAAAACAGCTATTTTTACCAAATATACCTAAGTTGAAAAACGTTATTCTGTTAAACCACTTTTCTACTGGGCATTTCCACTGACAAGTTAAAGCACTTAAAAACTCAAAAAACTTTGAGTTACTCGAAAACACCAGTTATTCAATGCTTGTTTCAAGTCGCAGCCGAGTTATTCGAAAATTCAACTACTCGCACATGCCTAAATATTATGTCTTTTTTTATTTCTTTGGCAACTAATTTTGAGACTCGAAAAACGATTTTACATTTTGGTTGTGCTCAATACGAAGCTCATAAATATAGTTACATTTACTGTGGTGGCCAAATTTATTCATTAAGTTTAGTTCTTTCTTTTGTTTGTACACCTTAAAATGATAATGTACACATATTTATTTTGTAAAAGGCTTTATTTAGCTTCAGTGCCGCCCCTAAACTAGTGCCGCCCGGGGCGGACCGCCCCCCCCGCCCCCCCCACGGTACGCGGCTGCCCATGAGTGCCTATGCAACCCATCACGTACATATAAACTTTCACATTCTGCAGTACACTCGAGACGAAATTCACATTCAAGAATACAACATGGATGCTAAAAAACCAATATTCAAAGTAAAAAACAGCAATAGTTTAAAAATAGTTTAAATTCGTATGTGTCGCTTACGTCACACAGTATGTCGAGTACGTCACGCTTGCTTTTCATAAATTTTCACATTTTCTTTAAGTTTAATTTCTGAATTTGATTTTGTATAGTTGTCTTCGAAATGCATGTTTTCATTATTATAACCATATTTTATTTTGGCAACTATGTTTTAGCTGAATTTTCGTGATAAATCGGTATGACATCAAAACTGGTTGATTCATTGTAGGGTACGTCACACAACATTTGATCGTTTTTCTTCCTTTAACCATCAAGAGAAATGTGCTAAAATTTATTTCTAAAAGTGTGAGAGGTCTTAAATTAATAAAATAATGTAAAAGAATAATTAATAATTACTTCGATTTTTATCAAGCTTCTTTCAAACATAGCAAAATTCGTACAAATGTCGTATACGTGACGATGCCTCTGTAGTGCCTTAAATAGTGTCTTTTCCATAACCGCCAATTCTTCGTCTTCCCAACGTACTGCATTACAAAAACGAACACAATAAAAATCACTTCAACCGCTCACAAGCTGAAATTATTAAATCGACACATAGACAGGCAATTTCAGTTTAAAAAGGATTAACAGCGAAATCGATACAAAAGAGTATTAAAAAAAACCGCATTACAAAGAATCAAATCAGGAGTTTAGCTGTTTAGCTGGCGTACTTCAACGAGGCGGCGGACGATCATGCCATCGAAACCATATTTTTTTTATCTACTTGAATGCGGCGGCGCATTTGCTGCTTATGAATCTGAAATTCTAAAAGATTGCAACAGCTGCCGTTCATCTTTTGAAAACTGAATGTAAAGAAAATCAAGTACTTTAAAATATAAAAAAAATCTATGCATCCTAACTTTTTTCTAGTTTAGAAAAAATTAATTATCAAAAAACTTACAGTTTAACTACGGGAAGCAATTGTGTGTAGTTTCTTGTCTTGTCTTGCACGCAACTATATAAAGCATGAGTCGCAACTGAATTTTATTTAAGGAGGTATTCTAGGTTAGGTGTACGTACAAGTTTTGGGTCAATAAAAAAACTGAAAATATTTTTACTAGCCAATTTTTTATAAGATAATTTATTGATATTTTAACAATACAAAACAAATTAAAAACAAGTAAGAAAGTCTTAAGTCGGTCTAGCTCGACTATGAAATACCCTAAATCTACTTTTTCAAAATACAATAATATTATTGAAAATAGGCGTGTCCGTGAGCGGATGAAATGCATACGTTATCTTCATCTCAATTTTGATGAAAATTTTGCAAATACCAAGTTTTATTCCTGTAGCTCACATATTAATGCCTTTTATAGTGTTTTCGCTATTGTGAGTTGTATGGGAGGTAGGCGTGTTCGTGGACGAATTACACCCAATTTTTGAACACATCGTAGTTTTATTATGTTTTATTTATTATTTTATATTTTGTGGTGACCGTGGCATGCAGGTTAAGTGTGTGGCTTAGCATGCTCGGAGCCCGGGTTCGATCCCCAGCCGTGGCGAAAAGTTTTTTCAATAAAAAATTTTTCTGATCGGTCACCACCTCTCTGCAGACAATGGCAAACCTCAGAGAGTAAATAATGCCATGTAAAGCTTCTTGAGAACATGAACTTTAGCCGTTCGGAGTCGGCATAAAACATGTAGGTCCAGTTCTCGGTCAATTGTGTGCAAAAATTTAATAACACACACAACACAATTGATCATAAGAAGCTCGGTCAAAGTCCTTTCAAGGGCTGAAATGGCCAATTTGTTTTTTTTTTTTTTGTAGTTTTATTATAAAATACATGCATACCAAATTTTTGTCTCTGTACGTTAAACATAAGTTTATTTATGAAGTTTTAAATTTTTTGGGTTGTACCGGTGGTAGGCGTGTCCGTGGGTGGATGATGCCTATTTTTCAAAAACATTTCCGTTTTTTTATAAAATGCATACGTACCGAATTTTATCTCTGTAAGACAAACATAAGCGTATTTATTGAGTTTTCAATTTTTGCATTGTATGCGAGGTGGGCGTGTCCGTGGGCATGTCCGTGGGTGGATGACACCCATTTTTCGAAACGTATTTGTTTTGATATCAAGAAAACGCATACTAAAATTTTATTTCTGTAGATTAAACACAAGCTAATGTATTGAGTTTTTAATTTTTCATTGCATGGGAGGAGGGCGTGTCCGTTGGCGGATTACACACATTTCTCAAAAACATCTCCGGTTTGTTATAAAAATTGTACGAACCAAATATTATCTCTCTGGGTTAAATAGAAGCTTATTTATTGAGTTTTCAATTTTTGTATTGCATGGGAGGTGGGCGTGGTCGTGGGCAGATGACACCCATTTTTTGACGACATATTTGTTTTAAAAAATACGTACATACCCAATTTCATTGTGGTACATAGTTAATTATGAGCTTATTTATGCACAGCACAGCATAAAAATAGGGTTTTAAGAATTTTTAAAAAGTGGGCGTGACTGCTCCCACACAAATTTTTGGAGCACATTTTTCAAAATATCTGCTGAACTAGTAAAGCTATAAAAAACTTAGATTAAACAGCCACATAAAAAAGTTAGGTATACATTTAATGCGACATATGCTTTCCGCAGTATTTCTGTCTCCTGATCTCGAACCTGGTGTCAGAATTAAGTCATCGCGTCAGTATTTTTATCTAACTTCAAAAAACCGGTAAAAAATAGAGAAAATTAATAAAAATTGGCCAGAAGAGAGTGGAAAAAAGTTTTTTTTCAAATTAAACACTGAATATTAATGAAGAAGGATCTGCTGATTCTGATTTCACCGATAGAACTGAAGTAGAGCAAATAGTTTTTTCCTAACCTCAAATAAACAACCGGAAATCACTGTTTTTGAAATCTGAATCAATTTCAGTCAAAATTGGTACAAAGGGGTTTTCGGGGTCGCTGATTAAGAATCTTAAATCAGATTCAAGAATTTTATGATGGCGGATTCAATATGGCGGACAACATTATGAAAAATCAAAGTATTGGACCCAAATTTTGTAAAGATCGGTTTTTCAAGTTACTGATAACGATTCTTTTGTCAAATTTGGAAAATTCAAGATGTCGTTTTCAAAATGACGAATGTATTATCCAAGATGGCAAATATATCTTCCAATAAATAAAATCAAATGTTTGTCCTTCTGTCTGTCTGTCTGTCCTTTCGCGCACCGTTTATCCGATTGAGCTGAAATTTTGACACGGAGTACGTTTCGTAAAGACGAAAATCATAGGGAGCGGAAGTATGTGGGCGTGTGCCCAAAATAAAACATAGGCTATAAAAAATTCCAAAGACTTCCGCAAGAGGGCGCCTTAAGTAGTGTAGATAAAATTGCATATTCATACATGCTAAGAAAAACTTTAAGCCAATTTTTCTCGAAATGCCTTTTTTTAAACTGGGTGACCATTTTTATCAGAAACCATACTTCATGGGTTCAGATAGAGACGTCGAAGATGTCATTTTATTTGTTATCATGTCCGACTGGAGCAGTTACACGGAAATTTGACTAAATACTTTCGTCGAAGGGAGGGGGAAAACCCCAAAAAAACGATAATTTAAAATATAAAAATTAAATGATAATTTAGTTAAAATGAGAGCAATTTTAAAAATCGTCCTTTTTCTGTGCTCGAGGCACAACCTCGAGTAACACCGGGTTACATCAGCTAGTTTTTTTTTTTATAAAATCTTAAAATCTTAATTTAATTAAATTAACTAAGACAAATCTTAATTTTTCTTAAAGCTTCCACTTTATTCGCAGGAAGTCGAAATTTCTGCAAGAATAGTGTCAAAATCATCTGCATGAGATGGGTTCATCTTACTTAAGTATTTCAGAACCTCCCTGTACGGAAAGAATATGAAGCCTGGAGATCATGTACATGTGTGTTTATGCGATAAAAACTCAAAAGAAGGCTTAACACAAGTGAAACTTGCATCCATATAACTTATTCCTACCTTGATTTGAGAGTGAAAAAAATTTTGTGGCCAAAACATAATAATTTTGATTTTTTTTTATTTATTATATAAATATTTTCTATTGCCAAATTGTTGTACTACGATTATTTTCCACTTATATTTTGTGATATTTCTTAAAAATATATGAATATATAATTGTTACAACAACATATATATATGTACATCTAGATTCAACCGTACGTTACATTTTCGAAAATTCAAAATTTTAAATTGAACTATTTGCGGGCTAAAGGCATGACTAAATACAAAAATTTTTGGCTAATTATTATTTGTTAAGACCTGAAACAACATAATATCACTATTAGATTATGATCAAATAAATTTAATTTTTTTTCATACATAAACGACCCACCTTAAATGTACACCCCTTAAAATGCCAAACTGTGTCATAACTGTGTCATAACTGTGTCATAACTGTGTCAAACTGCAAAAACTTGGTAGACATTGTAGCTGCTTTCAACAAATTTTTGAGCTTCACACAAATTTGCGATGCATGTCGCAACACGCACGTCTGCACATTGCTATACTCCGATAACAACAAACTTCAACAGCAATAGCGTAAGTTTATGCAACCAAAACAGAGGAGTCACTTGCCAGTAGTAGAATTGAATAAATGAATAACGTTTCAAATATTGAGTTAAGCGATGCAAAAGAAATTTTCGAGCGAATTTTGTTTGTTTGTTGTTCTGATTGCAAAGTAAAAATAATAAAAACGCTCACTCAATTTCATATATTCTTCAGCAGGAAGACGAAAATAGTTTCGCATTTAATTAAAACGTCTTAAACTTCGCTGTTTTTGAATAAGCCTTAGCAATAAAGATAACAAGACATTTCCTGCTGGGTAATTCATTGACCATTTCTAACAGCTTTAAATACTTTAATCGCGCTCTAGCACGCATTCAAGTGCTCTTGGCTGTTTTTACGTGCGAGTGTGTGAGTGCATGGAGCAGCTTAGAGGAGGGCTATACAGTGTGACCTATGATCCGTGACCCATGACATGGTGACACACAAATAATAAAACTGATAGTGGCTTGTAATGGACCACTAAACAGCGGAAATGCTGGACCATCGCTCAGCGGTCACGCTGAAAAGCCATTAGATCTAACTTCGTATGTGGAAATTGTTGTTATAAGCATGTGTGTGTCTGTGTGTGCCTAGAATCATGGCCAAGCGAATTTCATTTTTTTGCCAGCATAACAGACGACTCTTGCCCGTCTTTCACAACAATAATAAGAAAAACAACAATAACAGAAAAATACATAAAATCGAAGAAACAAGCTTTACTTTAAGGATTTCCGTTTCTGATTTGGCTACTGCATAATTTTCAATACTAATTTGCATAAAGTCGATGCTATCGGATACTTCTTTTTGTTGCTCTGCAAAGTCGATAGATTTAATTGTCATTCTTATATTTAACCTTTTTTAAAGCAGCCCAAGAAGTTTTCGAGTAGCTAACGACGCACGTAGCGACCGTTTTAAGACCGGAAACGCATGCGTGTGCTACGGATTTTCCAACCGGATATTAAAATCTGCCATATTAACGTTAATGCGTTGTTTTCAAAAGCTTCCATGAGTAGTTGGCAATATAAAAGAGGGCAGAAGTTGTAGGTTTTTCTTTTCTTTTTTTTTTTTGAATTTGTTGATTTATACACACACAAATGTTTTTTCGTTTTCGTTAAACTTCTTTTTATTCGTTAGTCTTTGGTTCTTGACTTCGTTTGAACTAGATCTATTCGATCTATTTCAGTAACAGATACAAATGCTTACCAAGTTTCATCAAAATCGGTTTATTCGTTTTGACGTGAATGAGCCAGACATTGTTGATTGAATGAAGCGCCCTCTCACGAAAGTTTTTTGAAATTTAAAAAGCCTCAATATGGTTATTTCACGTACCAAATTTTACTAAAATCGGCAAGTCATTTATGAGTTATTCAGCCTAATCATGATATATTTTCTACCGGGAGCTATAAATGGGAGTTTCCGTTTTTAAAATTAAGTTAAAATACTTTTAGGAAATTTTTAATGAAATTTTGTACATCAACCGCCAATAGTCATCAGTGTGAAAACAAAAAATTATAAGTCTATATCTGCTATCTTAAAATCGGAAACTCCCATTCTCCCATTTACAACTCCCGGGAGAAAACGTTTCATGATTGGGCTGATTGAGTCTTAACAATGCACTACTTAAAGCGCCCTCTGGCGGTAGTCTTTTGAATTTTTTTATAGCCTATTTTATATCTTGGGCGCAGTCGAACCTTCACTCCAAATTTCATTGAAATCGGTCCAGGTGTTTAGGAGATATTATAGAGTGTCACGCCCACATAATTCCGCCCACTTTTTAACATATGTTTTATCTTGGGTGCAGTTAAACTATATTAAACTTGATACCAAATTTCATTGAAATCGGTCCATGCGTTTAGGAGATATTGAGTCTTAAAAATGCATTACTTTAAGTGTCTTCTTGCGGAAATGTTTGGAATTTTTATATTTCATGTTTTATTTTGGGTGTAGTTGAACGTTCATACCAAATTTCCTTGAAATCGGTGCAGGCGTTTAGAAGTTATTATGGAGTGCCACACCCACAGGCTTGCGCCCACTTTTTTACACCCAATAAGAACTTTCTTTCTATGAAACATACTCGTTGTCCAAATTTCAGCTCAATCGAATGATTGGTTTTGGAGCGCATAAAGGCCGAACAAACAAATTTTAATTTTTATATAAAAGATGAACTCACTCGTGACCTTTGGCCATTAAGGTGGGACATAGCATTCGCGGAAGAGAAAACAGACCTTGTTTTAAAAATTCATAACTCAGTCAAAAACAAACATTTTTCCAAAAGTTTTGTTTATTATTGTAGAGAATTGAACAAATTAAAAGAATAAAAATTTCAAGTAAATATATTTTTCACTTCAACATGGTTTTATAGAGCTCCAAACTGGCGGCAGAGAAAAAAACGGAGCCTCGTGGTTGCAGCGCAGGGAGTCGCAAAAATTGTTCGATCTGGAAAAAAATTACTTTTTTAAATCTTAACAAAATTTTTAAAAAAATTTTTTTTCAATTTTTGGTGATGTTTCAAATTTGAAAGTTTGTTTTTTTTAAAAAAACATTGACTTTAAAAATTCATAAAAAATTTAAACAAAAATTTAAAAAAGCTCGTGTCATACTATAACGAATCAAGTTTAAAAAAAAATAAAAACAAATAAAAAATTCGTCAAAAAATAAACCCTTTAGTGCCGCAACCAGTATGAAAAACATGGTTTCGAGATAAACGCGTTCAAAGTTTGTGAACAAAGAAAAAAAAAAAGGTTGAAAAAGAAAAATGCGCTCTCACTATCCGGCTGTAACTTTTGAACCCGTAGGAATTTTTCCATGAAATTTTTTCTTAGAATCTTAAGAATATTTACTAAAGTACAAAATTATAAAAAAGTCAATTTAAAAAAACGGCCAATGTCATGTCCCCCCTTAAGCTGGAAAAAACCTGAAAAAAATTCAAAAATTTTAGTTTTTTCGATTTATTCACTTTTTTAAGTAAGTTTTACAACATTCAAATGCCAGATTAAATTTTTATCAACAAGGTATGTTGAAATCAGTTTTTAAACAAAAAAGTTACAACATTTTCGACTGAATACCAATGTGGTCGTGCAAGCACAAGTGACGCCGAACGTTCTGGACATCCAAATGAGGTCACCACACAAGAAATGGTCTCTAAAATTCACAATATCGTATTGGCCGATCGCAGAGTTAAAGTGCGCGAGAGGTGCGTTTTGAGGTCGTAGGTACCTAAGACAAACGGGTGAGGAACAATTTGCGAAATCATTTGGTTCTGAAAAGAATTATTCGTAAGATGGGTGCTGCGTTTGCTCACTCTCCACCATAAAAGCGATCGTGTGACTGATTTAAAGGCTTGTTTGACGATGTGGAACCGAGATTTTTCCTTCGATTAGTAACCGTGGACGAAACATGGTGATTCATCACTACACACCAGAGATAAAAGAACAGTCGAAACAGTGGACTTCATCGACCGAACGTGCTACGAAGAAGGCGAAGATGGTGCTATCGGCCAGAAAGGTTATGGCGACAGTATTTTGGGATAAATGCGATGCGGTATAATATATATCGATTACCTTCCACCGAAAAGAACGATCTATGGCGAATGCTATGCAGCCGAATTGGACTATTTCAATGACGCTTTGAAAGAGAAACGCGAGAAACGTGCTCTTCCATCAAGACGTTTACATCTGCGAGTCATGAAATGCATTTTTAAAATTTTCCTGGTAAAAACCTACTAGAATCTTTTCATTAAAGCCCCCAAAGAACTCTTTCATTGAGAAAATCAGGAAGCACTTCTAGAGAAGACTAAGGAAAGCATTCCTCCCAATGACATGCATAGGTTAAAAGAATGCCTTCTGAGTATGAGTGTAGAAGGGTTGGAACTCATGACTTTCCTTTTTTTGGAAGCACTTTTTGTCTGGAAATTGATTAATCATCCAGCATGTTCTCCAGATTTGGCCCCCCCGATGACTATTTTCTGTTTCAAAACTTGAAGAAATGGCTGGGTGGAAAGATATTCACCACCAGAAAGGAGCTCATCGGCGAAACAGAGGCCTATTCTGAGGACCTTCCGAAAATTTACTTTTCGGATGGGATCAAAAAATTGGAGGAACGTTGCATGAAGTCTATAGAGCTAAAATGAGACACCAAATTCTGTGTCAAAAATCAGTTGTCAATATGTGCCAAAATAGAAATTTTGATCGAGAGTGTGTGACAAAATGTTGCCAGGTAAAGAAAATATCTTATTTTGAAATCATTAGAGCGCACTCGAAAAACTGCAATTTTTAAAAAATATCAAATATTTGCAGCATGCAGCCGAAATAATACAAATTGCTAAACAAAATAGAAAACACAACAACAACAACAACAAAAAGCGATGATAGACAACATGCCGCACAATAGCCCGAAACTAATAACAGCAATAACTACAACAAAGCAACAAAACAGTCGCTGGAACAATGAACAACAGTTGCCCTGCTATGGAAATAAGTGCGAGGTGCTAAGCTGAAGGCCGCTGCACTCACTATTTTGTTTTTTTTTTTCAACAACAGCATCAACAACAACAACAACAACACTTACTATTGTATATTTTTTTTTTTTTGTAATTGAAGATCGCAAATGTTGCCATTTGTTGTGACCCTAAATTAAACAGCACAATACACACAAAAATGAATGTAAAATAAAAGAAGAAAGAAATAAAAATACACTGAATAAAATTGGCCCGATAATCTTTGCACTCGGCTGCAAGTTACTCTTGTCTACGGCATGCTTAAAAATCGTTGCATATAAATTGGTAAAAAGAAATCGAACAACTATTTTTTGTATTATAGTCTTAGAGAAGGTTTATACCAACAAAGCGGGAGCCATTGAAAATGGATTAAGGTCACGCAAAAATCTGAGCCAATGTAATGCATTGATAGCATACACGATGTTTTTATAAAAGAACCACTGAAGTAACCACTGTATCAATGCATTAAAAGAGACTTCAGAGTTTTTTTGGTATCTTAGAAAAATATTAAAAAAACACAAACAATTGACGATAAGAGTACGAGTAGAGAATCAGAAAATACATATACGTTATCCTTGACGTTATTGTTTTGTGAATGCAGACGGCCTTGGTAACAACGGCGCATAATAGAACAACTCAGAAAACAATTTTCAAAACTATAAATTTCTTAAGAATTGTCTTAACCATAAGTTTTCAGCTAATTTTCAGCTTTTATCTTATTAAAGTGAAAAAATTTAACTCAAAAAAACTTTTTAACAAAAAAAAAAACCTACTTCAAAATCACTAGAAAGTAAAAATAATTTTAAATTACTTTTACTATTTATTTCTTGGTCAAATTTGTATTTTTATAATAAATATATTTATTTTTTTATGATAATAAAAGCTTCAAGTCAGCGCTAATCATTGACGTAAAATCATGATTTTTTCGCCATCCCTACTCTATTTAAGACTTTTTTATTTGTAAATATCCTGCTTGGGTGACGCTGTATTAATTTGTAATCTTAATTTTTCTTAAATCTTAATTAAAATGCTATATGTGTGTTGCAGCTGCACAAAAAATCTGATTATATTAGCGCCGACTTCGAAGCTCTTATTATCATAAAAAAATAAATATATATATTATAAAAATACAAATTTGACCAAGAAATAAATAGTAAAAGTAATTTAAAATTATTTTTTACTTTCTAGTGATTTTGAAGTAGGTTTTTTTTTTTGTTAAAAAGTTTTTATTTCTTTCTTTTTAGAGAAAATGATATATATTAAAAAAGTGTATAAATTAATTAAACACCAATTATTTATGCTCATAATATGGAAAATGCTTTTCTGTCGTTTCTTATTCTGGTCTTTGTCAGTATGTTTATCAGTACCTACTCTTGTATTTTTATCACTACCCCAATGTCAATATTGACTGAAATACAGTGTGTTTATAATATTGACACGCCTCTTTGTCGAGAATATCACACTCTTTGTCATAGTGTTTTCAATAGTTCTACCCATTCTAACAATGAATTTGACCACCATTAAGTCAATATGATACAGTTTTTTACACACTGCCACACCCCTTAGTCGAATAACGCCCAATTCTTCGGTAGTAATTTGTAATAATTGTGCCTACGTCTGTACTTTTTCAGTTAGTAGTGTCAGTATTCGATCTAGTGTTTTCTAATATTGCCACACCCCTTTGTAGAATGACACCCACTTTATTGACAATAACTTGTTATAAGTGAGCCTACCTCTGTACTAAATATCAGTACTCTAGTGTCAATATTTTTCGAGATACAGAGTTTTTCTAATATTGCCACACCTCTTTGTCGACTAACGCTCACTTAATTGACTGTTATTTTTTACCTACCCTTGCATTTTTGCTGTGAATTTTATTAACTCTAGTGTCAATATTTACTGCAATACAGTGTTTTTCTTACCCCCTTTATCGAATACCGCTCACATTACTGACAGTAATTTGTTATATTTGTACCTACCTTTGTACTAAATTTTAGTATCGTAGTGTCAATAGTAATCGAGATACAGTGTTTTTTTAATATTGCCACTCCCCTTTTCGATTAACGCCCATTTTTTTTTTTACAAAAATTTGTAGTAATTTTTCCTACCTTTGTAATAAATTTCTGTACCCTAGTGTCAATATTATTCGAGACACTGTAATTCTCTTATATTGCCACACCCCTTTGTCAAATTACGCCCACTTTTGTTACAGTAATTTCCAATAATTGTACCTACCTCTGTACTTAATTTCAGTACTCTAGTGTCAATTTTCTTCGAGATACAGAGTTTTAACAATATTGCCACACCCTTTTTTAGAATTACGCCCACTTAAGTGATCGTCATTTTTAATACTTGTGCTTGCCCTTGTAATTTTACTGTGAATTTTATTACCGTAGTGTCAATATTTACTGATATACAGTGTTTTTCTTATAGAGACACGCCCATTTTCCGAATACCGCCCCCTTTCATAAACATGCACCTCCGCGTTGATAATCTCTATATGTTGACAAAAAATTACGGCAATCGGGCAAGTACTTTAGGAGTAATCGATGTACATACATTCACAAAAAAAAAATAAAAATAAAAAAAAAAAAAAAAAAAAAAAAAAAAAAACAGAGAAACCAACCAACTTGAGAACCTCCTCCTTTTTTAAGTCGGTTAAAAATAGACAAACGTTATTTTAAAATTTTTGAGATAAAAATTATAAAATGCCGCAAAGTTCACGTTAAAAATTGCTTCTATATAAAATAACTTTTTTACGCCCGTAGAATGGCCTAAATTTTGCGCTCATAAAATGACATGAATAATATGGTGGCAACTCTTTTCTAGCTGTCACTCATCTCTCATCAGCTGTTATTCTGCAAAGTATTCAAAGCGAGCAGTTAAGGGTGCTCGCAGTAATCAAAAGTACTCAATCTACCCGTACACAACTCAGTGTGAATACCCCTATTATTTTTATTTGTCACTGTGCATAGGGGAATAGGTGTAATTTTCGTTAAATTGTTCGTCAAGCAACAAACTCTGAGTACGATTTAAATATCAAGACAATGTATGAACAATATCAAGTCAATACATGAATTCTTGTGGCATTTATGACAGTTTTGATGACGTCACTTTCAATTGGAGTTAAGGGAAGTATTCCTAACATTTTGCTTAATTTCAAACTCAGCGTATATTTAAGCTTATGTGACAAATTTCTAGTTCTTAGATTGATATTTTATGGGATTTTACGTATTGATGATGTAACTTTGTATGGGAGATGGTATCTTACCGAAATTGAAATAGTCTCACTCACACGAACACCTAGTTCTTTCTCTCAAATAAGTTACTCTGTTTTGTAAAAAAAAATATGTTTTCAAATAAGTTTTATTTTACTAACTGACTTATTTTATTATTGTAAATACAACATGAAGATGGTTGGTTTGGGTATTCCTTATTAACACTCAGTTATTAACTCTTATTTTTTAAATATAACTGCTTTTATGATGTGTTCATTTTATGATAATGCCATAGCAAAGCAGGCAGAGCCACGCCTTCCATCGTGCGTCTCTTATTTTAAATGAAAGCTAATGTCACCGCTGGGAGTTGGCCCTACCAAGTTGTTTTTCTTATGGAAACAACATTTAAGTGCATTCACATACATTTATACTTATACATCATACATAGACACTTTGCACACAATTTAACCCCTTCACAACGCTTGTGAGTTAATCATTTTGGTTGAAAAAAAAAAGACGTGCTTGTAAAAATAATTGCTGGCAATTTTATGTTCTTGCTTTAATGCAGAGTTCGAGACACTTGTGTGTACAGTGGCGTAGCTATGCTTTAATGAATGGTAGGTTAATAAAGCGTTTTATTTTGACTTGAGTTTTTTAAATTAAACTTTATTTGCAGCAGTCTACAAAAATACAGACATATTATTTTTAACAGTACTGAACGGAACTGTCAATAATGAAGTTAAAATTTAAATGAATTATTTATAAAACTATTTCATCCTCAAACACCATTTCCGCGTACGTCACTGCTTAAACGCACATATCGCACATCACCCACACAAGTTGACTTAAACAAACCACCGCAACCCTATGCAGGGTCATAGCCCATTGAGTCTGCTGGGCCGTGCGCATTGAGCGCACAGCAGGGCTCACTCTATAGCACGACGTTTGCGCGACATGATATCCTGCGGTTTCCAAACGTTGTTAGACTATTGTTGCAGTTTTTTTTCTGTTTTTTTTTTTTTGTATTATTAATTTTCTTTTCTTTTACAAGCATTATTAAAATTAAAATTTTTTTTCTATTGCGTCAAGTTGCTTTTAACACTTCTATCAAAAAGCTTGAGTCGTTATTTTGTTTTTTGACTACTGCGTGTTAATTGATGATGATGATGATGATGATGATGTGATGTTATGATTTCTTATAACAAAGAACAAAACTATTAAAAATTTAAAATACATCTTCGTGAGTGAGCGTTTTCAGACCTGCAAGCGTGCTTTCTAAAAAGATCTTTCACAAGTCCATGGACATGTGAATTATGATTGCAAAATTGCAGATTTACGATCAGCTTATCAATTTTTCAGAATTTTCTGCTTTTTTTTTTAAAAATGACTATAATTATTTGTAATAACTTTTGTTCGGACAGATGAATGTCGGACTGACGCAAAGTTACATTTGCATGAAAAACAATTAAATTGCTAAGAACTTATTTATACTTATATTGACCTCATCCGAATATTAATTAAGGAGGTAAGGTTTAAATCGAAAGTTATTTTCAGGTACCGTAATCATTATGAGCAATATTTAAAAAAATTAAAAATCTTTATAATTAATAGTTTAAGGTTTTTTCTTCAACTCCTCGCAGACCAACGGTTCAGATGTCATTAAATCAGATTTAATGACAAAATAGATTTTGGACAAGGCATAATTGTTTGGATTGGGAACCACAGTCCTACGAGCTAAATCTGATCGAGAACTTATGGAATAATTTTATTTATAGAGTGACCCACCCCTTCCTCAGCTAATTTATATACACTTGACCAAGCAAAACTTACGATCGTTTTTTTGTTATAGTAATTTTTAAAGTAAAATAAAATTTGCGCATTAATTTTCTTGGTTTTTTTGTTATTAAATTGGTTTTTTTGTTTTTCTCCACCAACTGCTGGATCTTTTGTTTTAAATAAGAGTCTGTGCGAAATGCCAAAATAGGTTTTTTCTTGAACCCTTCACGTTGGCAGCATCATAAGTTTTTTTTTTAAAAAAAATTCACTGATTTTCAACAGTTTTCTAGTGCTTTGAACAACAATTTTTGGTGGAAAGAAAATCCTTTCGTTGGCATCGTTTTATAGAAAAACTGGTCACGTGCATTCAATTAAGCGCAATTTTACATGATTTGCAACGAACAATGGACCACGCGCTAAAATACGATACGTCTGTTCAAAGTTTTAGTTTCTATAAATAAAGCAGGGGCGAAATCGATTACGCACTTGAAATGGCCTGAACAAAAAAAAAAAAAAAAAAAAAAATGAGAAAAAGTAAAGAGAATATGAAACGGCAAATCGAAGACAGAAATACATATAATAAATAACAGCATATCAGAAAGAGGTTGGGGTGTGTTTGCTGTCGCAATATATTCTTGCTAAAAAAAAAAAAAAAAAAACACAACCAAGCATGCAACATGTCAAAATCACACACAATATCAAGTTTGTCATTTAGACGGAAGTACAATTTAAACATACCCAAGAGAAAAGCTACATACTCAGCTCAACCCAAGAGAAAAGTTGAAGCTCAATCAATATTTTTAATAGTTTAGGGTGCATTTTATATATAAACAAATTTGCAATCTAACTAATCATAATGATAGTTTAACTAATCAAATAGGTTAATTAAACATATCTAGTTTAACGCTAAAGGACATGTAGATTTTGAGGCGGCTCTGATTCGCCTTGACAGTGCCAGTTGCTGGCTTTGTTTTTTTTTTGATCAAGACGCAGTGCCTGTCCAACGCTACGCGCTTCCACAATCTAGCCGGTCAGTGATCAGAGATGAGCGATTTTTTGATACCGGTGATTTAGTCACGGTGACCGTGGCATGCAGGTTAAGTGTGTGCCTTAGCATGATCGGAGCCCGGGTTCGATCCCCAGCCGCGGCGAAAAGTTTTTTCAATAAAAATTTTTCTGATTGGTCACCACCTCTCTGCAGACAATGGCAAACCTCAAAGAGTAAATAATGCCATGTAAAGCTTCTTGAGAACATGAGCCGTTCGGAGTCGGTATAAAACATGTAGGTCCAGTTCTCGGTCAATTGCGTGCAAACATTTAATAACACACACAACACAATTGATCATAAGAAGCTCGGTCAAAGTCCTTTCAAGTGCTGAAATGGCCAATTTATATTGTTTTTGATTTAGTAACGGTGATAAAAAAATCGCTAGTAACTGCGGTGATCCAATTGTCTCAAAAACCTTGACTTGAAAAAGATTAGGTTTTTAAATTTTGTTATATTTTATTTGGTTCGCCGTTTGCAACGATACGTGATTTTTTATTTGTGAGAATTGTTGTCTCTGTCTCTTATGTTAGCAATCCATATGCTTAAATAGCAATTCTAAAATTAAGATACATTAAATCACAACACCTCTCATATTCACATACTTAGATGTGTAATTAATTATAAAATACCGTTATCACGATCACCATTTTTAATAACGGTGATTTTAAAATCACTTTCACTAAGAACTACGTTCTTGAAACATCATCTGATCGTTCATCTCTACTAGTCAGCCGCTACTTGTCCAGATATCTATAGGCCGTCCACTATCCGCAACCTGTGACCCATCTGGCAGCTTGTAGCTCAGTCCCCGCAGATTTTCCACAGAATCCACTGCACCAGATAACATTATATAGCAAGTTTAATAAAAGTTCAACGTCCCACTCTCGTTTAATTTTTTTCGTTCAAACGTTACAATAAGAGTCGTATTAAAACTGTCAGCCTTCAGTTAACTCTTAACACTACAAATCTTATAGAAGATCGCGCCTGCAGATTCGGAGTTTAATAAGCGAAGTCCACACATACTTACGCTGATAAAACTCACATTTGTTTTTGATTGGAAGACTTTACTAGTTCTCAATAGTTTAAAATATTGAGTTTGGGCTTTTGAAGTAGAACCTTTGGAGTAAGCCTGGTTGCTAAAACCGTTGTTCAATCCCATATATTTTGTGAGAATTAGTTTTGATAAAAGTCACTTCTAACAAAAGTCACTTTTTAAAAGCTTAGGTTTTTGTTAGAATTCTTCTAGAAGTGTATTTGAAAAAGTTTGATCTTTCAGTGTATGTGACTTGCAACACTTTGACTATCATTTGCTCAGGAAAGAGAGTGTTTTTCGTAAAATATATAAATCGTCTGAAATTTTTTAATATCTGTAAATAGTCTTATTTTTATATTTTAGAAGTAATATCGTTAAAACTTCAATCAATTTTATTCTAAACTTACTTTTAAGCTGTCAAGAGCTTATTCCAATTTCATCTTATTATTTTTATTATTATTATCCCCTGTGTTAATATATATTTTTTTTTGCTTTTCTAGCCCTATGCAGTTTTTTGATCATGCCATGCAATAATTTCCGGCGTACACAACGCTTGCAGTTATTTAAAATAATATTTCCGTATCCGGTGATTGTGCGCGCGTATTTAAAACATGTGTTGATCTTCTGCCAGCAACGTAATATTTTTGTCAATTTGTGCCATGAACGATAATGATGATGATGATGATGATGAAGATGATAGTGCTAATGCTGATGGTGGGCGCGTAGGAAAAGATTGCTTGTACATGTGCACGAGATGCATCTAACGACGACTGCGTTTCCGGCAACATCATAGCCGGAAGTAAGGCAGCAGCAAACAGCTAAGCAACTGCACCAGGTCAGCAACTTGACTGGTATATGGCCCATAAAAAAATTATATCAAACAAAACTGCTCAGCGTTACGCTTGATGATTTTGAAAATACTGTGCCGAAATTTTGAAATCAGTGTCAAATCATTTAAATGCTTCGCATTGTTGCCACACGGTATGCTCAATAAATCAGCGCACTGCTGTGTCATTCCAGCTAAACGCAAAACCACCACCACCACCACTACCACCACCACCATCACCATCAACCACCCAACAGTAACGTGGTACCATTCAGTCGCCTTACACTTGCCTGTTCACCCCGAACCTTGTCGAGTCTTGCTCGTGCCACTTTTAGAATGCTGTCTGCCACGTTTTTAGGATTTTTTTGTTGAAATTGGTTAAGCTTGACGCCAGCACAATGTAAATCGTTAGAACGTGGCGAAGGAATGTGAAGCGGCATTATTGGCGGCACCTTTTTAAGACTTCAATTCTCTGATGTAGAAAAAAAAAAAACAATAAAAAGCGCAGCATTAAATTTTTTGTTTTGAGTTTTTCAATTGGAATTATAACTTAAAAATTAAAAAAATTTAATAAGAAAATTTTTGTTTTAAAAACTTAAATTTATTTTATTGTTTTTTATGCTAGTTTATTCTTTATGCTAGTAAGCCTGTTGCCCGAAATCGATTAATTCAATCAATAAGTCAAGGACGAAGGCATTATAATTATAAAAATGCATCTTGGTTGCTAAATTCCCTGCAACTTAAAAATTGAAAGGACTTTGACCTTGCTTTTTATGATCAATTGTGTTGTGTGTGTTATTAACATGTTTGTATACAATTGACCAAGAATTGGACCTTCATGTTTTGTGCCGACTATGAACGGCTAAAGTTCTCATTAAGCTTTACAAGGCATTATTTACTCTATGAGGTTTGCCATTGTCTGCAGAGAGGTGATGACCGATCAGAAAATGTTTATTGAAAATAACTTGACTGGGAATCGATCTCACGCTCTCCGCATGCAAGCCACATACTTAACGTGCATGCCACGATCAACACACGATCACTGCAGTTTAATCAACTAGTATAAACAAGGGGTTGTACTAGTGACAAACTGACTACTAGTGGTTCAATATCTGTCTTGTTTTCATTTGCCCAACTGGTTTTTTTAACATGGCAATGTCATAGGAAATATCAATTGTAATAATTTGAACAGCTAATAGCTAATTTACAGCTAGAAGGCTTATGATAGTTATCTGATTAGTTCGACAGTGAAGCACACAATTTGAGCGTGCGCAATATTTATGTGTCGTGACTCAGTTGTTTGAGCTCTTGTTGTAGTTTTTTTTTTACTAGGGTATTTTAATATTGTAAGCAAATAATTTAATGAAAAATTGTCTAGAGTAAAATTTTAATATTTTGACACTACCATGTTTCGAACCGCGCATCATTGCAACTGTCAGAAAAGAGTCGATCGCACTAACCATCATGCGATAAGGCTTAACTAAAGAAGACATAACGAGTCAGTTGAAGCAAGTGGAAAGGAATGTTAATACCCAACATGCACATACGCAACTGGACGAAATTAATATTGTGACGTAATGCAATTGCAACAAATTTTGCCGGCCCATGTAACTATACCGAAACCTTCACTTTCCGACAGCCAAAAAACGTTGTGGCAATTACATCAAAAATATAAGAAATGGCGTTATGAATAAACTAAGTGATGCCAAAAAATCAGGCAAAATGCGTGCATTGCGATGACATCTCGACTTTTTTTATTGGTTTTTTACAATGATTTTATGATTTTGGATATAATAAATGATAAAAAAATCCGTTTGTTTTAAGTTCATAGGCCTTACCATTTTCAGTACTAAAACTTTAAACACGTATGCGCTCTTAAGAGATCTTTGGCATTTATCATGATCTTATTTTACTTCCATAGATAATATGTTAAAAAATTTTACTTCTGAAAATGAACAAAGCCATGCCCAGTTTTCCAATGTTCGTGCCAGTTTTCCAGTAGAAAAAACTGATCAATTAGTTACTCCATACTGAGTTTTATTATTATCCGACATTTTATTTCAAAGCTATTTTATATGATCATTTCTTATTGTGTGGACGGTGACACGCCCCCTTGACTACTGCTTACTCAATTTTGCCAGTCAAAGGATATGACTTAATAGTATGCCGTGTAGAGTTTCATTGATGTGTACATACTTATACATAGTTTTAAATTAATACCAAAAATTTGAGCTGATCAAAAATTGACACGCCTCTTGTATAAAGTCCATAAAGTGGGTTACATCGGAGGTGCCTCGCCTCTTTTATCGATCGGTATCAAACTTAATACCATCTGTCAAAAAATACTACAAAGCAGAGAGCACTCACAATCCGTCATTGCCTTAAATCAATTTTCATTGGTCACATTCAGCGCACTCAGCACTTGGCCACTATTAAGTCAAAAATTGATGCACATAAATATGAAGTTGCGCATTAAAATTTAAACATTTATATATAGAAAATTTTTTATTTGTCGGTAAAATTTCCATTGGTCTTTGATACAAAGCTTGGCATATCATCAACTTGACAATTTTTCTTACACTTCAATACAGAAAACAACGCTCCCCGATGTGTAACTATCACAACAGTTGACACAGCTGAATGTGGCCAACGCATATAACAATGAACAGCTGTTTTTGACATAAACTCATTTATTTGTGGTTGAGAAAATTAACACGTGGTAATGTTACCGTTATTTTTGTACCATGGTCGAGCGTGTAAAGCTTTGAGTTGTATAAGACATTGTTCACTGGTTCGAAACCTGACAACTCAAATAAAATTTTTTTTTTAATTTTTTAAGAAAATATAGCAAATATTCGTCATACTTTTTTTAGTAATAATAAACAAAAAAGTATAAAACAATCTCTCGATACTTAACTGCGCTCGGAAAGGCTGTGCTCACACGTGAATCAAATGATTGAAGAATAACGGGATTTGTTTGTGCATTTTACTCTCTCTGAGTTGATTTGACCGAAGTCTGCTCACAGGTGGTTGTTTGATTGAACCTCCGAAGCAGGCTTTTCTGCTACCTACTGTTTGCGGTTAGTAGCATTTTCCTACTGTTTTATTTCGTTGTGTTTTATCGTGCTGTCTGCATAAAAGTTTACAAAAATTGAGAACGGCAGTGAAAATTTGTATCTTTACGGATTAAAATTGATTTCGTTAGGAAATCAATATGCCGGATATTTTGGTTTTTCTTTGGAAAACAATATTCGGTCAGCTGTCTTGTCCACGAAATGGTAAATTTTCACTTTTAATATTTTAAAAACAATACACAACACTCTACACTCTTAAACATTTACTCCTTTTTTTACTTATAAAAGTACTTTTTTGTTAAATCTACTACCTTCTTATCAATGACTTACTACTAATCAGCAGCCGAGTAAAAGTTTGCAACGCTTTGACTGAATGATTCAGGTCTAGAGCGTGGTCAAAACCATGGTTGAATAACAAGGTTGCCTCAAAACTGACTGTGCTCTCTTTCGCTTATCCGAAAGTGTCAAAATCAACTGGCTATCGAAAAAGAAGAACAACAACAGCTGAAGCAGTTCGCTTTGACATTTGCGGCAGTCACGCTCTCCGTGTTGCGGCTACCTTATTCAGTGTACCCTGGTCAAAACTTTGAATGAAGCGATGACGTATTCAGGGTTCATTTTCTCTCTCACAGAGAGTTCATTTTTTTTTTTAGCTGGACAAACAACAACAAATTTGAGTTCATTCAATCATTTGATTCACGTGTGAGCACAGCCAAAGGCAAAGGGAGGCAATATCCATAACGTTGTGTATCAATTTCTTATATGAAATTAATTTTCGTTATGATAGGAAAATTTATAATTTAATTTAATATTTTTTTTTTTTTAAGAATCTTCCACAAACATAATTAAATTTTAACTTGTTAACAAATTTGATAAAACAACGCCCTAGCTTAAATTTTGTATTTCAGAAAATATATAAAAAGTTTATGCATTTGTCAAAGTCTTCTGACAATATTTTAAATTTGTTTTATTACAAACTCTCGAACAGTCGAATAGTAGATGTGTGCTAGAATGGTATGCATATCATGTAGGTTCGCATCCTGAGTGTGTAAGTATCAAAAGTATTAATTTAACAATTGAGATTATAATTAAAATGTTTTTGTAACTAATTGGTCAGAAATAAATATTCGAAATAAGTTCACGCTTACAATATTAATGAGACGGAATTCGGTAGATTTACCTTATTTACTGATTATATTGTTCATATTGAATTACAAGTTCAAACTTTTATTTATAAAACATCAACTTATTTGTGACTAATTGTAAGTTTGTTCTTTAAACTAAAGAAGGCCTTAAGATATACATTTTATTAACAATATAGAACAAAGATTGCAACAACAACAAAAAAAAAAAACATTTTATACCACATGGCTGCCGCAAGCACTGTGAACCGTTTGTTGTAAAGCAGGCGTTTAAATCTGTGTTTAATACACTTCATCAAAAGCAAGGTTGCCGCCAGAAGGCAAGGCCACAAGGACTCAGACAGGGAGTCATACTGTAATTAATTGGGGTCGGATCAACTTCAACAGTTTAGTCGAAATCTGCTGCGAGCGCTGTGCAACGCTTGCAGTTGACATCGATGCGTTATCGCTGGCGTTTGAAAGTATTGAGGTGGCAGTTGGTCGTGTGTTACAAGCATGAAGTGCATGTATGTGCGTTCGTTTGACTATTCGTACTCTGACAAATTGTTCTACTAGGCAATAATAATGCAATATTGCCCGGAATAATCCCAACGTTCGACGCCTTTGCTCTTTTTTTACAATTGTATTTAAAGCGTTTCCCTTGTTGCTGTAAAATATTATATTATATGGGCTATATAAGCGATCTGCCTGGCAACATATTCATCCATGCAACCATTCAACCATTCATTCATCCATCCATCCACTCATCTAAACCATACACCAGGCGAACGACGCTCTGACGTGTGTCGCCGACAACAGCGTTCAACAACAACAACATGAATAAGCAGATAATGATTGTGTTGTTGAGAACATCAAAAGATTTCTTGATTTCGCAATAAAAACTGCATTATATTTCTTAATACTTCTGCTATAATGTCTTAATTAAGAAGCCGTCGTGCGCCACTCACTCCGCTATATGATTTGCAGTGTCGGATTAAGTGTGGCTTTTGAAAGTTGGCCGCCAAACCAATTGGCCGACAGAGCGACCGTTGCGACTCGTTGCTAGAAACTGCCTTGCGCAAGAACTTGAATTTATGTAGATACTCTTACGATAGTTAAATAAAATATTATTGCCATGTTGCACTACTACACCCTGTATGAAAGAAAATAAAATAGTATTCTTGTATTCGTCTCAAACGTTTGTAAAGTTCGTAAACCGTTAAAAATAACGGCCACTTATTGATTATAGGAAAAATGTTGAAGAAGATATAAATTACGATATAAGTATTAAAGTTAACACTCTGTTGCATATTTATAAATCCGCTTAGAAAGTGCCAATATCTGCCGCTGTGAAATCAATTTTGAAAAACAGTTAAATTTGACTAACTTTGGTGAAAATTCACTCTGGCGAGTGGCCTTTAAAATTTTATAATAAAAAATAAATAATTAAAAATCAATAAATTTAATATTAACTAAAATTATACTTCAAAATGTCAAATTTTTGTAAATTATTAAAATAACATCATTACATGATTTTGATGAGTTTTTGAAAAGTTGTTTGTTTAAATAAAGCAACATCACATTTAATTTCAAAATTCAGCTAACAGGAAATATTGTTGCATTATAAAAATTGACTGTGACAGACAGAGCAACAAATATATTGGCCACTGTGTGCGCCACGCACAACAACTTCTTCATCTAGAATATGGAATTGTTTGCTGTGTTCTTATAAATGCTGCACGCGGCATGTACTGCGTTGTGCACTTGCCACACTTTTGTGACTTACAGCAAATATTTGAGCAGCAATTCGTGCTGCTCGCTTACATGCTCAAATCGAATAAAGTCATAGTAGCGTGATTTTTCAGTGTGGCGAATGACACACTTATACGTTGGTCACAGTCGTTGCAACACTTTTATACCCAACATTATATATTTGCACAGTTTTTAAGTTTTCATTATCTACACTTCAGTCTATTAGACTTGTAGCTAGTAGACGTTTAAAACCCGGTATATTCGTCAATGTTGACCTTTGTGTGTTTTTTATTTTTAAACACTGAGAAAAAAACCGATATAAAATTAAACAAATTGTCTTTTGTCAGCAAAAAGTGTACTCAGTTGAAGAACTTATGAATAATCAAAGTGAATCGAAATTATCAGTAAAAAACATAAAATTTGCGGAAATGTGCAAAAATAAAGGACATTTTAAAAATTAAGCAATTGAAGCAGTCAAACAAAAATTATACAAAAAATATCCCACCAAGTCCCATATCAACACTGAAAAATATCGCTAGAAACTTTTATTGTCTTGCATTATGAATCGAAAGAGTGTTTTACGTAGATACCTGCCATTTAAGGCTTAAGTCTACGGTGCTCCATAGCATGGGACCGAAACATTGCATCGGACAATGCACCTTTGAGGGTTCAAAGGTACCAAATTAGCTAAATATTGTAATGACATGTCGCAACCCTTGGTTTGGGTGGAGGCCTATGTAACACCTCTTCCGTACTGCGGAGTACTAGGTAGGCTAGGTAGCTCTTCCCGCAAAATGTGTAGTAAACCACAACCACCACGAAGCTCCCCGAAGGGCCAGCCCAGCAAGTCAGTCTGGCGAAAGCAAGGAGCAGCTGATTACCCGTGGTACCAGTTTTAAAGCAAACCTGGTAGCAAAGCTTCTACAAGTTTTAGCACATCATAGTTCTGGACTGGTGACCAATGTGTCTTGCAGTATCTAAAGCATGGTTCAAAATTACTATTTCACAGGAAAAAGTTCCATAGGAAATAGGAAGGTATTCCTAGCATCAAATCGATATCAGCCATACTTTAATCAGATCTATCACTATATTTTTAAAGCATTTTTATTTTGAGTTTCGTTATGTTTGTACTTATCAACCTTTGCCATGGAAGGTAAGGTTTGGTTGATCCGGTTGTCTCTCTTTCGAGTCTCACATAGACCATAATATGGTCCTTAGTGGTAACGGTTGATGAAAACCTTGAAGGGATTAGTGGAAATCTTCAAAGATTAGCGCGTAGTTCACAAATCTTAGGAGAGATTCTAGAGGAATTTTGAGCGCATCTTTTAGTGACGATAGCGTTGGCGATTTAGTTTGTGAATTTTTTTAAGAGTATGGATTGAGCAAATTTATTAAAACCTTTTTTCATCCGGAAACATTGAAAAACAAGCCGGTAACTGAGCTTTTCCCAGAACATCTTAAAAAAATAGCATTTTGCGGAGTTTAGTCAGTATATCTCGGTCGAAAATTTTCTGAAATAAAAAACCATTAAAATTTAGTCAAAGTTTCATCAAATTCTCCTCTCAACGTTCTTTGATTATTTTATTTTTTAAAAATTTTTGGTGGCCATCAAAAGTGTAAAATGCTTTAATCCACAAAAAATTCCGGCATTTTTTGGGTGGGAAACCCCTTAATGTAAAAAAAAATTTAGCCAAACGCTTTAGAAAATGTGTACCAAGTTTGAACTGAATCGGTCAAGTAGTTTTTAAATGGCAGTGAACACGGACTTTGATAACATGATTTGTGGAAAAATCGCTTTAAAGTTTTGTACACGTACGTTTGTACATTCGAGGTAAAATTAATTCATATCTGCGTTAGTTTAACTCGGATCGACTTTAAATTTAAAAACAATATTCTTTAGATTTTGTGCATTTATATAAAAAAAATGGTTAAAAAATAGTTAAAAAACCTTACCCCGCCCTTAAGTATTTCAGTCTCAATCTAAGTAAGGCAGGACATGTGCACAGAAGCTGCACCAGGGTTTCTTGAATATCTGGTTCCTTGACTTGTCATTCGTGGTAATACCCAGCTTTTTAGCGTGGCAACCTATGACCTGTGAGGATTTTCAGAATAAACGAAGTTCGTTTTCCAGATACAACATCGAACATGGTTTTTGAGATCATAGATGCATATTGCCGCATCTTTCCATCTACGACTCCCTGCTTGTTTGACTCTAGTTTCGCGGGTTTTATACAATTCCTGTAGTGGTATATTTATGTGTTCTGTGAGTTCTGATCCCAGCCTGGCACCTTTCTTTGCTTATTCGTCTGTCATCTCGTTTCCGTCATAGCCACTAGGTCATAGGGCTTGGAACCCAGAAGATGCAAGAACCAGGGGGCCTCGGTAGTCGAGTGGTTAGTGTGCTTGACTGCCAACCCTGAGGTTCCGGGTTCGAGTCCCGGTCTAGCCATGGTCCTACGCTCTTACCTTTCTTTAATTCTTTCCTCATTTCTAATCAACTGAAATTCAAAATTCATCAATATATAAGTTGTAGTTGGTGGTAAAGATGTTTGTGGAATTAGATTGCTTGATAACTCGAATTGACTGAGGTAAAGGCATAACACTTGCCTCAGATTCAAATTCGCATGTTGATATAGCGCTCCGCCACACATACAACATTCTACACTTGTTTCTCTTGATTTCACTTTCTCTCCTACCTATCTATCTCCCTATTTCCGAACCAAGGCAGACTTGACTGAATAGGTTTGACACCTGAAATCCTTGGTTCAAAGCTAAAAAAAAAAAAAAATGTGTGTCCGTGGACGGATTACAAAAATATTCAATAATGTAGATCCTTGGATTCATGTGAACATGTGTACCAAGTTGCAATCATCTCAACTTCTTCTTCTTATTATTCTATTATATGGTCAACACTCAGATGGACGGAAAGGCAAACAGACGGACAAGGCTAAATCGACTCACGAGATGACGCGAGACTTTCAAATATATATAATTTTCTGTACCGGACTCACTTATTTCTAGGAGTAACTTAAGTTTGTCGTATATTTTAGCAGCAATTCTAATCGAGTTGAAATTAACCCTTAAACAGATTGTAAGTTTTCACTTATTTCTGAAGTTGAATTTTGATATTTGGTGTATTCAAAGCTTTGCAGTAGAATTTGACATGATGGGATATTTTAACCTTCTAAAGCCCTGCTTAAAAAGGACAAAAAAGAACCATGCACTGAAGAGTTCGAGGTTTAAAATATTCTTCGAAAATGTTCCTTGTTGTTTTAGATAAATCTCCCAAACACAAATTATACCTAAAATTCATGGGTCACATGATTTACTATAACGATTCACCACAATAATTTGTAAAAAGGAGCAACATTATAACCCCCAAAAATAAAACTCAGAAGTAAACTATCCAAACATCGATACTCATATAAGTTTTTTTTGTTTCTCTCTACCAGAATCCATCGTCAGAACCTTGTTATTTTTTTTGTGTTGAACAGTGTAATTTATTATAATTAAATAATATAAATTTCAATAATATAATTATTTCTTATTCAGATTGTGTACAAAACTTTGAATAAATGAAAGTTTTGAGCAGAAAAATAATTTAAACAAATGCTCTTGTAAAGTTTCTGTTTTGCTGGTTACATCTTTTTTTTGCTGTTAAGTCTCGACATATCGTTATAAGTAGGGTAAAGTTAAGCTCTAATTCGCCCACAAGTTTGCTGCAAAAACTGAAATGCCTTTCGTGCACTATGATTTTATTCATGAATTCGAGACAAAAAAATTCTCAGTTTCTTCAAACAATATTCTTTTGCTTGTGTTTGTTGTAGCGATTTGTCTTTTTTTTAAGTTTGTTTTTATATATTTGGATTTTGCTTCGAAAACTGTTAATATTGTATGCAAGTCAGTGCCGGATTAATAGACTGGTGGACTTTAGTGCGTAATTTTACGTCAACTTAATTAAATTTTATGGTTTTCTAAAGAACTGATTCGTTTCGTTGAGAGCAATTGCAACCACACAATATTATGAAAAATTAAAAAAAAGAAACAGCACGCACAACTTTACACTCTCACATAAAACAAAACTTACTTTTCACAGACGCAAGGCTAATGTTAACACATTTTTACGTTCTTTGGTCTGTTGGTTATTTTCCAGAAAAACATTAATGACCACTTTGAATATGTCAAAATATTTTCGTGACAAAACATTGCCAAAGGCAGAAAACGTTAACGAGCAGTTTAAGTTGCATGCATTTCAACAACAACTAATATAATGCTGATCAAGCATATCGACTCTGCCGCTGCATAATTGAAGTCAACACTCTTCAAGTCGACAGTCTACATTGGACCTATAATTGAATTTCGTCAGAGTAATATAAGTTATTCATGCCAAGTGAAAAAGAAAGATTGAAATTTTTGATTAAATACCAACAAGTTAAAACATACATATTATATTCGTGGTGCTTCTTCTCAAATAACTTAGGGATTGTGCTTAATTTGGCGTTGCCTCGATATTAGTGACATGAATTTTGGAGCCAGATTTATGAAGGGGTGTTATAAATGAATCGTTCCATATAATGGGAAAACTACCACTTTGCAAGGATATATTAAAAATGTTTGATAGAAGAGCACACAGGTTGCTTGCACATTCCTATAAAATGCAACTCGGGTATGGGAGGTGGTAGTGTTAGTGGGTGGATGACGCCCATTTTTCTAACACACCTAAGTTTTGACATAGAACACACAAATACCGAGTTTCAGTTTTGTTACTTTGATATTAGCCTCTTTATAGAGTTTTCATTATTTGTGTTGTATGGGAGGTAGGCGTGGCCCATAAAACAAAAAGTGCATGACTTTGGGGAAAATTGGGAGACACGGGTCTTTTTTTTTTAGTCTTTTATCACGTAGTGGTGTCCGTATATGGTTATTTTTTTTGGTGTTGCACTGTGTAATTAAGTCTATTACTGGTATTTCAAAAGAGTTAACTGGCGATAGATAAGGATGCTCAGTACTCATAATCAATGGTATTTTGGAGTAGGTTGATTTGAAGAAGTTTGCAAAAATGTTGGAAATTACACTGTCACAACGACGATTCCTCTTGATTTAATTTCATAAGGGGTGGGAAGCTGGAGATCTTACGTTTTGAGTATACAAAAGTATGGAAAAGTTTAGGATTATCTTTAAATTGAGATAGTCAACATCAAGACTATATTAGCAGAATTACATCAGTAACGACAAGATGTGACGAAAGGTTAAATAAATATTAGAAAGTAACCACATTTTATTTGCTAAATCTAGTGATGTGCTTACTTAAGAGTCAAGAGAAAAAGATACCTAAGCGGAAAGAGTTACCTGAGAAGGCTCATGCTGTGGCTGCATTAGACAGGAACAAGGATTGGAAGTATCTTCGAAACACAATGTGGCAAAATTGTGGAGAAAACGCTCAATTGTAAATGTCGTCTAATAAAATATTTGCTTCAATTCTTAAGAATAATGATCGTTCCATTTGGTAGGGCACAACGGGTGTAATCAAACACTCTTTTCTTCTTATCCACTGCCTTCTTCCATTTGGTAGGACACAACGGATGTAATCAACCATTATTTTCTTCTTATTCCACTGTCTTCTGAAATAATAGCCTCTTGAAATTGCCTCCAATTAATTTTCCATTTTGTACTGAGTGAGCTATTTCTTAAAACTCTGGCATCATGTACTGATCCAGGCCATCGCGCACTTATATACAAAAAATTCAAATTTGGTCCACACACAAACATTGCATTTATTAAATGTTTACCATTTCTGTCAACAAATGCTGATCCATTTTCTGTAGGTGCATCAATTTTCACTAAGGACCAATCTACAACCTTTGCAATTCTTGGAATGTTAGCAAATCTCATAAACTACTGTTGAATAGAAGCTACATTTTCGGTGGGCCAACGTACTTTTTCACCTAAGAAGCGCTCTATTACTAAAAGGCATATCCTTTTCACACATCGATGACACGTGCTTTTAGATACGCCCTGAGTATCTCCACCAATATGATACTGAGCTCCACATCCAAACCAGTGTAAAGCGCAAAGAAGTTGGTTCACCGGATCCAAAGCAAAATTTCTTTTTGATTGTTGCTTTAAGCCATCCCCAATTTTAATTAATATATATTCTGCGGAAGCTTTTGCAACATGGAAGTTTTCTTTAAATTGATAGATTTGCCTCTCCGCTTATATAAAACGAGCGTTTTTGGTGCAATTTTTCAAAAAAAGTAAAAAGACGACACTTATAATGCGGAAACAGATAAAGCCTGGGTATAATTCGCTTTCCCATTTAATTATAAAACTGTGATTGTCCCTAAAATATTCTTAAATATTAATTAGCGTTAGTCTGAATATGATGTCTGAATATCATAGATGGGTATGCGTTGAAATTCCTACAAGCATTAGGGAAATGTCTGTGGTACTCCACAGAAACGCAGCAAGTCAACGTATCGCAGTATTGGAATTTTGATGTCTCCATAAAATGATGTTACAAGACACTCTGATGGTAAGCATCATTTTACCAAGTGTCCTCCGGACGGTCGTTCGGTCGGTCAATCATGAACAGCATAATAAATGAATGTGCTGGCTGGCAAGTCATTGGAAGGAACTACAAAAACAATAATAGCAATTCTTAGGGTTGACTAGCGGTAAAACTGAAACGTACAGTTCAAAGCATGGAAGCAAGGATTTTCATGTGCCAAAAGCTTTTGTGTGCTGTTTGTTAGTGTTATGGTCGAGTGCGTGTATGAATGTGAGTGGGAGTGTAAGTGATTGATGGGTGTGTAAGAGGGTTATGTAGTGGTGATGATTTTGTTTGTGTGCTGTACGGACGACTAGAAAATGTCGAACAACAACTTAAACAACACAGCAACAACAACACACGAGTAACAAATTATTACATGAATTAAATTATGTAATCCTTCAGGTTACGCAAAATAAACAAACGGAGTCACACAGAAACACACACACATATATAAAGACACATATACAACATTATTTATTGACTTTAATTTGGGCATTTTCAAAATTTAGATCAATTAGTACCGAGTTGGACGTGGTTAGATTTCTTCATATATTTTATTCTAATAATTAATGTAACTAGAAATAGCTCGAAAACTCGGGGGTTAATTATTGAATTAAAAAAATGTTTATATAACTAGTGGACTCTCAGAATTCGATATATGTAGCTCTAAATCGGTACCCGCTATTTAAGATGACCCTACGAAGAAAACGGATTTGCTTTTAGCATAAGCATTTTGCTCTGGCGAAGTGGGTTGACTTCTATTTTTAGTCTCAAGCAGTGATGATATTTAATAATTTTTACTTTTCTGAAAGTAGTTCTTCGGACGCGAGAGTTCTTTTTGTTAATCTACATATAAATAGTCTTAGGAAAAACAGTTAAAAAAATTTTCTCCCGTTTTTCTCAACCGATTTTGATAATTGTTTTTTAAATGAATCAGAGTGCGGAGAAGAAGTGCACCAAATGTTTTATATCTTTGATTATAAAAAAGCAAAAAAAAAACTTTATCGAATTTTGACCAGGTATGATACTAGTATGATTAAATAAGGTTTTGATTTGTTGCTGAGGCACTAGGGGTGGGATAGTGATGTATGGAGATTTTAAGTAACGGGATTTTGATACCCAGGAACCCTTAATTTTGTGAGGTTCAACAATATAAGTTATACCGCATCGGTGTTAAAGGTTAGTGGATAGTGGAAAAATTAGACGAAAAACTCCAAACTACCAAAGTGTTGCGCCTTGAGGGGCGAAATGTTCGACCGACCCTCATTAAAATTTTTTCCCCGAAATTTTTCAGCAACATACCTACCACAATATCCACCCCCTAAGGGGGTTCCCAAACTAAATTGATCTTTTTAGGAAATTTGACACCATCGCTCCCAGGGTGCGAATAGTAGGGTAAAATGTGTGTCTGACCACCCTAGTTTTTTTTTTCAACATTTTTTTAATTTAAAAAATTAAAAAAACTGAAATGAGAAGCCGAACCACATTAACATTTCTTCTCTTTTGGAATTTTAACTGAAATTTTTTTGGAATTTTAATTGTAAGAAAATTTGAATCAAATTAATTTCGTTTTGTCATGGGATGGATGATATTTATTTCTTTCGATTTTCGGCAACGACTTGTAGCAAAAATATTTTTTCCTCCTCAATTCGGCATAACAAACAGTTGTAGTCCACTATTAATATTACGCCCCTTTTGGTAGAGTCGTTGACAACGTCTTCGCGCTCAGCCCAGGATTCTGAATCGGTAGCAATGAAATCAGTTGAAACTCCGAAGCGAGTGAAAAAATTTGCTATCTCAGGAATGACGTAATGGCTCAAAACTTTTTGCAATTCCGGATTCACTTTCTCCGATGCCAATTGAATCCTTTTCACGCCTCTTTTAAGCCAACAATGTTTACTGGACGAGCACGTACTTGATTTCCGTTGCTGTCGATATCCTCGCTAGCATCTTCCTCGTCTTCTTCGTTGACATCGATGACATTATCTGCCTCTATTACTTCTATCATCTCGCTCTGTTCATCGTCAGACTATTCGTCCATCTGAAAATTTTCTGATTTATTTGAACCCTGATAAATACTGTTAAACTTCTCTTTGTGAATGTACTTTAAGAGAACAATTTTTCGGTCTTAACATTGAGAACAAAATCTTTATCATGCGTGACGTTCACTTTTTTGATGGTTACTGTATCCGAAAGTAGTTTTTTTGGTCTGAAAGGAGTTGGGGACTTTCGAAAATCGAAAGGAGGTAAAAAAGTGGAAATCCACTACAAATATCATCCCTGGTCTCAATTGGATATCTATTAATCTCTCGAGAGTTTTAAGAAGAAAATATGAGAATCTGATTAATTTACGGCCTTTCGGGTTAACGTGTAAGATTTTACTTGCCTTAGATATAATAACTACCTGTACGTATGTCCAGCGTTTTGATATGTGATTCAGGTCAAGACAGCTTTGGTAGATCATCAAAAGCCATTGGTTTAAGATGTCGAACGTTTTTTAAAGCTTTCTATTGTCCATTTTAGCTTTGCTTTTGATAAAATTTCTAAGGAGTTGTCAGCAGCGGTTATATGCTTTTTTGTGTTGAAACATTACCTATCTTTGAACAGCCTGGGAAGTGTGTTTGCACTTATATATTTAGAGATTCTTCACAGCTAATAACCCATGTTTCGTCCTCTTTTTTTATAAAGAGACTTGGAAAATAGCTGTAGGTATCCGCTTTAGAGCTAATCTAAAACTTATCTTCGAACACCTCCCTATCGAACAGACTGTCCTTCCCTAGTGATCCTCTCATTATAGGACATTGTGTACTTTTTCTTCTGATTATTTTAAAGAGATGATCGCCTGATCTTTATGCTCACTGACACGCCAATTTATATAACGAAGGTTAGGATAACTCACAAAAGTTAGATAAATGATTGATACTCTCCCTGCCGCACGATTTGTGGTGACTCATCTAGGTTTGTTTTTGCTGTATCTTGTTCTTGGAGCGCAAATATTTCTAATAGAATGCGCCTTCTGGAATAAGTGATCATCCTGCCCCACTCTTTAGCTCTTGCGTCAAAATCTCCGCCTATGATGTACTTTTTGACAAACTCAATTAAATTTTCGGTCTATGAAACTTGTATTTAATCAACAATAGCATAGAAGCCCGTCATGTGGCAGATCGTATTTAAAATAAGTAAGTAGCAGACGATATGACAACATTTTTATATTCACCTCAAAAGTTGTTATTTTGCAATCGTCGTCAATGTGTCCTACTGGTAAATATCGAATAAATTTTGTGTGCATACTTTTAGGCTGCAATTTTTTGATATAAAAAAGCACTGTAATAGCAAGAATGAACAGTTTGAGCGATATTTGTTGCGAAGCAGGAATTATGTACAGTATGAGCGAAACAGGTTCTGGTTCAGGCTGAACTGGTTTTAAAAAGCATATCAATTACAACTATGAACAGTTTGAGCGCTTTAGACCACGGAGCACGACGCTTGCCTTTTATATATAAAGATACACTATTAAGAATCTACAAAAACAAAATAAGCCAAAATATTCTATAATTAATTTTTATGAAAGTTTTTTTGTCACTGGCGTGTGCCGAGCACGCTATAGAAGAAAACGATTTAATAATTTTCTATGGAATGGTTTGAGTACATTTAATAAAATTTTGGTCTTTACTCTTGTGTTTTAACACTCTACTGTGTGTTCACTTAAAAACTTCACTGACACAAAATTGTGAAAATTGCAATTTGTTCGAACATTTTGGTGAATCAAGTCATATAAGATACTTTTGATTCACGGGAACAATCATTAGCATCATATCTGAAGAAAAAACCAAACTAAACAACAAAGACAAAAACTCATCAAGACTCATATATTTGCTATGCTTATCAAAAAGACCGACGAAATTTAATTTTCAAAATCAAATTGCAAAAAAAATCAAATTATAGCTAAACAGGTTTCGGTTATAAAAATTGTATTACTTACACTTGACTTGCTTAATTGATGTTCTGGCTGTTTTCGCAGCAGCAACTCGCAGCAACCCTACACGATACAATTGTCAACACAGCGTTATGGTGAAGGGTATATTTTTCATTCAAGCAACAGTACATGGCATGCATAGAAGGCAGCCTCCAGCAAGCATTGTCATAAGAAACAAAAAATTGAAAAACTTGCATGGGGAAAAATATTAAAAAAAAACTAAATCATTAACACTCAAGCCGCTACTTTTGAGCTATAACAGAGGTCAGTCAATTTTAAAAATCGTCTCCGAAAAAGTGATGATAGTATCGATATAAAAAAATGCCCTAATCCAGCCACCCCTTTATTTGTTATTGTTCATTCAACCCATAGCATTGTTTCTGCTCGTTCTTCGATATCTTGACTTTAACAAAATGATCTTTCTCTATCTCTCTCTCTCTCTCTTAACTCATATAAAGGCGCGAAATCAATCTTGTTTTTTTTTTTATTTATAATTTCACCTACATTTTGTTTCATGTTCATTTGATTTATTATCATTTCGTTATATTTGAATATTCCACTTTGATTTTGAAATTCCTTTTTTCTCCTTAATAAACTTAAATTTTCTTAATTAATGCTGACTTAACTATTTCTCAGAGTCAAGATGACATTTTTTTCATTTCTCATAAACTTATCATAAGTCTTCATTTTTTGCATACTTTTGTATTGTTGTTTTTATTTAAGTATCTCGTTCGTATCTCATGACATATCGCGGTGTTGCTGTCACCGCGGCTATCATCGATCGTACAGCAATCGTCTTTAATCTTCGCAGTCAACTGTTACACGACTGTCAACTGTCAAGTTTTCGTTTTGTGTAACGTGAATGCCTGCCTGACTGCTGGCCCCGCTATTTCAAGTCTTAATCGTGAGATCGTTACTTTATTTTTTTTTTTTAATTTGTGTGCATGTGTGTGTGTTGTGATGTTGTGGCGCCAACGCAGCACAGCGCAGCAAACACCTGAAATTATATCTTAAGGTCTGCCTGCATTCGCTCGTTAAGAGGGACTCGCGCTGAATAAAGGTAGAACAACTTTTGATTTCATTACGACGACGCAATCGAGCGCACAAGATCGAGTGAATGATCGATCGATCAAAGTCAGTGAAGACAACACGTGAGCCTGATGGACAGTGCTAAACAGAGCCAAAGATAAATAGTGAGCGCGGAACAAGAACGAAATCAAGCTATCGAGAAGAGCAGCTAGAGATTAAATCGAAATATGTAATCTATATCTTCGTAGAGTATGATTCTTATGAAAAATATAATAAATTCCTCACCTGCGGTATATAACAAAGAATTTCAATAATAAAAATAAGAAATTTTTTTTATATTGGTTCTATATTTTAAAATTTACACAATATTACAATCATGCTCTCCAAACTTGAAAATATTATCAATTTTTTTAGGTATACTTTTTCTGCTCGCTTTTTGAAACCTGGCAAGCATGTTAATTATTTTGAAAAGATTGAAAAAAAACAAAGTAAGTTTTTATTTGTATTAAAATGTAATCTTATGAAAATCATTTAAACTTAAAATCTATCAATTCAAAGTTTTCATACGTATCATTTAATAACAAAATTAAAAAAATGTTCGACTAAGAAATTAAAAATGAAACAAACAAAAAAATGTAAGCATAAAACGTAATTTTATGTCAAAATATATTAGTTTTGTGCCGAAAAACTCAAAACATACTCAGTAGGTAAGTTTATCCGATTTTCGGTGCGGATTATCTCATGAAATACAGTAATAAGCGAAATACTATCTTTGTTCAAGTTTAATTGATTGAATTAGTAAAATATTTTAACTGAAATCCCTTTAGGTACGCCAAACATTTTTTCTGAAAATTGTTTATGATATTGCAGGCAAAAGCAAAGAAAAGTTGAAAATGCTCTCCTGTAAAATTTGATTTTTGTCTCATACGATCATCTCGCGCGAAGTGGTAGATATGCTGAAAAATTTCAATGGGCGACCCCTACGTTCGGCATTAAAAAGTTTTTTTAACTGAAGAAATCTGCAAAAGAGTGGGTAGGTCCAAGTGGAAGTGCACCAAAGCTAGCGAAAACTCAACAAAAGGTTGGAAAGGTGTTGGCTTCTGTTTTTTGGGATTCCAGTGGAATTTTGTTCATTGATTATTTGAGAAAAGGAAAAACAATCAACAGCTACTATTACTTACTTACTTACTTAGGTGGTCATGACAATACGTGGTCGGGTTAAGGCATCAGCTCTCTGCTTTGCGCGCGCAGTGCCAAATCCTTTTTTCCAAGCACAGTTAGGGCTTCCTCGGTCTGGTCAATCCATAGGGAGCATGGTCTTCCCCATCGTCGTCGACCCTCGGCTTTCGCCTCAAACACCTTCTGCGCTGGAGTTTCTTCATCCATACGAAAGACATGACCCAGCCAAAGTAGTCACTAAATTGTTATACGCTGAACTAAGTCAATGTCGTCGTAGAGCTGGTACAGTTCATTGTTCATTCGAATGCGATAGTCTTCACCAACTCGAACAGGGCCAAAGATTTTGCGAAGAACTTTCCTTTCGAAGACCCCAAGAGCGGCTGCATCTGTTTGCGAAACCACCCATGCCTCAGCGCCATAGAGAAGTGCAGCTGTGATGATCGTCTTGTAGAGTGTTAGTTTTACCAATTGAGAGAAGACTCTGGAACCAAATTGCTTACTTAGCCCGTAGTAGCAACTATTAGAATTGTTATTCTTTGCTTAATCTCAGGCTGACATTTTTGTTGCAGTTTATGGCGGTGCTAAGGTATTTAAAATCCTTGAAAACTTTTAATTTATATTTGCCTGCTGTAACATGTAACATACTTTGTTTTGACCTCGTTCACTGTCAAACCCACTTTGACTGATTCCTTTTCGATTGCGACGAAAGCAGCATTTACATCTCTCTTCGTTCGGATAATATCGATAACATGAGCATACGCAAGGAGCTGGACACCTTTGTAGCCCCTCCATGATGATATTGAAGAGATCGCATGATTGCGGGTCGCCTTTTCTGAAACCTCGTTCGGTATTAAAGGTTTCGGAGAGGTCATTTCCTACCTTGACGGAGCTGCATGTATTGCTCAACGTCATCTTGCAGAGCCTTATCAACTTTGCAGGTATACCGAACTCAGACATTGTTGCGAACAGCCAATCCCGAATCGGGCTATCGAACGCAACTTTGTAATCAGCAAAGAGATGATGGGTGTCGATTTGGTTTTCTTGGGTTTTCTCCAGGATTTGGCGTAGTGTAAAAATCTGGTCTATGGTGGACTTGCCAGAACGAAAGTCACACTAATAAGGTGCAACTACTTGGACCGATTGAAGAACGGATTTGCAAACAAACGGCTCAATTATCGATGAAAAAATCATCTATTTGCAAGACAATACTGCTTGAGCTAAGAAATCGATCGAAACCATGGCCAAATTTGCAAGGGAGATTTTCGAGGAATGAACTAGTCAAACAAGAAACTGAAGCGCATTTTGGAGATCTTAAGAAATCTTACAGCCTTACCAAAAAACGATTTTACTGTATCTGCACACCTTTCATGTTGATCAATTCCGGCCTCTTTTTTAAATTAATTGCTTCAATCTCATTAATTCCGGGCAGTAGAGATTCCAATAAGCCGGTTGGCCAGTCGGTAGAAGCTTATAATGGAGGATATCCTTATAATCCCACCAAACGCACAGCATCACCTTTCTCGCTTTTTTAAATCAAGGCCGTTTTATTGTATGTGATCCACTTTTTTTCACCTGTTACCATACGTTTCAAAAATGGCTTGATTTCATTTCAGTAGCTAATCGCAGCTATAAATTCGGTCCATTACCTATTTTGCTCTAAGTTCATGAGGCACTCAAACACCAAGCTGTATTTAAAGGCTTACTTTATTCAAATGGCTTAAAACTCTTTTGTGGTCAAACTTCAGTTCCTTAGCGATGTCGTGGTTCTGCTCGCTGCTTGGCTAGAGAGTATGCTTTCTCAAAGCTTCAGTAGGCAGGAATCCACTGTAGCGTAATTTTATTATTTTGTGCAGTCAGGTCGTTAAGAACGTTGACGGTCTCAAACACTAGCTTGGATTTAATAATGGATGTTGTCAGAGCTTTAAGGCCAGTCTGACTGTCAGAGAAGACGAAACTTGTTTTACCCTTAACATTATTTTGACAGTTCAGTCTGATACACACCTCCCTCAATTTTGCAACCGTCCGTATACCACATAAGGTTGTATACCACATAAGGAGGGGGATTACAATGATGAAGTTTTTGTTAGATCAGCTTTTGGGAAGCATGTCATCTAGGGACATGCAGAAATTCCCTTCTCGCCTTATGCTTATAATTAAGGAAAGGTGTCCCTTTATGGAATGGTTTAGGACAATGTTACACAGATAAAAAAGTCTGTGCAGGCTGAGCTTCGCCTCCATCTGGATAAGAATGTGGATTGGTGTGAGCCCTAAGTTGAGGGCCGCTGTTGACGTGGACCTGATGCAGCCTGTCATACATATGCCTGCACATCTTTGCACTTGTTCTAAGAGTGTCAAAGTATGCACATCAATGAGGCCTCCGAAAACCCAAGAGAAAAGATTCCAAGCGGTTTTTGGAGTGGCAGTGTCATTGGGCCATATTTTTCGAAAAGTTCGCAGGTGCGACCGTTTTACTGAATGGATTGCGTTAACGAAAGATGTTAAAATAAAATTATTACCTCCTTTTACAAAAATTTTGGCTTACTGGATACACCACTGTTACTTTGGACTCTCTTCCATCGACTTTTCGATACACACTATCCACAAGAAATGCACAACTACAAATTAACAGATTTTTGGTAAAACCTGCTAAAATCTGTTTTGGCATAAACAAAGCAGAGTCTTAACATTGACCTTAAAATGAAAGTCAAGAAATATGTGCAATGAGGTCAAAATTAATTAAGCACAGATTAAAAAACAGGGTGACATCGAAAACATAAATCTGTCTTCAGTTAAACAGACATAGTTTTTGCTTCTTAGCTTGTTATTGCGAGAAAAATTGCCAAATATGCCAACTTTAAAAAAGCAGCACATTTCTGACAGTTGACAGTTTTGAGTACAGTTGAAAAGTGGCAGCTACAGCTGTGATCAACAGCAACAGCAGCGATAAGCGGCTGCAGCATATGAGCAACTTTCCTTCAAGTGGCTTGCAGTGTAAGCTCAGATTGGATTGGATGCGATTGATGTGGCTTAGCGTAGCGTGGTACGTTATGAGATTTACTCGGCGCCGCATGCCCACTTGTTTGAGAGGTTTAATTAAGTGGCAATTCGGATATGCATCCCGCTGTGCAAGCGCTGCTGAACGATAAAAATAAAAAAAAAATACTTTTAATAAGGATTTTTCTCTAATTGTCTGACTCGAAATGGTTCAAAAGTGTCAAGCATGAGACAAGCTTATGTTAGCATGAGAATTAAGGTTAAGGTTAGTATATTTAAAACGGCACACAGATTGAATACATACATATTAAATTTATGTAGTGCTAGTGATGTTATTCAACTATTCACCGATCAGAAAAACATACGTTGTTTTGTTATCTTCTTCCAAATCATGAAATAAATATATATAGCACAGACTCGGTATTCGCAACTACTAGTACATGGATGTAAAAGCATGTCTCATTTATTGAGGTTGTGGCACCTAGCAAGGAAAACATGTAGAGCAAACAAAAATTTTGCAATTGCAATGCCATCATTACGTCGGTTTTTTATGAGCAGTTAATCAAAAATTGATTCTGGACAAATATATTAAAAATCAAATATGGACAACATTCTTCAAGAACAAGAAGGAAGGATCTTATCACCCTGCATTTAAATTTAAGGCATAAGCTTCAATTAGAATTTATTTCATTTCAATACTTCAACCAAAATTTGTATACAAAAAGTCAAAAAGCCATGCAAATACATACGTGTTGATGAGTGACTTAAATCCTGTCGAGCAATAAAATATCCAAAATATTCAAAATCGCAAAACTGTTGAGACGAAAATTTCGTTCGTTGGTTGCTCCATTTGAAAACAGCATTTTCACCATAAGTACAACCCCAAAATTGAAAACACTAAAAAGGTAAATAATATACAGTGACTCAGTGAAACAGAAATGTAAATAAAATCCAATTTGTTGTGATTATTGATTAGTTATTCTAATTCATCAATAGAATTATATAGAAAATCATCGTTTTCTATTGTTTATTATAGAAAATCAAACGAACGTTTTAGAAGCTCATTTTCAAATGTCCGTTTTTAAAATTAAAATAAACATTAGCGGAGCAAAATTTTCTCTGTGTAGCTTTTTGAAGTTATTTTTTTTTGTATTATTTAATTTGTTATTTTATATATAAAAATCTCGTGTCACGGTGTTAGTGTTTATACTGCTCCGACACGGCTGAGATATAGAGTTAAATATTATTACTATTCGACATCATCGCTGCTTAACTTTTAAAGCTATAAAACATAACTAATTTAAATAAAAACATATTATAAAATAAATTTTAGAAAAAAAAATACTACTAAGCTATAATTAAAAAATTAATTAAAAATACTTACAGAACACCTACAACATCAATTTATAGTATATTCCGATGAAAAAACGCCAAAAAACCCAAAAAAAAATTTTCTTTGAAGACCGTTATATTCGACTGAGTTGTTTGGTCGGAAAGTGGAACTTTTGATTTTGGAACTGCATTTTTCGGACAATTGACATTTGAGGAATGCATAAAAGATAATTTTGGTTAAAAATTTTTAGTTTTGAAAAAAATTCAAATTCGACCGATTCATAAGCTCTTCTCAAACTAAATTTCAAATTGATTAAATAGCAAATATTTGTACAAAAATTTTATTTCTGTTTTAAAAGGTTGGAAAGCCCCTGAAGCGAAATCACAATTTTTAAAAGTGGTTTGCACATTTACAGCTTAAACCTGATTTAATGACATCTGAATCGATAAAATCGGTCCATTGGTCTGGGAGGAGTTGAAGTCACAAAAAAAACCTTAGCCTATTAATTATATAGATATGCGAGCTGATTAAAATAAGTTTGAGGCTATAACTCTTAATTGATTAGAGATATAAAGCTATTTTCTTTAAAAAAAATTATTTTTTTATATTATTATTTTGTTCAAAAACAAAAAAACCACATTTTATAAAAATTTAATTTTGTCAAGGAAATCATTGATTTTTGATGGCATGAACAGTTTATTAATTTAGTGTCAAGACAAAATAAATTCTCCTTAAATCCGGTATAGACTTGGAAAGAAAATAAAAAATGCAATTTTGAGTTTTTGTTTTTTACAACTAAAGTCATTTTTACACCATATTGTAAGAATAAATCAAATTTTATGGTCTTTTTTTAAAAGGAATAATTTAAATATAAAAAAAATACAAAATACGGTATTATTTTTAAAATTGTTTTTAAGTTATCTGATAAGACTTAAATACAAAAAAGAAATAAACAATATCTATTCACAGATGGCGAAGATATTGGCTTTCCAATTTAGACTATTCAATTTGAGGCAGTTTTTTTCTCTCTCTTGGCATTTGGTTGAAACACACGCTAAATAACTAACGACAATATTAAGAAAATTCATTAAACATACTTTTGGTTAGAACTTTGCTGTAATTTTTATCACATATGAAAGAAAATTTAACAAAATCTTAGAAAAAATTAGAAAATTTGAAAAACCGTTAAAATCCGACCAAGATATTCACATGGAAAGTCAAATTTTTGAGTTCAAAACACATTTTTTTACAAATTTAACAATTGACGAATGCATAAAACTACATTTTTTTAAGAAATTGTTACTTTTGAAAAAAATTCAAATTCGAGCAACTTAAGAACTCTCTTTCAACCAAATTTTATATTAATCAAAGTGCGGACTTTTTCTCAAAAATTTAATTTCTCTCTTAGAAGGTTGGGAACCCCCTCTATCAGATATATCATTTATATATACATTCTACACATCTGGGCAACATTACCTTTCGAATGATATAAGTTTCATTTATTTTGAGTTTTAATTAATACCAAAAAAGCGTACGACAAACTTTATTGATAACGTATTAATATATAAGATTAGGGACCAAACTTTCAAGAAAAAGCTGGAAAAATATAGACTCATAGTAATAAAGACTCATCCATATATTTTGGAACCGCTCTAATGTAGTATGTCTGCTCATGGGAGAATATTTTGTTTACAAAAATTGTAACGAAATTTTTTAAGTGAAACTTCTTTGGCTGCGAGTAAAATTTCAAGGTCTCTCGCATACGTGACGCTTGGCTAACGTTTTCAATTAATATGAAAATTTTCAAAAAATTATTGTCGCAAGCGGGAATTGAACCCGGACACTCACAACTTAGCATCGCATAAATTTTTCAACAAAAATTTTTCCGCTTGTTAGAGGTGTACGCGAGTATTTCATTGCAAGTATTTACTTAGTAAGTATATAAAATGTGTATCCTCGACATATTGCTACTTTTGAAATTAAAGAAATTAAGTCAATTTAAATTCGTAAATAGTTAATTTTACACGCCAAATAAAGAGCTGCAAATGAAATATGATTTTTGTGCATACTTTAGATGAGATCCTTATAATTATAATTATAACAAACATAAATGATGCTGATTCAAAATAAGTTTTGTCCAACAGTTATATCATCATCATCATCATCATCATCATCATATTTTTTCTCATTAGCCTTTATGTAGAGAAACAAGTAGGAAGTAGGGAAAAACGAGTGCTGCTATTATAGCGTTGTTTTGTGCGTTGAGTTGTTTTTGTTTACAAACATACGTACACACATACATACATTCATACATAATATGTACAACTCTATAGAAATGTAAGCCTACACTGCAGTTATTTAATACTAGTACGCAGCTTAAACTGTGTTTTTATTTTTTTTTTTTTTTTTTTTTTTTGTTTTTACATTTTGTTTTTTTTTACTATTGTACTTATATTTTATGTATGTATATAACTACGAGCATTTACATAATTTCTATGAATTATGTGGACAAACATAGCTACATATTTTATTTTTATCAGATTTAATGTTTTTTATTTTTATTTTTTCTGTATGGTTGACAAAACTGTATAAATATGGTGGGCTGTTGTTTTTGTTGTTGTTGTTGTTGAACTGTGTTATTCGTTCGACAACTTGATTTTTGTGCTTTACGTGCTCCATTCATTCTGCACACCTAACGCATGACCTCTCGCTCGCACTTGCTTATATTAACCGCACAGATGATGATGATGGCGATGATGATGATAGTAATGATGATGATATTTATGTTGTTGTTATTGTTGTAAATATATGAAATTAATTTTTTTTTTATTACAACTTTCAACGAAAACAATGTGTGGCTGTGAGCAGCAAGCAAATGTTTGTATGTTTTCAGATTTCTAATATTTTTCTATTTTTATTACGTGAATTTTTTTATTTTTCAGTTCAGTCTTTGTTGTTGTTGTTGCATTTTATTTCATATTTGAATATGGTGGATGTTGCTGCATTGTTGTTGTTGTTGTTGTTGTTTTCTATTTTCATTTCCATTTATTAATGGCCCATAGGATTCTGCGTTATGCATATGTCGGTTCTTTCACTCACACATGTGCGCAAAATGTGCGGCCATTACAACTTATGCTCTCACTCATACACAACTGTTTGTTCTTTCGTTCGTACATGTGTTGGTTGAAACATGTACAATTTTTTCTTTCGTTCGCACTTAGTTTTATTTCTTTCGTGCTTACTTAAGTTTTGACTTGCTAGCCATTCTTCGAAGTAGCTGTTATTTTTTAATAAAAAACAAAAAAACACTGTGCACTATGTTGTTGTTGTTGTTGTTATGGTCTCAATGCGCTCTGTCGCGTTCACCCGTTTGCAAGGATGTACCGTGCTGTGCTGTGCTGTGATGGGTTACTTTGTACTTCGTTTGTGTGCTTGTGATTCGCTAATACTTCGTATCGCCCAGCAGCACGTCTGCTCGTCTGCACATTCGTACATTTGTTCGCATGTTCTTTCGCATGAGAGCTCATTACCGTTTCGCTTCGCTAAGTGCGCTGAGCTGCTCTGCATTGCGTTCCGTATCGTACCGACTAGGCTCAACTTCACTGAACGCGACTCAACTTCAACTTCATACTCGGCTCCGTGACTGACACTTCAGTCCGTTGCGTTTTAAACCGCTTAAAAATTTCTTTAGATTTTTTTTTGATTTCTCTCGTTTTGGTTCAGTTCTTTTTTGATATTACGTTACGTTAGGTTACGATTTTGCTGTGTCGTGCTTATTTTAAATACGTAACAATTTTTACGCCAATTTGTTTTAGGCATAGCTTTCCGCCGGCAACTGATACTGCTACTGCTACAGCTGCTTATGCTGCTGCTGCTGCTGCCAAAAAAAGTAGCAGTAAATGTGTGTTTTTGTTATTGTCCGCCGTCAATGACGTCAGTTGTGACTCAGCGAACATGTGCTCGACACTAAATAAAATATTGCAATATAGCTTATATCGCTAAAAATTTGCAATAAATATAAAGTAAAACAACAACAAACATGAATGCAAATTAATCGATTGATACAGTTAAATAAAAAATAAAGCAAAATAAATTTAAAATATATATTAAGTTATATTATTTTAATTGAAACAACAAGCAACAGTACAAAAGGAAGTAGTGGAGAATTGAATGAAAAACTAAGTTAATGAAACAAAACAACAACAACAACAACAACAACAGCAACAACAACAACAAAAAACAAAGAAAATAAAATAAAAACAGCATCGCAAATTATTAAAAAATATACAAAAAATTTAGTGAAGCGTCGCATGCCAACAACAAGTTTTAGACGTGTTTTTTCTTCGCTATCAATGTCGTCGTTGTTTACATATTTTCGTGGCTAAAGAAAAAAACTGCAAAAATTAAAATAACGCAGCAAATAGAAGATATATATATAATATATATATAGAAAAACCAACAAATTTTACATATTTTGTTAGTTCAATGTATATGTATATGTATTAATATAAATTTAAATTTAAGTGTATGTGTGTCTGAGTTATCAAGCCGTTAAAAGAAAAATATTAATGAAAAAATAAAAGCAACAACAAATTTTTAACTACACGCGAGCAGAGCAAGCAAACCCACAATATTAACAACAATAATTTAAACCTAACATTAACAACAACAACAATAATAACAATAACAACAATACGGTAGAGGTAAACAAAAACTGCTTTCCGATGATGATGCTTACCACAGAACACATCATGCACGGTCATGCCTCATCCGTCAGCCAGAGTGCCCTATTTGGTTGCTCTACGGCCGGTCATAGCGGTATCAATCAGCTGGGTGGCGTCTATGTTAATGGTCGCCCGCTACCTGATTCGACCCGTCAAAAGATCGTCGAACTAGCGCACTCGGGCGCTCGACCATGTGATATATCACGGATACTTCAGGTTTCCAATGGATGCGTGAGCAAAATTCTTGGCAGGTGAGAATAACAACGCACAACAAAAAATGGATATTTATCAATAAGATAGAGCTCAAAGAGGTATTACTAACTAAATTGAACGCAGTTCCAATTGGGGGGGGGATGACGAGGCGGGCAGGCTAATCAAGACCTTCTTCCGAGGGAAATAATGATTCAACTTCAGAGGAATTCAAATAAATTCATTCGTAATTTCATACCGAAAAGAAACTACTTTAAGTACCGAGTTTCGAAAGCTAAAATAACGTACTGAAATAGTTTTAACTGTAGAAATAGAAGTACAGAAAGTAGAATAAAATATGATATTGAATCGGACGATACTAAACCTGGACCGATTCATTTTCTTTTTAAGGGGAATTATGTAAATAACAGACAACTCAGTGAGGACACTTTCAACAGTTTCAATTTTGAAAAAATATACAGTCATACATTGTGACACTTCTTAACTGACATTTCTTTGATAATGTCAAAATTTTTGACATTTGCTACTGCGTCAAAACTATGCAAATATTTTTGATAAATTTATAAAAAATTTCTATGTAAATATTTTGAATAATTGAGCAGAAAATAAATTAAAAAACAAAACAAACGATTTAACCAGGACTTTGACTGAAAACACGAGAACTAGAAAAATAACAAACACATCGGCCTTGAGTCCTGGAAAGAACTTTGTCTGAGCTTATTTAGATCAAAATGTGTTGTATGTGTTATCAAGGCCTAGTTTCACCAACTATACTTAAATTAAACTTAAGTCTAAGCTCTAAAAATACATTTCATCAACCATACTTAAGTTCAACTTAAGTATGAAATATGCGTTACTTAAGTTATACTTAAGTCGTCGACAGCAAATAGCTGATTATATTTGGCAAAACAATTTTGAAATTGTAAAAAAAATTTTAACTTAGCTGAGGCTAAACTGAAGTAGAGTTGGTGAAACTGGGCCTAAATGTTTGTAAACAGCTGATTGGAAACTGGACCTGTTGTGTGCCGTTTTCGAACGGTTAATTTGCATGCTTATCTCAAGCATGATAGAATTAATAAGTTAGCAGTGACATTTGGCCAACATAAGTTGTCAAAAATAGAACAAAGTTGAGATTGGATACAAAAAAAGTTTTTGTTTTGACAGCTTGTGGAAAAGCAGAGCAGCTGTCACTACTTTGTAATTGTATCATGTTCTCAAGAAACTGCGCTTGGCTTTATCTACTCTCTGAGCTTTGCCATAGTGTGCAGAGATTTGAAAACTGATCAGAAAAATTTTTATATAAAAAAAACTTTCTGTCAGTTGGTGGATTAAACTCGGGTAACCACAGCATAGTTTTGATTTGATTTTAGTTTAAAAAGCCTAGAATTGTGCTATAAAAATATGAAAAAATAAGTAACTTTGGCAAAGATGTGCGTCAACAGAATATCTATCAGGGATAACTCAAATTTGCTCTGGTATGGTACATATTTGATTTTATCAGGGGCACATTTGACTTGTGAAAGTTCCGTATAAAAAATTGTTAAAATACGAAAATTATAATTTAATTATAAAAGCGCGGCTGCAAGTTTTAACATCTCGCACGAGTTATGTGACCGAGAAAAATTGCATGATGAACATTGGTATATCTCTAACTCATAGTTTTGACCCAAGTAGCCAAATTGTTAGATTGGGTATATTAATTAACCATTAAACCGTATTTGACAAAATTTTAATTTACGCCATTGTTCTTCTGAACCGCCGATATGTTGCCCCCAAACTACCTACCGTTTATTTTTTGTTTCTATAAATTTTATGCATTGTGTTGAACTTGTAATAAACACATGTTTAACACATGTCAATAGAGTAACCAATACAGTAACCAGAAAATTACAAGTACAGTAACCAGAAAATTACTATCGCAAACGTTTATAAACACGTGTTGCGTTGACCTGCGTATAGTTAGAATTGTAAAACTTCGTGACATTTGCTTAAATCAAATATGCTTGGATTCGATATTTTAACAATTTCGATATAAGCCCATGTGCGCACTGGACATACTTAAGTCAAATGTGCCCCATCTTACCCATCTATTCAAAACATTTTGCAAATTTTGCAGTAGTTATGAAATTTTTATTTTTGACTTTTGAGGCCCTTAAAACGCCTTGATTTAGATGTACCAGTTTTAATACAAATACAACAACAACTTTTACTTTTGGCCATTTTCTCGGTCTGGTTAAAGAATTGTTAATTTTGTGCTCATTGTTTAGGCAATTCTTAAACTTAACTCGTTTGTGTTATAAAGTCATGGGCACGTTTAAAAGGGAACGAGTATTATGGCACTTATAACCCATCCACAATGACAACAACGGGTGACGAACAGCAGGTCTCCACTCTGTCTTTGTAGAGAAATGTCGGGCGACTTGATGTTTTTAAACGCGACAGCAACAAACTTAAGCAGAAAGTGCTTTTGACATTAACAAGCAATTATTTCAATTGAAGTTGTATTTTTTTGACAAAAGTTGATATTGTCTTTTATACTATTCGAAATTAAGTACAAACACAAATACATTTATTTATTCAATACGAAATAAAAATTAAAAGTGAAGAAACTATTTTTCAATTATTGGCAAGACTTTTAATCAGCACTATTATTTCAGGTTATTGAATTATATTATTTAATAAACTCACATCAAAGTTTGCAATTCAATTTAAAAATTTAACACAAAAACTCGAACAACCTGAACGAAAAAAAACACGAATGTAAACAATGGCTGACATTTACTTTTGTCGTCTGTTTTTGTCGCCAAATTAGAATTAAATTGAAACTGGCTACAGCGACATTCGATGTCGGGCAACAATGTCGCCGCGATTGTCTCCAAAAGTTCATTCCATAAGAAATACATGTGAAAAAAAAGTGACGTTTGACGCTCGTCGCTCGTTGTCGTCATTGTGGATGGGCTATGTCTCCAAAAAATCGTCCCATAAGAAATACATGTAAAATAAAAGTGACGTTTGACGCTCGTCGCCCGTTGTCGTTATTGTGGATGGGCTATTAAGAGCACATGACATCTTAAAACAACATTTTTTTACTGTTTTAAACGATTTCGCAACCACAATACTTTTTTCATATAATATAAAATATATCGGACCCGTTTGCGCGAAATTATCGTATGTGACATTTTTTTCGAAATTGACTTTTTGATGCAAACTTTTTCTACATCCTACAACGCATCACCCTATAAAATATCGTCCCTGTGAAATCCCTATAGGTTCTCAAAAAATTAAGTGTATATTTGATCGTATGTTACAATGATTTTTTTTTTTTTTTTTGAGGGCGAAATTATCGTATGTGCCATACAAAAATATTAGATTTGTTCAGTAACAAAAAATTGTTACAAATTGTTACCAATTATTGCAAGTTTTTACTAGTAAAGCGTTCACGTACTCGAAAAACTTGCAACGAGAGAGGAAAACGAGAGCGTAAAAAAGTGAGAGACAAAAAAGAAGTTGCAAGTTTCTGCTGCATAATTTCTACTTGCAAGAACTTGCAACTACTAAAAAAAACTGTTTGTCAAAAAAAAAAAACAAGCTGTCAAAATTTTTTTCTGTGGGTTTCCTATTAAAATGTATGGAAAAAGAAACATTTATGATGCTGTGGGAAATGTAAGTATAAATGTTAATGTTGGTAGGATAGGGGGCGTCCATAAATTACGTGAGGTGTTTTTTTAAAATTTTCTGTACCTCCCTCCCCCCCTGGTGAGATGTCGTGAGATTTTATTCAACCCCCTCCCCCATACCCCAATCTCACGTGAGATTTTTCAAAATGTGGGTTTCTTACGTAAACGCGTTGGATTGTTATTGTAAAAAGAAAAAAAAATTTGCTTCGTACTTTTATTTACGACTAGTTAAGACTAGTAATCGATATTGCTGAGAGTTATAAGTGTAATAAAAATTTAACAATAGAATACTTAAATCGTAACTACTGTGATTAAAAAAAAAATATCTACTCCAATTCAGTACATGGAGAATCATGCGCGGTCTCAAGAGAGACTATTGGGACTAACATGTCCATATGATTTTCAGTAAAATCATCTGCTCCTTCAACTTCGTGCAGATCTAGCCACTCTAAGCCTCGAACGAATTAGTGAATGATCTTAATCGTATTACGATACGTATTACAATCTGTATTAAATGGACCAAAATAGTATAATTTTTTTTTGTTTCAACCAGAAAAAAAAATTGCGTGATATTTGCCGAGACCCCCCCTCTCTCCAACGTAAGATTAGATGAGATTTGACTCGACTCCCTCCCCCCCTTAAACATCTCACGTAATTTATGGACGCCCTAATACAAGAAATGATTTCAACAATTTATAACATTAAGTTACAGCAGCAGTTTTTTGCGATTGAAATAAACTGTCAATTCGTTTGATCAGCTGTTGTTAACTTGCAAGTTTCTACTAGTTTGCTGTTCACGTACTTTTTCTGCTATTTTTCTCTTTGTACATATTTTTTCCTCAATTCTGCTTTTACTCTCTCCCTGCAAGTTTTAACAAGTAAAGTACGTGAACAGACCTTTTATAAACATACTAGTTTTTGTTATATTTACATATTTTTTTTTTTTTTAATTTAAAAGTAGAATGTGAAGCGGATTGCTTGCTTTATGTAGCCTCTTCCTACCAAGCCTCTATTCGTTTTACCGTTACTTAAAGTAAAGCAATACTAAGTTTTTAGAGAAATATTTCGTAAAATTAATAAAAATAAACAAACAAAAAAATATAAATTTTTATGATAGGCTTGATTTTTCGATCGTATAAATCGTTTTTTAATTTTTACAATAGAAACTTTAAATAAATCCTTTATTTATGCATACCATATAAAAGAGCATTAAAAATTTCATTTTTGGTTTTGAATATTTTACCAACAACAATTTATTTTATCAAAGTTTTTTGCGTAACGAAGAAATTCCTTATGGTTTTTTTTTTAAATTATAAAAAGTAGAAAAAAGAAATGAAAAGAATTGAAACAAAATTAAAAGAACAATTAATTAGAATTTCAAACAAAATAGAAATGAATGAAATCCTTTGTAAAATGACCGAGTTATTCACTGTCAAAGCCAGCACTTTCATTTTTGACTAATTTTTTTTTTCTTTTTCACCAAAAAATAAAATTAGTACCCACTAAAATTTTTTTGTTTCCAGTACGAAATAGTTTCATAAAGATTAAAGATTTCAATTAGTTTTGTGTTTAAATTAATTTGAAATTTTAAATGTTTTTAATGTTATCGTAAGTGCCACTTTCTACAAACGTACTTGCCAAACGTTGTGAATGAAATTATCGTATGTGCCAAAAATAAGTTTTTTTTTCGGATAATGTAAACTTTTCCACACGAATATTATTTGATTTTAGTTGTGTTACTTAACAATCAAAGCACTTGCCAAATTTGGTTTTGATATTGCAAACTAAAGCACAGAAAAGTAGAAAAAACGCTCTCCTGTATAATTTGGTTTTTGGCACACACGATAATTTCGCGCAAAGGGGTCGATATAGATTTTCCAATATAATTTTATGTTCAAACGGCCTTTAAAAAACATAAACTGCCTGGTATTTTTGACCGAAATAATTGTTATTTTTCGCTGTTAAAATAAAAGTCAAAAGTAATCGTTATTTTTGACTCAAAAAATAAGAGGCACAAAATAACAGTTAATTTTTAACTTCAATGGAATCAGTTCAAAATTTAAATGGCACTTAATATTCGTGAAGCTAAGGCTATAAGTATCATAATGGTTTATTTTCAAAAGCCCTTCGACAATTTTTTCATGTCTTTTTCATTAAAAATTTTAAAATAACAGCTATTTTCCTACCTGAATTCAACTTATTGTATACTTTCATTCACGCTAAAAGCTCTGCAACCAACCATCAAATATCAACAAAAATGTTGAAATTGTTTTTTGAAGTTTCTTCGGCCACTTCATTCCGCTTCATGTTCTCGATGTTTCTTTTCTTAATTCGTTTGTTTATAGTTTTATATTGTACTAGTTCTTTCCCGTCAAAAATGACGGTGCCAAAAATTACGGTTTTAATGAATGAAAAAACATGAAATATTGATTTTCTTTACACTGAGTTAAATGTGCAAATAACAATTTTTAGTTTCAAATATTTATAAAATATCTTAAAATAAAAACGGAAACCATAGCAGGTACGACGAATTCAGTTTAAAAATTTTTTGAAAAATTGAAAATTTCAAAATGAAAAAAAAAATTATAAAAAGTTTTTGAAGTTTCAATAAATCACAAAACAAAAAATGCCTAAAAATATGCTGTGAAATTTAAAAAAAAAAAAATCAAGCGTTCCGCACTCACATTTTACGGAATTATGTTATAGTATAATTTCTGACCTTGTAAAGCAAACTACATAATTTAGCAAAAACTGAAATGTCAGTGTCAGCTGCTTGAAGCTTTTGAAAATATCACGTCACAACTGACATAAAATAGCAGTTTCTAGATGCTGTACTTCACGGTGGAACACAGAGGTGTCAATTCTAATATACAGTTTTTTAATTCGTCATTTGAAATTACTTTTAGTGAGTCTATTACTACAATCCAATCTCTATTTTCAGTTTAATTTCTTTGTGCGTAGATTTGTTTTTAATTCAGCAAAAGTATTAGTCGTTGCTGTTTAAAAAGCACAACTTTGACATCTATTTTAATAAAAAAAACCAAATAACAACACGATTTTGTAATCAAACTGAACTTTAGCAGAATATTTTACAATGATTTTTTTTTAAGAAAAAAATAACTTTGCATCAAAACTCAAAATGCATTTTTCTTATTTGCACCTTCTTTCATTTTCAAAGAATTAAAATAAAAATTATATCATCATCAACTTTTTGCTCACGTTTTGCTGCTGACTTAATGCATAACATTGAAATCTTAGACTTGAGGTCACTGATCTGAACTGTGTATGTGCCGAAGTTTCCGCTTGATTGGGCGGACAAAAATATGTGAAAAATTAATTAGTTGCTGGTTTAGAATAAAGAGTTTTCGAAGCATACTTTGCAGCTTGGATGAGCTGGAAATGAAAATGGATTTATTCAAATTATCCAAGGAGAGAATACAAGCAGAGAGATTTTCTAAATATTTAAATGGTTTTAAACCTCTACCTTTAAAAATAACACCGTAAAATTACAAGTGCATAACTCAAATATTTTTTTAAATACAGCCAAGCCATCAAGCTGCTTAACTGAACTTAAACTTTAAACGCGTTCTTAAACTCAAAACTACATTTTTCAAAATCGCTGTAGTAAACTTCAAGGCAAATCACCTGTTCGATTTTATTTTTGTTCGGCTATTTGTTTAACTATCTATGTTTCTCCATAACGTTCAACATACAGTTTTTCTTTAGAAAAAAAATTTTATTTTGGCAGAATAAAAATCATCAAATTGTCGTGCAAAATTTGAAAAATTTTTTTAAAAACTTCGCCGTTTTGTAAAATTTAGTTTTATTTTTTATATAAGTTCATGGTACATACAATGCTTTCTAGTTTCAAAAATTTTTGTTGTTTTTATTTCAGGCTATAAAAACTGCTAAAATAGCTATCACTATAGCAGTTTTTTGTTCAAAAATCGTATCATGTTTTTAATTCTTTATATCCATTAATAAATATATTCCTAACACGTAAAAAGATTCCATGTAGTACTTTGCCTTAAAAAAATTCCCGAAAATTACCTTTTTCAAGCGGTAACACTAAGATATCTTATACCATCAAGAGAAGAAACCATTGTAAACCGTAGACAGGATTTTAACTCAGGGTAGACGTTTTGATATCTTAAATAAACCATTCCCCTTTTTTTACGGTAGATAGGTTCCTGAGAAAACCCTATAAAGCGATTGAGCGTTTATCAGAAATGATATTTGGTGTGGAATAGTACTTTTTGAGTACTATTAACTCTACAAAAGTACCCGAGTACATTTTTATAGAAAAAAGTACTCTGGTATATTCAAGAATTTTACTTGAAATTTTGTCAAGAGTTAAAAAAGAAATCATTTTTGAAAATTAAGTCATAAACTTCTTGCCAAAATTCTCGCCCAGTCACGTAGTATTTGCCGTTGGTTTTAGAAATGTTCCCAGAACAAAAACTTTTAAGAAAAAAGTCGAACATTTTCATTAAAATTCGCAACATCTTTGGTCAGGCGGCAATGATTTGAAATTAAGATCTTCTTCAGTACTACTATTTCCAACCATTTGTAAATGTTACACCAGCTATTATTTTTACGAAAAACATGGTTTTTAGATGTTTTTCAAAATGGTTTATCTCACTGGCGGCTATCGTTACAGTTGTGCATTCGTCTTAGAATCGATCAAATTTTTCCCCCTCATAGAGTTTGAGGCACCCTAACATACATATATAATGGGTTCTGAAAGAAAGCCTGATTATTTATTGTTCCTTTATGTGATAAATATAATAAAATTTAAAAAAGTGTTGGTTTTAATTTACGTATTTATTCACATATAATTACTTAATAAAAAATACCCTAAACAATAAAAAAGTACTATTTTCCTTTATAAAAAAGTACTCTCGAAAATGATCCGATATCATCACTGGTGTTTATAGTAAAATCTGTTATTTAAATATAGTAAAAATAGTTAAGTGTGTATAAGTTTGAATGCTAATTTATTTCGTTTATCTTTATTTTTGAAATTATTGTTTTTATCTTTAAACTGAAAGACGTGTAAAACGAAAATCGTTTAAAACATGTACATAAATGTACTTGAAAACAAGTTTCCACTCGCAATATAACACTTTCGAACATTTTAATTTTGCATATGATGCGTATCACTATAAAGAAGCTGACCAAGAATTATTAAATTTTTTTATAAATAGCTTTCTTCGATAAATTAATTCTAATAAATATCACAGCTTTTTGATTTTTGCCTATAGTTTCTTGATATATGACACACTAAACATGCAAAACGCTCACAATTCAAAATTTTCCGAAACCGATTTTTTATCATAACTCTCTATCTATGACAAAAATATCTTTTTCAGCACTTTCTTCTTTGACTGGAATAATAACGGTGTGTCTGTTCTGTCAACTTATATGTTTTGTTACACAAAAACATCTTTATTTTAAGTTGTGACATTTTTTGTTTTCAATAAGTGAGATATTTTATGGTTTATTATTTTTAATTGTCATGTTCCTAAAAACTGCAAGAATCTTACTACAAAAACCTTATATTTAAATATTAAAAACTAAAATATTGAAAAGAATTAGTTAAAGTTTTTATGTATTAAACAATTTTTTAGGTAAAACGTCACAACTCAAAAATAATTTTATTTGCACAATCATAGAATGAAATGTCAAAAAATTTGGCAAAATTTCTTCTAATAAGAATGAAGCTTTCTTTTCAATCGAACAAAAAAAAAATACTTATTAATTCATTTCAGCTTGAACAGTTATTTGTTACTCCAGAAAATCTATGTTTTTTGAGCTCTATTTTAGAAATTAAAAAAAAATTTAAATTGTTTTTTGAGCCAGATCTCGACGACGGTTTTTCGTTCAAAGACCTCCGAAAATATTCAATAAGAACTATTTTTGCTAAACAAACATAAACATAAAAAATTCTTGGAATAATTTTTTAACAAAACGTTGCACAAATGCATGTTTGAATCCTTTTTTTTTAGAATCGATAATTTTCAAAGTAATAGAAGTATTGAGTCAAGGCTGTACTTATGTTTATTAAATTGGAAATAGAATTCTTATTTTAGTACCTAAGGTTTAAAATAAAATACAAAAAGGCAATAAAATGTGGTGACGGTGGCATGCAGGTAAAGTGTGTGGCTTATCATGCTCGGAGCCCGGGTTCGATCCCCAGCCGCGGCGAAAAGTTTTTTTCAATAAACAATTTTTCTGATCGGTCACCACCCACCTCTCTGCAGACATTGGCAAACCTCAGAGAGTAAATAATGCCATGTAAAGCTTCTTGAGAACATGAACTTTAGCCGTTCGGAGTCGGCATAAAACATGTAGGTCCAGTTCTCGGTCAATTGTGTGCAAACATTTAATATCACACACAACACAATTGATCATTAGAAGCTCAGTCAAAGTCCTTTCAAGGGCTGAAATGGCCAATTTGTTTTGTTTTTTTTTTTAAAAAAGGCAATAAAACCTGTTTACATTTTGTTCATGCTCTAGCGATGGTTGCCGCAGTCCGCGGTGCGATCCTTAGATGTGGCAAAAAATGGAAATGTTGCACAATGCAATTTTTAATTGAAAAATTAATAATATAAAATTATAAAAATAAAAACATAACAACAAAATTAAAAAATGGTCTGGCTGAGGATCGAACCAGGTTCACTTGAGTGCATCAAATCATCTTAATCAACCGATAGGAGATTTAGGTTTAAGTTTTTAACCAATGCGAGACTTATACTTAGTTTTAGTATTTGACGTGGTTTAAATTTTAAACCCATGCGGGACTAAAACTCAGTTTTAGAATTCGACGCGATTTCAATTTTAATACAGTTTCTGTGTCGTTATATATACAGTACAGGATTTAGTCGAGAATTTAGCCGTGTACTTGATTCGGTATGGCTGTCTTTAGAAATAAATATCAAATTTTTTTTTACAAATAACCCCCTTGGCTACGAGCCTGGCCTCAAGTATTTAAAGTTTTTGTTGAATTATTCTAAAAAGTAACGATTTTATGTCTTAAGTTTTTCATTAGACATATGTATTTGGTTTTTTATTCGCTATCACTTCTCTGCATTACAAACTTCAGTGAGTAATAATATGTTAATAATGCCATCTTGAGAACAAATATGTTAAACATGTAAAAACAACAAAAAATGTGTAGGTCTTACAATTACGATAACTTTCAAACCCATGCACAGTGGTTGCACCATTTGACAAAATCAAAAAAAATCTATGTTTATAATTTCTCAAACCAATGATGCAAACATAAGATCTGTTTCCGTACTCGCTTTAAGTAAAGTTCGCATAAAGTTCCGTTTGCGTTAATTTGCGTTTGACGCCTCGGTATCCGAGTGGTAAGCGTGCTTGACAGCCAATCTAGAGGGTCCGGTCTAGCAATGGTCTTTCGCTTTTAGCTTTCTTTAATTCTTACCTCATTTCTAATCAATTGGAATTAAAAACTAATCAATAGATACCACTTTGGATGTTGTAGTTGGTGGTAGAGATGCTTGTGGAATGAGATTGCTTAAATAACTCGAATTGACTGAGTTACAGGCATAACTCTAGCCTCAGATTCAAATTTGCATGTTGATATAGCTCTCCGCTAAACATGAAACCATTCCTCACTTCTTTCTCTTGGTTTCACTTTCTCTTCTATTTATCTATCTCCGCATTTCTGAACCAAGGCAGACTTGACTGAATAGATTTGACAGCTGAAATCATTGGTTCAAAGCTTAAAAAAAAGCTGTTTGAAGCTTGATATGCATGCTCCAAGAAATTTTTCAAGTAACATAGCCTAGACACATTGATTGCGGCTGCAGCATTGCGTCAAACGTCAAATTTTTTTGCATGCTTTTCTTATGGAGGTGAATGTGATGAAAATGTTGCAACGACAATGCGTCATTGCAGCAATGTTGCTGTCGTCGATTTAGAACTTTTTCTATTTTGACGTGCGACAAGAGTAAGAACATCGGCATTTGTTAATGTTTTCGTTTAATTTCGTGCTTCTTTTGTGTTTTTTATTGTTCATTCTCATTGTGTTTGTGTTAAATGTTTGGTTTTTAATGATAGTTTGATGTTTAATAATAAAAATATATGAAAATACGGCTTTTAATCAAGTCGTAGACAACATGCCAACATTTTCGTTTTCACCTCGTGTTGTTATTTTGCAGCCGCAGTCAATGTGTCTAGGCTATAAGGTGGGAGTAATAGAGAGTGACAAAACAGTACTTGGAAACATACCTATGATCTTCTGATTTCAAATTTTCAATGGTAACTTTCTTGTTTGTTTTAGTAACATTTATTTTTAAATAGATGCACTCAAAGTGAGCATTTATCACTATTATTAGTGCATTGTCGTCATAACCCTGTTCAATAAATACATTGGATGAAGAAGTGCGAGAAAACTAATATTAAAAAAGTAATCAAATATAATGAATATACCAGATATGTATTTTATTTTTTTTTCTATTTGTTAAGAATTTATTATTAATTAGAATTTATCATTGTGTGGTAAGCGTGCGACGTTTTCAGTATTTTGATTTTGTTTTGATTTATTTATGTTTCACATGAAGTTAGGTAGGGTTCGCTGCTTTGCAAAGAGTTGATTTTCTTTTTAAATTCAAGTTGAATGTCTTGGCTTTATATTCCGGTAATCTTCGGTGCTATTCCTTCTTGAAATAAACAATTAAATGCACCATATCACACTTTTTTGCTAGTTTGGCATATTTAGAGGTAGGGTTTGGTTTGATTCGTGTTGTTTACTTATTTATTTTTCAACTTTTTAAACTTTAAAATAATAATTATCTCATGATAATTGTTTGTTATTTTTTAGAATTACATACAAAAGAGAAACAATTAAAAACTAAAAAAAAAAAATGGCAGCTTATTATCTTGGCTTTTGGTAGAAACACACACTATAAATAAGTTATAACAATATAAAAAAAAAATGTATTTCAAATACTTTTGCTTCGAGCTCCACAGTGATTTTGATCATATTTAAAATAATATTTAACAAAATTTTAGAAAAAATTAGAAAAATTATAAAAACGAAACAATTGTTTTTCCCGTATTTGACAATTGATGAAAGCATAAAACAAAAATTTTTTAAGAAAAACAAACTATTCAAAAGCTATCTATTCAAATTTAATTTCGATTGAAATGCGACTTCGAAAGTCAAAATTTTAAATTCGAAACCGTTTTTTTCATATACATATTTGATAATTACATAAAACTTTTGTTTTTGAAGAAATTTTTACTTTTGATAAAAACTCGATCAACTCAAAAGCTCACTCTTAGCCAAATTTTGTATCGATTTAGAGCGAATTTCTTTAAAAATTTGTATTATTTATTTTGAAAGTCAAACTCTTAAATTCGAAATAGTTGCTTTTTTCACGTATTTGAGGATTGATGAATAAAACTAAATATTTTGAAGAAATTTGGTGTTTTGACAAAAGCTCGAAAAATTCATATTGATAGAAATGCGACTTTTTTACAAAAATTTTAAAATTGACAGTTTTTTTCATATCTTTGACAATTGATAAAACTAATGACATAAAACTTAATTTTTAAAGATATTTGTTTTTTATTAGAAAAACTCAAATTCGACCTGCCTATGCCTCATCGAGCTCGTTTCTTCCTCTGTGGTGGAACGTCTACGTCGGAACAACGCATATACTCTTCAATATATAGACTCTACTATTCAAAATATACACTCGTTGTCAATTGTTCGCCAAATACAAGAGATGACGAAGAGTATCATTTTTGATACTAACTGATTATTTGAAACTTTTTTGTTTTGTGGGCGAAAAATTAAAAAATATATAAAATTTTATTTTCGAGTGTATTTGCCACAAAGCTAGATCACGAAATTTTAGTTTTGAAATTTGTTGACCAGTGCAAAGAAAAAACGGAAAAACAAAACAATAATAATAATAATGATACTATAGGGAAGTAGGGTTAAGGCGTAAGTTCATGTTAAAACCAAAAATTAAAAGTAATGATTTTCTTAAACCTGATTAAATGCTCTTTATGATGATGTAACGGTACCAGCTCGGAGATTTTTCTATGATTTTCGGGAATTTTTTGAACAACAAAAGAACCTGAAAGTTTTGGAAAAAATTGAGTTTGAACATAAAAAACGCCATATACACTATATAAAAAATTGCTCGGACAGTCTTACGTGATAAATTGTCCTTCTGAAGAAAAGTAAAATTAAGAACCTCCAGCTTTTTTTAAAAAAGTTACAGATCAAACAGTTCTTGAGCTATTTTCAGGTCATTTAAAGCCCGTTTTTGATGCTTTTAATGAAAACCGGATGGCTATTTTCTACTAACAACACCAATCTTTTAAACATTCGCGGCAGAGAAAACAGACCTTTTTTTTTAATTCATAACTCAGTCAAAAACAAACATTTTTCCAAAATTTTTTTTATTATTGTAGAGAATTGAACAAATAAAAAAAAAAAATTCAAAGAATATATTTTTCACTGCAACATGGTTTTATAGAGCTCTAAACTGGCGGCAGAGAAAAAATCGGGGCCTCGTGGTTGCAGCGCTGGGAGTGGCAAAAATTGTCCGATATGAAAAAAAATTACTTCTTTAAATCTTAACAAAATTAGTTATCGTATGACAGGAGCTTTTTTTAAAATTTTTTATCAATTTTTAGTGATGTTCCAAATTTGAAAGTGTGTTTTTTTCGAAAAAAATATTGACTTTAAAAATTCATAAAAAATCAAAACAAAATTTACAAAAAAGTTCGTGTACGATAGCGAATCAAGTTTAAAAAAATAAAAAAAAAAAATTTTGTCAAAAATGAGCTCTTTAGAGCCGCAACCAGCACGAAAAACATGGTTTCGAGATAAACGTGTTCAAAGTTTGTACGTAGGTACAGTTGCCGTACGTAGGTAGCGCGAAAATTAAAAATGCGCTCTCACTAATCCGCCTGTAACTTTTGAACCCGTAGGAATTTTTCCATGAAATTTTTTTCATCGAATTTTAAGAATATTTATTAAAATACAAAATGATGGAGATTTAAAAAACGACCAATGTCATGTCCCCCCTTAATGCAGATTTTATTTTTTAACCTTATTAAATTATTAGAAAATGCTGGTGGAGCGAAAAAAATACCTCTGCATTTTGGTGTGATCTAATGTTTATAGATTCTGCACATTCCTCTTCTCTTCTTTACTATAATACTAAAAAAAGTACGACAGTTTTTAATGCTCATTTAGTTATATGTAGAAGAAGATTTTGTGCTGAAACTTTTACTTTAATCTGACAAAATTTGATTGCTTAAGTTTGGCGTGTTCTTGCTTTTTGGTCTACAGACGTAACACCTATACTACCTACTTAGAATTTTTACATGTACCAGTTTCTTAACAAAATAAATAAAGCTTTATTTAGAGCAGACTATTTTAAGCATTTTTTTTTTTTTTTTGATGCTACTAAACACAGTTCGATTTTATAACAAACGTGTTAACCCTTGACTGAAACCTAAACAGAATGATACTAATTAACGTATTTAATAAGCTTCAAACTTGCCGATCTAAGAAGAGCAAAACATTAAGCAAAAAAAGCAACATATTTTGAATTGTGCCACTCCAGTAGCAAATGAAGCGTTAGGTGTTAAATATCAATTTAGAAAGTATCAAATAGCGTTCTTAAGACATAAACTTAAAGCAGAACATCAAAAAATATTGTAAAATTCAACAAAATATTATGGTAGATTCAAGATAACTCAAGGCCGTAGAGTTTGTTGCTCACAAAGAAGTTTTCGCATCTTGTGGATTCTTCAAAGCAGTTCAATTATGTTTCTTAACACTTCATCACATAACATTGATGAATAGTGAATACAAGTTAAAATTTAGATACTCTGAAAAAAACACATATCTTTCCTTAATAGATAACTTTTGAAGGCATGATTTTTTTTCGTTGAATATGACAAGCAAAATAGATTTGAAAAAAATCTACAATTTTAAAATAAGAGTGAAAAATGTAATACTCGCAGCAGTTATATTAATTCAGAATAGTAATTATTAACGAATAAAATGAAAGAAATAATAATTAAGTGATATCATGCCTATTTAATGACGATACCGTGTTTATGCAGTATTTTACTGAAGATATCAAACAACAGTGAAAAAATCTTGGTTTTATAAACATTAAATAAACCTTTTTATTTTTCCGACGCTATGACTTCAAGTAAGTTTTCTACATTAAAAAACCCAACATTTATAATCAAAAAACTTAAATGTTTGAATTTGTTATAAAGCATGTTTGTTCAAAAGCACTTTAATTTTTTAATTTTTAAACATTAATGGTTCACCATTACACATTTTTGTGTAGTTTTGTACATTGTTTTTTTTTTTTAATAAACATTTATGTCAGATCTTAAATTTTTACACATTTTGAACTCAACATTACACATTTTTGTGCAGTAATTTAAACATTTTTTTGGTGTAAATTTGAACTTTGCATACCTTTGTGCATAAAAATAAGCACTAACTGTTTATTTTCATTTATTGGGACCAAACTATAGTAATTTTAGGCAACAACATAAAATTCAACAAAAATTTATAGTCATTTTGATAGTAAATTTCAACAAATAAGTAGTTTAGAGTGTATAATTGTTTTCGAGAAACGGTTGGAGTGGTTTTTAACCCAGTTTGCCAACAAATAAGCTTATTTGGACAAAATCTAATATTTGAACAAAAAAAGTTTATTTGAAAAATGACATAGTTTCATTAACAATGGATTTTATTGTTTACAGTTGCTAATGTTTTTAATTTTTAAATGATTTAAATTTTTAATTAAAGAATAGTCTTCTTGGAGGATCTCAGTTTCTAACAGACATGGTTTCTACAAGATCAACGTAATTACTATAATATAATTCCGTAAAATGTGAGTGCGGAACGCTTGATTTTATTGAAAAATTTCAGAGCATATTTTTAGGCATTTTCTGTTCTGTGATTTATTGAAACTTCAAAAACTTAATATTTTTTTTTTGTCATTTTGAAAGTTTCAGTTTTACCAAAAATTTGTAAACAAATTTCGTCGTACTTACTATGGTTGAGGTATTTTTTTAGTATTTGGAACTAAAAATTATTATTTGAATAATTTAAAATCGAATAAGTGGAAACGGGCCCGTCATTTTTGACGGGATAGAACTAGTTTATTAATAATAGCCAACACTCCAAATAATTCTTAAGTAACAAAAAATAATTTTTATAAATGATAGCTTCTTAGAAAACACTATTTTACTACAGGGGTAGAAAACTACCCTTCTGGGCCAAAATGAGTTAAGAAAGATTATGAAGAATGAACTAGGGAACATTTTTAAATGAATTGACTAATGTTTTACATATAGTCTTTTACAGGAGCTAAGGACCAATTGCTTTAATTAAATTTAATACGCAGTGTTAAATAATATAGTATGTGTAAAATAATGTTTATTTCTATGATTAATTATAAAAAAAAAAATGTTTGGTACATTTGTTTTCTAGTTGGTGCTGTTTTTAAGAAAATTTGGTGCTGGAAATATCTCGAACATTTTTCCAGCACGAGAGAGAAAAAGAACAAGCAAAATGTCGCTTTTTGTCGCTCTCTATTGCTCGAACTTTACTTGATATATTTCTTCGAGCAGCACGAATATCGAGCTCCAAACAGCTGATTGTCAAAGTGATAAAATTTAAGTGTTGCTAATTAATTAAAATAGTTAAAATAACCAAAATAAATGCTTACGAAAGTGTTTTTAATATAAAAATAAGGCAATTAAGTTTAATTATTTTCGAAAAACAGCTGTTGAACTTGAAACTTACTTAAAACCGTTTCCGTACTTTTTGAAAAATTTTCTCATTTTAACAGATAATCAAATAATTTTCTATAAAAGTATATTTTGGAATTAGTTATAATATTGTTAGAAATTTGTTGTCGGTAAATTTTGAAAAAAAAAAAATTATAAACTGATTTCAGAATTTTTTTAATATCTTTTGAAAAATATAAATGCGAAAAAGTATACATTTTTTTATAATTAACTCTTCTTTTTTGTTTGATGAAAACATTGTTTTCGGTCTTGACTTTTAATTATGCTCTTAATAAGCTTTTTTTTTAATTAAGCTCTTCTTTGTTGCAACTACTACTGAACCTCTTCTACTTTTTGCAGATATTACGAAACGGGCTCGATCAAGCCGCGTGCAATTGGAGGCTCAAAGCCACGTGTCGCCACCACACCAGTTGTGCAGAAAATCGCCGACTACAAGCGCGAATGTCCGAGCATTTTTGCCTGGGAGATACGCGACCGGCTGCTATCCGAGCAGGTTTGCAACAGCGACAATATACCCAGTGTAAGTATCTTAAGACAAGCAAGCGACACACTTACTTTTGCTCTATTTTAAATCTGTGGCTATTTTATTATGCATTTCTTAGCATTATTTTTGTTATATTATATTATTTATTTATTTCTTTTGTTTTGGCTGTTTTTCTAAAATTAAATTCAATTCTCTAAAGCTGTACGGTTTGAAGGCGCACTGCCAGACAAAACCCTCTCTTAAACTGGATTAAGATTTTCATATTGTAGTTGCTTTATTATTGGTGCCTTTTCTTCTCTTTTTGGTGTATTTTTTTTTGTTTTTGTTTTGTTTCTATTTTTAAATCTGTGGGATCTTGTGTGCGTAGTAGTGCTACAATGAAGCCCAGCTAATGCGGTCGCCTGGGCACACGATCATAAGTCGTTCGCTATGCGTTGTCTGTCCGCTAGTTTGTCTGTCTGTCGCCACTCTTCAAAAACAAAGTAATCAGGATAATCCCTACTCGACCATAACAAAAGAGGAGCACCAACTAATGGTGCCTTAAATTGCTGCTTTGTGTGTGTGAAACCAAAAAAAATTAAATAAAATATATAAAAATACATTCGAAAAAATTGAAATGCTTAGATGTGATTGATACATTTTTAAAAGTAATGCTTAATCCGGGCTTATACCCGGTTCACATAATGATGCATACCTGCGGCAAAGTTTTTTGTGCTCTGTACTGTGTGCTCTTCTTTAATTTTTTATTATTAACATTTTTTTTGTTTTTTTTTGTTTGTGCCTCCTTGTTGCAAAGGCGGTAAGATAAGCTGGACGCGATTATATTATGGACTACAAGTATATGAAGAATACGATACCGTCGACAGTATTACAGTTCAGAATAACGAATGCTCTATATTCTGAATGTCTGGTAATATGAAAGTCATATTTTTTATATCGAACACTCGAATGGCAAAAATTTTTGGCAAAGAAATCTTGATTAAATACAAAAACCTCTACTTTTTGAGCGCTAAACTTTCTGATACTACACGTAAATAAGACGTTTTTATCAAAAACATCGTTAAAAAAAAAAACATTAGTTATGACTTAGAAATAATTGTGGTCTTAAAATTTAGAATGTTAGCAGTTTAAGTTAAGCTTTTATCGTTGTAAGATTTTGTGTTTTCATCATTTAAGTATGACAAAAAATGTTTTAAGTTTTTTGTGAAAAGTGACTACAGTAATATTGCTGCTTCACTTCGCTGCCTTGATTTCCATCTAGGCTCCAATATTTTTTGCTGGCATCAAGCCATGAAAAAGTTTTTTTTTTTTTTTTTGTAAATTAAATAAAATTGAGTTTTTGTCACATTAAAATTAATGTGACTCGATTTTAATTGATTAATCTTGAGTTATTTTTTGATACATATATTAACCAATATCTCTTTGTGGCTCGTCATTATGTGGGTGGTTGTTGTTGTTGTTGTTTTTGCAAACATACTGCAACGAGTATGACAAAAAACATTGCATTGCATTGCAGACGTAAACGTTAGTCTATCTCGGAGTGGGATAATATATATATTTTAGTGTGTGAGTGTGTGTGCGTTTATTTTGCTACAAAAACAAAAAGCAATGCAATGGTCGTCGCCACCACAATAATAGTAGCAACAGCAGCAGCAGCCAAGTGACGCTTGATTAAACTAGTCGCATTAATGCGTGACAGAATGCTACTCAAATGCATGCGGATAACAATTTAATCGGTTTGTCAGTCGAATCGATTAAAATGCACAACGTGGGTGCTTTTCAATATATTTTTGTTTTTTTAATTGAATTACATGCAATTAACCAGCCAATCCCCAGCATACAACAAACACACATTGTTGTTGTTATTTATGATGGCATAGGTTAAGTACATGCTTACAGAGTAGAAACTACACGTTATTGATTTGGTTGATGAGTTGTTTAAGTTATTCATTTTTAATTGCTTTTTTTTTTATAAAATATTAGGGGTATTCACGATTCAGTGCACTTGCCAATGTAGTTGAGGACTGGTGTGCAGTTGTGCAGTTAGGTTTTCGTGAGCACACCAAAAATTTAATTGATATTATTATTATAATTTTTATTGAGATTATTATTGAAATTTGAATGAGATTATTATTTATCAAGTTATTGAAACTTAAACTCTTAAATGTTGCATCACTATTTCAAACCTGTCAAATTTGTCAATGTACACAACTACACAACTGCTCAAGTCCTCAAGTCCTCAAGTTTAAGGCTGCGATTATAGTGAACACGATTCAGACAGGCAGGCAGGCAGGCTGAAATCTGTGTGAAAATACAAGATGCAGATAGCTATCTATCTCGCTTGTTCACATTACCTGCCTGCCTGCCTGTCTGACTCGGCGCTCACTATAACCGCAACCTAAGGCAATAGTAGAAATGTAGTTGTGTAGATTATTGACGTACGTATATTTTGTTTTTGTTAAGTGCACAAGTCCTCAAGTGCTCAACTACACTGGCAACTGCACTGAATCGTGAATACCCCTATTATTTTTCACTTGAGTAAAAATTGTCATAAAACTGCTGTATAAATTTGTTTTTTAGAAAATCATAATTTAACAAATGGCTGTTACAATAGTTAGAATATATTTATCAAGCGGTTAAAATTATAGCGGTTTAATTTATAATTAATTATTTTAATTAATTATAATGAACATAATTATTCAACTATACACCGTACTCAATCTTAATTTATTTATAAATATATTCACAACAGCACTAAAAATTATACTTTCTGTTTGTAAATAAAAAACTTCAAGACTAGGGTTGTCAATTCGGTTACAGTTACCAGGTTGACCGTTTAAAATGACTAAACATATTCGACGGTTAATAAAAAATGACGAATAATAATCGTATCCGATAACCGGTTATTTTTAGAAGGTTAACCGAAATTTCGGTTAATAAGCTTTAATGCACAATGAAAAGAGCTGTTCAAATGCCAAGTTCTAACAACAATGTTAATGACCAACCTGTAGATTCACTCGTGGAAATACGCTACGTTTTCGCCTATTTAGAACGCTTTCAGAAAAGAACATAGCAGCTTGAGTGCCTCCTTTATGCTTTATAAACAATTTGCCCAACGTCTTCTACTAGAGAACGTATTTTCTATACGTCAACTTTAATCTATCTATATCTATATACTTCTATATCTATATCTATACTTCTATATCTTTATCTATACTATTATAAAAAGGAGTAAACATTTGTGAACATATGTCGAGTAAACTCATTAACCACTGGATAAATTTCGATATAAATTTCATTAGCAGAAACTTTAATCATCCTGGGTGGACATAAGCTATGTTAAATCGCGTTATCATATTTAAATAAAATGTTATAAGTGAAATTTATTGAAAAGTATGTGTTTTTTAAAGATTTTGTAGTGAAATTAAATTATTAAATTTTGTAAAATGGAAAATCATCAATAATTAAAGTATGGAAAGGTTAAACTTAATGTAATGTTAGTAAATTTGAGTGGTTGTCTCTCATGAGACAAGTTTCAGTTCACTGTGAAATCAATACTTTCGAAAAGGTGGCAGATTTCGGCAGATAAGGTTTGTTTCTCCTCTTCGGATGGATACTTTCTCCTATTCGTATATGTATCTTCTGCAGGAGTCGTATGGCGGATGTTTAATCTTTGAGCGTGGTTTCTGATTAGGCCGTGTTCTAGAACATTGATTTAATTTTTTGAAGCTTTGAACCAAGAGTTTTAGGTGTCAAACCTATTCAATCAAGTCTGCCTTGGTTCGGAAATGGGGAGAAAGATATTTAAGAGAGAAAGGAAAATCAAGAGAAACAAGTGTAGAATGTTGAATGTGTGGCGGAGCGCTATATCAACATGCAAATTTGAATCTGAGGCTAGTGTTATGACTTTACCTCAGTCAATTCGAGTCAATTCGCAATCTCATTCCACAAACATCTCTACAACCAACTACAACTTCCAAAGTTGTATAATTGATGCATTTTTTATTTCAGTTGATAGAAATGAGGAAAGAATTAAAGAAAGCTAAAAGCGAAGGACCATGGCCTGATCGATATTCAAACCCACAGCCTCTGGGTTGGCAGTCAAGCACGCTTACAAATCAAATACTGATGCCGCCAAGTCTGAAAAAATAATATTGAAAAAAAATATAGCTTTGATGTTTTTATGAAATATTTAATATTGGAAAATACCATATTAATACTTTGAATTTAGAAAGATACACTTTGTATTTCAAACGTCTAACGTCCTTTTTCCGTTTATGTTGAATTCAATATAAAATGCTGACATTTTCACTATCGTTAATTTTTGAAATAACATGGAAATAACAGGGGCCGAATTTCGGCATCCGTGATCGAATAAGCTTTCGTATCGAAATTTATTTAATGAAAAAATCGGAGCGCTGTGCATTAAGGTCATGTCACATCAGATTGAGAATTAACGATAACTATAGTTAAAAGTTTTTGAGGCTTCAGTCTAACGTTGTGTAAAACTTCGAGGGAGATGTTCCGTTACATACTTTTATTTGCTCAGCCCATCTGTTTTTGTAAAGGCATGTACGATCTGCAGTGGTCATATAAATAGCACACATGATCGTTCGTGAATAGGAGTTAACAAGATCGGGTGTTAATAAAAATTTAAGTGATAGTTCTGATTAAAATGGGTCGTGGAAAACATTAAACTCCGGCAAATCGCTCAGGCAAAACGGCTGAAATTGCGGATACTCTCAATATTTCGCATAAAATGGTTTATATTGCACTCATGTCGGTTAAATCAAAAAAAATAAGCCACGCAAGCCTAGACTACGTAAAATCACAGTGTCTACTGATATAAGTCTGCAGACAAACGGCAAATGAATGAAGAAAATAACCTCAATGTATCAAGAAAACTAGTATCTAGAGGACTGCCGCTTTTAATAAAAAAAAAATATTTGAAGGATCACTTAGCGGTTGCTAGAGCCCATGTTAATACAGACGACCAATTTTGAAAAAAATGTGTTCTGAACTGACACAACTAAATTTAATTAGGTTGAACCATATGGAAAAATATTTGTTTAGAGCCCCAAACGACGAGACTTGAATACAAAGTATACAAAAAAAAAACATTGAAGCATAGAGGAAGCAACCTAATGACTTGGGGACCTTTTTCCTGGTACGGCGTTTGGACAATTTTTCGTATACCAGGAATAATGGATAAAAATATGTATTTAAATATACTAAAAAACGAGAAAGAACCATTTTCATTTGAAAACATACCTAGCAAAGATTGTGAATATTGTTAAAAAAGGAAAAAATAAAACTTTTGGATTGACCGGCTCAAAGTCCAGACCTCAATCCTATAGAGAATTTATGGAATGATGTAAAGGTCAGCATAAGCAACGAAAATTTTGATTTTGAAAGTGATAATACCCCTATTAATTCATGTGACAAAATCTACATGCACGTGTGTGCTATTTATGTGTTCACGGCTGTATGTAACACTTCTTTGCATTCACTTTTTTTTTGTTCATTATGTGGGTGGCACAAATTATATGGGTCATCACAGTAATTATATGGGTTTTTCAATCAAATTGTACATTTCTGTTCAGCAGCATTTTTCGATTTTGTGTGAACTTTGGTTGAAATAAAAAGAAACCTTCTTCCTTTTTAGTCATGATTGTTCTGCGAACCATCGTGAGCTTAAAGTCAGCTTTAATATTTCATATATAGGTAGTATTGTGTTCACTAGCTCTCCAAATCTGTGAAAAATATGTTTCCTGTACATCGTAATCGACATAAATGTTCTGTGTAGATTTGTACAGAAGGTGCTTAATTGTTTCCGTTTCTTCTGGATTATTGCAGCTTCTACGAAAGTAATGCTAATCCTATTCACCCCAATGGAAAGTGTGCTTTAGAATTCTCACATTTTTCCCAAGAGCAGAAGCTTCTCAGTTCTATATTCGTTTATTTCTGGTCAGAGTCTTCTAGATCTAATGCAGTCACTTCTGAAAGACCAGTTGAGCTGGCAATAACTCCGGCTTTGAGGTCGGTGCTTCTTTTGAAGACGCCTATTGGAATATACAAGTTAGCAATGATTCTGTTTGTGTCTCCAATTACTCCATTTCTTGTCAGTTCATCTACATTAGGTCCAGGGACTCAGCAGAGAGTGATAGTGTGTGTATTACAGACATTGTTAAGAGCTTCTTACAGTTTAGTACCTTTCGGGCTTTCTAAATTACTCCCCTTTTAAAGGTTAAATATATGCTGTGAATGATCTGTTAGGATTTTTCGAACGCATAAATCTCTGTCTGTCTACTACAATGAACAGAGAGTTAAGCTATGCAAACCTGATACTGGTCTGTTCTCCACTTCTAATCAGTGTAGAATTGGAGATAACCGTAGAGTTATATGGTCAAATTTACCCATTCTTATCTGGGAGAACCGAATGTTACAATAGGTATGATGTAGGCGACTGTTCTTCTTAATTCCTCAGTAATAAAGAGCTTCAGAATAAACCTATTTATATCCGAAGTGTTGTTATTTCTGCAGTCTTATGAATCACGGATGAATTTGCATTCTTGACCGGGTTGCCCAAGACTTAAGGAACTCTTTTGCAGGAATAAGATGTAGCATCACTTTTCGATCACTGCAGCAAGAAGACTGCATCACTTTTAGACTCGGCTATAGTATTTATCTCATGGCTCCTCTGATAAATAGTTGCGCACAGGGCTCATAGTGCTTTTTACTTCTTACCCCTGTGTTGCATTTCCAATTAAGCTTGTTATCAAGGATAATATTAAACTATGAAGCTTAGAGAGCTTCAGAGTTCAACCTTCTAAAAATGGAATATATTTTTGAAAAAAGTTACTCACTAAAGTTGTTTAATTGAGCTGAAATAGAGCTGAGATTTCATTGACATTAAAAGTTCAACTTTACGCTTAAAACAAACTCTGCCTTAATTTCAATCAAAATTAATGACAATGCTTTGACGTGAAACTTTTATGGATAGACATCCCGAAACTTAACGAAAATGTTTTGCACAATAATAACAAAGTGGAAATGAAATTAGAAGGAAGTATGAAAATAGATTATTGCAAAAATAGATCATCGTTAACATCTGAAAGGAAGTATGAATGCATGAACGTTTTTGGACTTGAGAAAAAAACAAAAGTTAGTCGCTAGAGCGCACCAATGACTAAATGACGAAAATAATACGACTTCTTGCAATAAAAACGGCAAAACTGTATATTTTTGGGTAACATTAAGATCCATGCATTTAAGACCTTGGTATATGCATGGATCCTAAGTTATCGTTCAACATTCATATTGATAATATTTGTAAAAAAGCGTCTTCAATGCTTGGATTTATAAAACGCTGGGCCAAAGAATTCAATAGCATGATTACAACTACAACGTTGTATTATGCAATAGTGCGTCCTCACTTGGAGTACGCAAGTCAAGTCTGGTCCCCAAGTTATAATATGCATGTTGAACGAATAGAGAGGATACAAAAACGTTTTGTTCTGTTTGCTCTGGGGGGCTTAAGTGGAACTGACATTTTAAACCTTCCTCTTTATGAGAATCGTGTAAAACTACTATGATTGCAGTCACTAAGTGAGCGAAGGAGGTCTGCAGATATCGTTTATTTACACCAACTTATAACCGGTGTATTTGATTCTCCAGAACTCCTTTCTCTAATTAATTTTAGCACTAACCGTAGAAGCAGCAGAAACGCAAACAACTTAATTTATGTACCTTTTAGTAGAACGAACGATATGTTAACTGCTCCTTTAAACCGTATGAGTACCTTTGTTAACAACTGTAGCGTTTTTGATGTTAACTTGTCAAAAGGTCAACTCAAAAGTAGACTAAAAGAGATTATGTAATTATAGATCTTTGTATGCATGGTTAGTAGTTATGTCCTGTGTTGTCCCTGAGCCCAATCCAAACTTTGGATGGTAAATTTTTTCCACATTAACTTGTTTTCAGCCACTCAGGAATCCTTAACATAAAATTCATTTTATGCTATGGGTCGTGGTTTTAAATGGGTTAATGCTGAGAAAGTGCGAAAAAGCTGTAGTAGCTGAACTCTATTGTTTTTGCATGTAAAAAAAAAAACATGTTGCCTACAAAAAATATCAATGACTTATGTCAAAGAACATATGTATAATAAAAGTAATTTTTGTTAAAAGGAAAACACTGCTATGTGTATCGGCAGCAAATCACTTTAAACGAGCAATAAATTTTTTGGTGAAGCTTTAATAAATTGCTTTTTGTCGAAAAAAGCACCTACCGTATGAAATACAAATCGAAAAACATATAAGCAAATACACAACAACAAAATAAAGCTATAAACACACAAAACAACAAAAACACAGAGAAACAAAGTCGGCAGACCGTTACCAATTATGCTGATTGGTTCACTGCACAGCAGCCAATCATGTGCAAGACGTTTTCTTAGTACTCATCACAAAGTCAGCAGCAACAACACCAACAACAACAACAACAACATAAACGTAAACAAAAGTACGTTGTGCACGTATACCGTTGTGTTGCGTAACATCACAGCCATACCGAAAAAGTCACATGCGCGCTCTCTGGCCAACTCTTGTCATCTCTCTCTCTTTTGACATTTTCTATATGTTTCTTTTCTATAGTGAAAAACTACTAAAAAAACCTCTCTCTGGTTTTTCAAGGGATCTTTTTATTGAATGGCGGGCAGGGCAGAACCAGAGCGAAGCAGAAAAAAATAAGTGTTACTTTTGCGTGCCTGCGTGTTTGCGTGCGTGCTGTGTGAATGTTTTTTTTTTGTGGGTGCGTGAAAAAGAGGCGTTCATGTGAGGCCGCACCCTGCTTGTTAGCAAACAAGAGACTTCATTTAGACTAATTAATAATAATTTGATGATTCTCAGATAGCGAGAATTAATTTTGGTGGACAGCATTTGTTGTCGTTGTGCTTTTAATTAATATGAAGCTTTTGTTTGTAAATTCTCTTGTTTTTTATTAAGTCTTTAAGGCAAGGCGTTGTTATATTTTATGTATCTCTTTTTATATAATTGCTATAAAATGTTAAAAAAAAGGAATGTAAAAACTATATTAAGTTACATTAGATTCAGGTGAATATAATATAATTAAATCTGTTATTCTTTTTAATTTAGTCTTAAGCTTCTAAATAGGTGGAAAAAAAACTATTAGCTGAATGAGTTGGATCTATAGGACTGAATATAAGGCAACGTACATAAATGATACAGAATTTTATTGTTAATACAGTAAAAATTTTGATGAAAAATTATATAGATATGTTAAATGCTATAGCACTCAATTTTCAAAGTCAGTTGTTAACAATTTAATTTTATATGACGTTAAGTTTTGCTATTTCTTGGACACCTGGTTCCTTGCACTTCATGCAGTTGTCATCCATGGTTATACCCAGCTTTTTAGCATGGGCCGCCATTATGCAGTGACCCGCAAGGATTCCCTCCAGTGTCCTGCTGTCCCTTCGGGTGGATCTGTCGAGATCTTGCATGTTGTCGTATCTTTCCATCTACGACTCACTGCTTGTTTGGCTCCAGTTTCGAAGTTTTTGTACAATTCCCAGTTCGGCATCTTCCTTTGCTAGTCCGTCTGCCATCTCGTTTCCGTCAATGCCCCTTTGGCTTGGAACCAAAAATATGTAAACTATCTTTGCAGTGTTCAATGCATCTAGTGCGTCTTTGCTTGCTAGGACATTTCTGGAGTTAACGGTATCGGAACACATGGATTTGATTGCCGCTTGGCTGTCAACAAAGATGTTCATTAAAGAGTGATGAGTGTTTGTGCTAAAGACTATTTCTGCGGCCTTCCTGATGGCAAAAACCTCCGCCTGGAAGACACTGCAGTGGTCCGGTAATTGGCATGCTTGCCTTATATCGGGCTCTGCGCAATACTTTGCCGCACCTACTCCCTTACACAGTTTGGAGCCATATGTGAATATGTTGACCGCCCGCTGGACGTGTTAGATACCTTTGCGCCAGTCGGTTGGACCTAGAAGTGTGGGTTTTTGGGTTCGAGAGTTGTGCTAGGAATTATGTAGTCTGTACTACTGATTGCATCCTTGTCAATTCTACAGTATACAAAATTTTGTTTGCGGAAGTTGCCAGCTGCCGTAAGCCAATGTGCCGTATTACTAGCTGTAACTTTTGCATATATGTCTAGAGGGTCCAGACATAGAATGGTTTCGAGAGCTTTCGTTGGAGTTGACTTCAGCCCACCCGATATGAATAGCGCAGCTTTTCGCTGAGTTTTTTTTTTCCAAATATTTGAGATATGTTGACTTATTCACCGCCGGCCACCACACAATGATTCCGTAGAGAAGAATTGGACGAACAACCATTGGGTAAATCCATTCTATTAGAGAGGGTGAAAGTTCCCAAGTGCTGCCCAGCATCTTCTTGGATGCATATAGCGCATTGGTAGCTTTCCTAATCCTCTCATCCACATTCAGTCTCCACGTCAGTTTGTTGTCGAGTACAACTCCCAGATATTTCGTGTGAGTTTTCGGGATGAGCCGAGTGTTGTTTAATCTTGGTGGAATCCATGGTGGTATCTTGTACTTATTCGTAAACAATAGCAGATCTGTTTTCTCTGCATTTATACTAAGGCAGACTGAGTTCGCCCATTTAAGTACCTCTTTCAGTGTGTGCTCCATTAAAGAGCTGAATGTCAAATGCATTTTCCAATAATAATTATGCTTATGTCATCTGCACAAGCTGTTATCTTCGGAGCTTTGCCTTCAAAGTTTTTGAGTAGTTCGTAAACAACTAGATTCCATAGTAGAAGTGAGAGGACTCCTCCTTGCGGTGCTCCCCTACTCACTTCTTTTACCATGGTTGTAGAGCCCCACTCGTCTTAGACCCTTCTACAATTTAGTAGGTTGTATTTCTAGAGGTCGATTGCTCTATAGCTATATTGCAGATAGCCGTAGTTGGCACATTGTTGAATGCACCTGAGATGTCTAGGAAAGCCCCATTCTTTGTTGTGGAGCACTTTCTCTACATGATATATTTTCTCAAATCATGGTAGTTTGACTTTCAAAGTGGTCGCTTTTAACATGGCTGAAAATATGCCGTCTGGTCCTGGGACATTAAATTCTGAGAGAGAATTTATAGCATATAGAGAGAATTTATAGAGTCTGTGAGGGGATTGTCCAGTCTCTCTCCTTGAAGTATTTAAGACTTCAGTACAGCCTGGAAAATGTGCTTTTAGAAGCGCATCTAGAGTTTCCTGACTGCCTTCCGTCCATTCGCCATTGTTTTTCCGGACGTGACTCTGAATGGAGGGCTGTTTTGAGTAGTTTTCTCAATGCTCGAGCAGAAGTGCTTTCATGAGGATCTTTTTGCTCGCCGGACATTGCCTTTGAAAAGTTTGAGTCTCCATTTGTATTCCCCCATATTTCTTCTTCGTCGGCTAATTTAGCCAGTTTGAAGAAATCTTTTAGGTCGCGTCTTTGCCCTATAACAGTAAGTAATGCTTATAACTACATCGCTTATTGAGAACTATCGGTTATAACATAAAGCATAAAAGACCCTGAAAAAAACTATCGGTTTTATAATTGTCGCCTGTCTATTCAAAATAATACTCTGATAGCACCGAATTCAGTTTATTATTTACTTTTAATCTTTATTTAATATTTTCTCACTTGAGTCTATTCAATCTCATGTCACACCTACAGTCTGTTTTCCGCCCTGGGCATAGCTTTAACCACTCTACTGCTGTGGTTAAAGTACTTGATGATATAAGACTATCCAAAGGTTTTCCTAGAGCCTTCAATACCGTCAGCCATTCTGTCCTATGCATAAAGCTTTCACAAAATTGTTTGTTCTCTAAACATGTTGTCCGTTTATTAACAAGCTATTTGGAAGGATGGTCTCAAAGAGTTCGAATGGGACTAAATGTATCTTTGTCAAAGCCCACATCTAGTGGAGTACCTCAGGGCTCAGTTCTAAGTACGTTGTTACTTACAATGTTTATAAATGATATCTTTTGCAATTGCCACTAAGTTTTTATGTTCTCTCATAAAAATAAATAATGTTCTTCGAAATCTGCGTATGACATCAAGATTTGTTTTTCTTTCAAAACATAGAAAAAACTGCCATTGCAACTGTTGATGCCAGTTGTAACTTACTCAGAAGTCGTGTACTGCAATTTCGATTCATGGTAGTTGCACAAGCTTCTAGTCGCCTTTAATAGTGCAGCCTGTTATGTATTCGGTTAAGAGAGGTTTGATCATATCTCAGACTACAGTAAAAATAACTTGGTTGTAACCTACATAGCTGCCTTGAAGGCTGCATCTTTCTGCACGGAATCATTTACACACGAGACCTTAATACATTTTTGAAAAGTTTGAGTTCTGCAGGTTGAGCAGGAACATGAACCTCACAATCCCCAGATATATTATTCGTTAACTCTAGTAGATTGTTTTTCGTCAGTTTTATTAGATCGTAGAATTCTTTACCTCATCGTATTAAAATTGTTTCCAATAAGAATAAATTAATTCTCGAATACTTTTCTCAACTTTATTCTTCTTTTCTTTGGTTTATTTTAATATTTCGCTTATTTAACACCTGTATCTTATTCCTCTCTTTTGTTTAAATTTTAAGGCTATAATAATATAAGTCCGAACGCTAGATTTTACCCACATATAGCATGAAGTGCTGTTGTTAGTACACGTAGTCGACTAAAATCGTAAATTATTTAGAAAAAAAATTCGGTAATTAATTAATTAATAGTTAGTTAATCCTAACAGTTAATCCTAAAATTAACAAAGGCGTTAATCTGAGCGACCTATGAAAGTGTGAAGCTTTACTTTTCGACATAAATTGAGCAAATTTTCGGAAAGCAATACAAGTTTATCTAAAAGTTTTGAATCACACAAAGAACTGTTACTATTTTTAATGATACGTACGATTGCTTATTTTTTATGTTGTATGATAAATAAAAAGATAAACCAGTTCGCAAATATGAATTTTTCGATAAACATATTAGTTTAGAAAAAAGAAAAAAGGCATGAATTATAGCCATGTTTTCTATTTGCACTGATATTGTAAGAGGAAAAGTGACGTACGTATGTAGAATTACGCAGATGATTTAGGTAGCAACTACAGAAAATATTAATAAAAATAGTTAAAGAGTTCACCAAATTCCTCGAAAAAAATATATTTTAATACTTTTTTTGGGTCCCATTTTAGAGATGATTAAGTCAGATTAAGTCCATATTTTAGAATAATCAATAGGAGAGAGAATAGGGGTGCATCTTTGAGTGGTCAGATTTTGTAAAGGTCAGATTATGGCGAGTCTACTGTATATGAATACGTCAAGATTATTTTTTGTTAACGCCATAATTTCATTATATATGAAGAAATAAAACTAAATTTTTTTTTAAAGAAATGTTTACTTTTACCGTGGCATGCAGGTAAAGTGTGTGGCTTAGCATGCTCGGAGCCCGGGTTCGATCCCCAGCCGTGGCGAAAAGTTTTTTCAATAAAAAATTTTTCTGATCGGTCACCACCTCTCTGCAGACAATGGCAAACCTCAGAGAGTAAATAATGCCATGAAAAGCTTCTTGAGAACATGAGCCGTTCGGAGTCGGCATAAAACATGTAGGTCCAGTTCTCGGTCAATTGTGTGCAAAAATTTAATAACACACACAACACAATCGATCCTAAGAAGCTCGGTCAAAGTCCTTTCAAGGGCTGAAATGGCCAATTTGTTTTGTTTTTTTGTTTTTTTTTTTTTTACTTTTGAGAAAAACTCAAATTCTCTCTCTACCAATCAAATTTAATATTGATCAAATAGCGGGTTATTTCTATAAAAAAAAAACACTCGTCAACAATTTGGCAACTTTTTCGTGCCACACGAACTTTGATAACTAAAGAGTTCTTCTCACGTTATGAAACTGCATTTTTTGTGATTTTGAATTTTCTTTTTGTACGACTTTTATAATTTTTTTTAAACTTATATTTTATAACACTTTAACGCAACTTTTTAACAATTTTAAATTTATATGTAAAAAAAAAAAAATTTAGTTTACATTAAGATAAAAGGTAAATTTTTAATTTTAATTTTTTTTCTCGAAATTGAAACTCATTTCTTGGTTTTTATTTTTTTTTATCAAATATAAAAATCATTTTTATGTGATTATGTACTCCGAAATTTGAGTTTGTTTGAGAAGTCGTGTTTGTTCTCAAGAAAGAACTCGAGCCAACTCATTTAAGGTCATTTTCATCATACAAAACTTAATTGTTGACATCTGCAAACTTTTATGTGTGCACGAAAATTTTAGACTCTTTAGATTAAATGTAAAAAGTCACTTTGCGCAATGGAATTCCTAGATCGGGCACTTCATTTTAAATATTTTTGCTATTTTAAGCAATGAATGAAAGTTATTTAAGCAACTCATATGGTTGGGTTTGAATTAGGTTTTTGCTCACACACTCATGCGTTGTCCAACACATTGTAGACATGGGTAACGCAGCGTTGCGTTGCGTTATTGAGTTAAAGCATTTAAATGCGTTACTGCGTTAATACACTTCTTTTTAAAAAAATAACGCAATAGCGCATTAAAACAAATGCAACACTCAAAGCAAAGCAAACACCAAGAAAAACATTGAAATCAAATGTAAAAGTTGTACGGTTCATCGAGCACAGTTGGAAAAGACAGAAAGTTGAATCAAACAAAATAAAATATGCTTGTATTATATAGAAAAGAGGTTGCGAGGAAGATGCTGTTAAGCATGAACTCTTGGAGCATGTCTGATTGGATGATGTTTGAGCACACATTTGTGAGTTTATTTCAAATTGAACATGTTCGATTTAAAAAGTATAAGCAAACTTAAATCCAACTTCAAACTTGTTTTGCCAACCAGAAATGTGTACGTATCTGTTTGAAAGCTCGATTTAATGATAAAAAAAACACAACCACACTCACACCTCGCTCACTTCCTTGAATTTCGGGTTTGTTAATTTTTGGTGGATGCTGAAATCTGCACTTAATTTAGTTAAATTTTACACTAGCTATTATTTATTATATTCTTATCAATGAATAAAGCCATAACATTAACCATTGTTTACTTTCTATGTATGAGCTCTTTACCACATGACTCAACGTACTATGCAATGTTTTACTGTGAGACTTTCTGTGCTGATACGCGTCTTGATGATACAGATACCATAACATTTTGAACAGCGGCATGACGCAATTGCGTTAACGCATTTCGCTGATACAGTTTACTGCGCTTAAGTTAGTGTGTCAACGCCGCAATTTTTACTGCGTTACCCATATCTAACACATTGCATCCCCCTCGACAAAAGATAAACAATTTTGGCTTTATTTACCCTATATATAAATATGAGGTAAACCTATACACAGACACACCCGATGATAAATCGCAACAAAGGTAAAGCAACAAAAAAAAATATTATTGCTGTAAGAGAAAAAAAAAAAACACATTTAAAATTATTTCAGACATTGCAACTGCATTCATTCGAACGTGCATAATTTTCATATTCTCTAGAAAAATGATTGTCTGTGTGTGTATGTGTAAACAGTCATCTTTCTTTATAGCTGTATAAATATCTATTAGTATAAAATATGAAGAGGCTTGTTTATTTGGTTGCAGTTTATAAATGGCGGCTTTCGGTTTGGTTTTTGTGTTTGTATTATCTATTGATGTTGTTGTTGTTGCTGGGTAAAGATTTTTTTATTTCTTGTTTTTATTTTAATTGTTCGCAAATGATAAACCGCAAAAATGAGTGTGCGATATCCGGCAAGGGTGTTTCAACCAAATAGAAGTCAGCATTCGTTATTTTCCCTTTTTATAACTTATCCCTTCTTGTTTTTATTATTATTTTTTCTGCACTCTCTTCCTCTGTTGTGGCCTTTAAACTTCTATCGTGAATTTTATATTTCATTTAGCTATTCTTTCAATTATTTTCTTATAAGCAGTTTTTACCCAACAAAACAACGGCAGAGAGATCGTGAGAAGGTTAGCTTTGACAAGTTAATGCCGCTTAAGGATTGAGATAAGTATTTTGAAATTTTTTTTTTTTTTTTCTTAAGCTGAAATGGGAAAACACGCAGCAAATTTTGTATTTCTGTTTAAGTAACTTAACTTGACTAGCCTGCTTTTAGGCGTTTAAAACTTTGATATGATGTGTTTTTCTGAATTTATAGCAGCAAGAAACCTCGAGTTTTTCAAAATACATCTCTTCAAAGCCTTCAAAGAAATGGAAATATTTAATATGATTTTCAAATATAAAAAAAAGAAGATATAAGAAAGATTTCAAAAATAGGTTTTATTTTTAAATTTTTAATATTTTTCAAATTTGACCTTTAACCTTTCGGCATCAATTAGAAAAATGTTATGCAAGTATTATTATCTTAGAATTAGATATCTCTTGATCGTTTAAAATGTCATTGTTTTTCATAACCTCCAATGACATGCCTGTTTAAAGGTAATTGTTTGACTACTAGCGATTATACTAGTTGATATGAAAAATTTTAAAATCGTAATATTGTTTTCAGTTCGTTGGACTTTTATCGGATCGTCAACGAGCACGAAAAGTTTTCGTTTCTACCAAAAAATGTTGCCTTTTCACTGCCCTTGCCTTTTTTCGTGTTCGATTCTAAAGTAAGTGCAAGCGGGTGAGTAAATTCTGTGTTCGTTTCTTAAAATGTCAAACTCACACAGGGCAAAAAAGGCGCATTTTCTGCCCTGCGAAACTTTCCCATAAAATAAAAAAAAAATGTAAATACAATTCTTAATAATAAATAAAAAATGACAATCCGATGCCGTATTCATTTTGCCTGAAGTCGTGAAAATTTTAAAGAATTTTAATGTTAAAACTTGTTAAAACTTGTTAAAACTTGTTATTATAGTAGACATTTCTATAAAAATTATGTTTCGAAAACCTGCTTGATTTTTCAGAGTATGATGTATGAAGACGTTAGCTATTTTGTAAGCAATACATTTCTTAAAAACTTTTCATAAAAAAGTGTTCATGTCAAGAATAAAAATATACTTTGTGATTTTATGCTTACTAAGTTCTGAGACTAAAAATCATGACACAAAGAACAAAACTTTAAATAGAACTATTTTTTGGGTATCCTTTTACCATAATAACTTACTTAAAAAGTTTCTTAAAAAAATTTAGTTTTGTTTAAATTCATTAAATTTTGTATTTATATTTAATAAATGGCGTTTTATGTCGTTCTGACGTTTAATATATCCAGTGTCCAGTCAGGACAAGATTGTTTTCGGACGTATGTAGATCAGCAATGCACAGCGTTGGCAGAGCTTCCAATATAAGCGCAACAGAAGCTCTTGTGTGCACTTCTGATGTAGATCATGAATATGAAACAAATTTCTAATATATTATCACTGTGATATTCTGATACTATGGTCGAGGATAGGGTAGTCAAATTTTACAGACCTCAGTCTTGTCCATCAAAGTCGAAACGGATAAAAATTATAAAAAGTTTATCTTTAAATACTAGAAATCTTTTCAATTTTTCACTTAAATATTAGATAAAAGACGTGAATTGATTTCGAAAAAAATTTAAATTGATAGTTATTCTTGTCACTGAGGTGGACTTTGTCAACATTTTTCTTCCAGGTCCTATTTTTGCTTCAATTATTCAAAGTTTTTCATAACTAACTTAAATTTTTATGCCTTCTTAATATTCCAATTCTTCAGTTATTAAAAAATTGTATAGTTTATAGTAAATGATACTCGCTTAACTTATAAGCTCGGTAGACAAGCTTTTACTACTTTGCGCTTATAATAAATATTGGAAGATTTCGAAGAAAATGTTTTTAGTGTAAGAAAATTAAAGATTCTCACTTCTTTTATGAAATATCCATGGATCCATAGGTTAGCATATTTTTAAATCTCTTCAAAAATATGTCATTTTTGCAGAGCTTGAATCAAACAAATGTAGTAAGATTCATCGACAATTATAACAGAATTCAAAAACAAAAATAGTGAACAATTTTATTAAAAATAGATATTTTGGGATTTACTCACTATTAACACATTTAAATTTTCTTTGCGCAAACAAAACATTTTTGCAAAATTCCTTGGTTGCGGAAAGTTCTGCCGCCTTCAAAAAAATTTCATTTAATTTTAAATTTAATGAAATTTGTCAAGTTTTGTGTTATCTTTCAAATGATACCAAATGAATTAATATCGATGAGATTTGTTTTTAATTTTATGAATTGTATACAAAGAATTATAATAGACTTATATGAACTCCAACAAACTTATCATAACAGTAAAATATTATATACAAAAAAAGTATATTTATTACTTTATACTTTTTAAACATTACATTTTTAAACAGTACATACTTTTTAAACAGTTTAACCTACTAAAGGGGTGCAAAATTTAAATTGTGCGCCGGGTGCCACCAAACCCAGCTACTCCACTGAATACAGTTCATGTCATTGGCGTCTTGTGATGTAGGCCAGGCTTTTTAGTTGAATCAACAAATATCTGAAAATCTATAAATTAAGCAGTTTGCCGCGACAGATGACGTTGCGGTGCGGTGCGATGCTTAACCATGCGTCAAATAGGCGATGCATATCAGTTTTGTCAGATTTTTCAGATAACAACAACATTGTGAATGGATAAAAATACACACACACACACAAACAACACACACTCGCACCCTCAACAATTATTATGTCCGGGCAAAACAATCAAAGCAGCACTGGCAATAAAGTTTAGTCAGTCCGTTCGTTTGTCCGTCCTTTGTCCAATGTAGACGACAGTAACGAAATTTTTTCATGCCATATGTTATGCAATTTTAATTTGCGAAGATATGTCGATGAACGTAAAATTCTGATGCCTCAACATCTTGATCAGAGGCAGCTCACAAGGGGGAGGTTGCGAGTTAAGCCAGGCACAACCGATCTGAGCAAAAATCAAATGAATGAAACCACCGTTAAATCAATTAAGATAATGTCATAATGAGGGCGATAGCGGGTGAGGGCAAGTAACAGCAAGTTTAATGTTATTACAAGGGAGCCGATGACAGACTGAGCGAGAGAGTGGAATGTAGTTAAGAGCTTAACGTTTGTAACAACTTTTCAGACATTTTGTTACTAAGCACTTTCAAGTAGCGGCAGATTTCGAACTAAACTTAATTTTTGGGGAGGATTGAATTAACGATGTGACAGCCGACATCCTCAAGTTGCAAAATAAAAGTTAAAATGCCAGGAATTGAATATAAATTGTTTTCTTTTTTTGTATTTGTTTTTTTTTTTTCATTAAATGCAGACACGGCTATTGGAAAATATAGAAATATTTTGAATTTTCTAAATTTGTATATTATTTTTAGATCTAGAAATACACCATATTATTTTATACAAATGTATGCAAAAAGTTTCGCTACATACTTAGAACAAAGTCAACTAGATTTTTCTATAATTTTTGCCCAAGAAGAAACTGAAAGTTTTATTATACCTATGCCAAAAATTTTCTTAGCTTTGCTATTTTCGGGTGTCCAACGATCCAGCTAATTTTTTTATTATTAAAATTTTATGTAGCACCTTTTAAAGAAAAATTACATTCCATCAAAATTTTTATTTTAACGCGTTGAATCGCAGGCAGCCGAAACCATTGCATAAGAATCGAATGCTCTAACGTTGAGCCGTACTTATGCCGTTATGTGAGCGAACAAGACAAACAAAATTACAGAACAATATTAAGAAGAAAACTTAAAAAATTAAGAAGATTGTCTTCTTAATAAAAATAATTATATTTTCTCTATGAAATATTCACAATATAAGAAGATTTTCAACTTCATACACAGAAAAATTCAACAACGAATAAGAAGTCATTCTCTTGTTTGAAGGTGATTTTTTATTTTATTAAAGGATTTAAGATGATTTGTAAGTGTTGTAGGGAAAATATGGCTTTAACCCATTTCTAAGAAGTAGTCGAAAAATCCACCAGTGACTGTGGAATTTTCTGTACGCTATCGCAAAATAAATAAAACTTAGCACTCTATTACATATGTTCGTTTACATCTTTGTTAAATTAAATAATTTTCTGCTACGATAAGTTTCAATTTTTACTCGTTTTTAACTGTACTCGCGCAAATAAAGACAAAGTAGATGAAGACAAAAAAAATTGCAAAAAATGTTGCCCTCTAGGGGCAACACTGGGATGGTTATGGAGGTTTTTGCCTAATTTTTTCAATTTTCACCAACTTTAAACCCCGAAGTGGCACAACTTAAACCCATGCCACCCCGAATTTTTTTTTCGTAAACATTTTTTTGTCGCATCTAACAAAATTTTGGGTTCCTGGGCATCATAATCGAAAATTCGTTCACTATCCCTAGTGAATATATGTACCAAGTTTCATGCAATCATCTCCTGTTATACGGTTATTTCCTGTGATACGGTCAACACTCAGATGGACAGACAGATGGAGAGGGTTTAATCGATCCACGAGTTGCAAAGTTGGTTACAAAAACATATTTATCTGGTTTAAAGTGTTTTTTTAAGAGTTATAGAGTTATTAAGCCAAGTACCTTTTTTAGTCTATTTTGGGGCCTTAAAACCCGGGGTGCTTTAAGGTACGGGCTTAAAGCCCGGGTGTACATAAGGGTGCTCTAATATGTAGACATATTGTTATAAGTAGGATTAGGTTAAGCTCTCATTCGCGCACAAGATTGCTGTAAAATACTGGTGTACCTTTCGTGCACTTTTTGGAAATATTCAAGTTTTTGTTTTGCACAAACGTGCACTTTGGTGCGAAATTTTATGTGGGAACTTATTACACAAAATTTACACAAAAGGTGTGTTTTTTAAACTTACTTCAATTTTATGCTTTTCTACAGTATTGATTACGTTTCGTTAAGATCAGTTGCTGCCACATAATATTATGAAAAATTAAAAAAAGAATAACACATCTTTAAACTCCCACATAAAAACAAACTTACTTATGCCCGACGCAGGCATAACACATTTTTACGTTCCTTGGTCTGTTGCTTCCATTCCAGAAAAACATTAACGACCTCTTTGAATATGTCATAATATTTTCGTGACAAAACATTGCCAAAGGCAGAAAACGTTAACGAGCAGTTTAAGTCGCATGCATTTCAACAACAACTAATATAATGTTGATCAAGCATATCGACTCTGCCGCTGCATAATTGAAGTCAACACTCTACAAGTCAACGATCTACAAGTCAACTGTCTACAATGGACCTATAATTGAATTTCGTCAGAAAACTTGCTACCTGAAGAACTTTAATGTTTTGCACTGCAGAACAGTGGCGTAGAAATTTATTTGCAATGGGCCAAAATTTATTTTTTGACAAACATATATGAACAAATTTTTGTGATAATCTTAACAAAAGGCAAAAATATGTTAAAAAAATTTACAATAAAACTTTTATTGGTTTGTGTTCATTTTTTTAATTTTGCAACATCCCAGCGAAAAAAGTGCTTCCAAAAGAAGATAAAGTTGAGTCGAGAGTTCCATCCTTTCTACTTTCATAGCCAGAAGGTATTCTCTTAACACATGCATGTCATTAGGAGGAATGATTTTCTTAGTCATCTCTAGAAGTGCTTGTAGAATTTTTCAATGGAAAATTTTTTTGAGGCCTTCAATGAAAAGATTCTCTAGATCTTTTCCAGAAAATCTTAAAGAAGCCATTTCACGATTCAGAAGACATACGACAAAATGCTTTATAGAAAATATTCAACCGTTGCCTTGCACATGCCATGCCATGGAAGCGTTCTTGGAAGCTATTCAAACAACCTTTTGGAAGTTTATAAGAATGCCTACTGAAAATTTCTTACAATAAGGCTGAAGAGAAGCATTCTTTCTAAGAATGTATGTCAAGTTTGTATGAAGAATTTGACTGGGTTATTGAGAAAGAGCCCCAAATCATATATGTTAATAACTACATTATTTTCATAATATTTTGTTCGTTTTTTCGTTTCACTAAAACTTCACAAAAATATCTTCATGTTTTTCATCATACTTTTAATTCAACTTTAAACTTAAATTTATGCAATTTTACTTAATGAACGTTTATAGTTTAACATTTTATAGTTTAATATATATTTTCATAAGTTTGTTAAGCTGTAGTTCCCCAAATCAAACTAGGTTACCACAGTTGTTTGACATTAGCACTACTTTAACTTCGATAACAACCAATCGTTCTAGTCTAGTTAATGTGAATACTTTGATTTATAAAAAAAAAAGAAACAGTTTCGATAGTATCGTAAGTGTAGACGTAGAATTCCGTTTAAGTTTTAACCTCTTCTACTTTGTCTCTTTGGTCCGATTGTTTTGTTCATTTTGCACGTATTTTTATTTATCTTCCAAAAATTAACAAATAAATGAATAACACTCAATTATGGACTACTTATCGATGCCAAAACAAAGAAAAAGTAAAATAGTAAGTATGATTAAATCAGCAAGCAAAAAGAAACAAGCAAAATTTCAAATTTTTTCGATCATTTTGTTAAGTTTGACAGGTTGAGTTCATTGACTTAGTTGAAAAGAAGGCGAAACAAATGCACTTTCCATTGGTGCCACTTTCGACTCTGCCCGATATATAGTTTGCGAGCTACAGTCAGTTTAACCACTAATTTCAAATTAAAATTAAGACCCCGATTTTTAAAAAATCGTATGGTTACTATATTTCACGCTGAGCACATGTCCTTTCCTCTCGCCTCTGTCTGATATTTAGTTTGCTAGCTACACTTACTGTTCTATGTATAATTTGCAAACAACACTCGCTAGTGCTAGTGGGATGTGGAATCCAAATTAATTTGATTACACATCCCACATAATTTAAAATCAAAAATTAAAATTTTACGCCATCTATTGGGTAAAAGCATAAAAAGAAATATGATCCAACTCGTTTTTTTCATAAGAGTTAAATCTAACCGGATCACAGACCCATTTCGTTAAATTTGACAGATTGAGTTCATTGACTGAGTTGAAAAGAGGTTCATGAACTCTGGTTTCAAAAAAGTATACTAGAACAGTAGTGCATACATAAACCCAACGCGACCTAATGCTTACAATGCTGCCAAAGCGAACCAATCAATTCGTGCAAAACCAAAGCATGCAAGAATAAACAACGAAAGAAAAACAAAGAAAGCAGCAGGCACATAAGCAGCTGATGATTGATTTTCTTATATAAAAACATGCATTTTTCTTCTTATGTTTTACTATTTTGTGACTTTAATATAATAGTGACAAAATCCAAAGTTAGATATTCATTCAGCGCAGGATATATCTGATATTTTAGTATATATATTATCTTTAAACGAAGAGTATTAAAGGCTGTAGGTATACCCTAAAGTATTCGCCAAAAACGTTGCCTAATGACCTTGAAAAAATCTGTTAAAACGACCCCATACAATCCGCGCTGTAAGACGTAATTCTACGTTAAAACAAATTGGCCATTTCAGCCCTTGAAAGGAATTTGACCGAGCTTCTTATGATCAATTGTGTTGTGTGAGAACTGGACCAACATATTTTATGCCGACTCTGGACGGCTTAAGTTCAGGTTCTCAAGAAGCTTTACATGAAATTATTTACTCTCTGAGGTTTGCCATTGTCTGCAGAGAGATGACGGCCCAACAGAAAAATGTATTTCTATTGAAAAAATTTTTGCCCAAGTTGAGGTTTGAACTCGGGGTCCGTTGGTTCGCACGCTACACACTTAGCAGGCACAACCACGACCGACTTTGGTTAACATATAAATAAGTTCAAATGGAACAAATAAAAATGAAATAATTCCTACAAAAAGATATCAGTCATCATCTTTAGAGAACATTTAACGGTAAAAGTATTATATTTTCTTAATGAGTTGAAACAAAATTGCTAGTTTAATTTCTGTACTATTTATAAGCCTTTTGTAATGCTTTAATATGTATATCACAGAAAAGAAGTGCAAAAAATCATCGAAAGGGGAGATCGATGTCCTAAATCGGTCCCCCTTTCTATGATACTGTAATGCAACCTGCAAATTGTCACTTTGTTCAATTCCACCAGCACCAAGTTTGGCTTGCCCTTTGGGTGGACAAAAGCATCCATAAACTCGTACTCATTTAAAAGCAATTAACTCAAATCAACACTGCAAGACTACCAGTTGACATCATTAACACAACCACATACATGCATTGCAACAGAAATTAATATTCATATTGCTGATCAAGCATATCAACACTGCGACTGCATAACTGAAGTCAACACTCTACAACAGCTTTTCACTCTTTACAACAACTTTAATATTTTTATGATTGTTGTAATTCGCCGAATTCAATTTTCAGCTTTATGTTTTATAGTTTAACACTTTAAACTTGGCGCTGCCAGCATGCATGCTGTTGTTTTTGTTCTTTTTGTTGTTAAAAAATGCACACACATGATATGAAATTTAGTACTGTCGCACAGTGGACCGCCTCATACAAGTTATGTGACAAAAAAATATTTTATGATTTCAAACGATACAGCATGCAAAAAAACAAAAAAATGTATTGGAAGTGGGAGGTATGTTTGGGAGTCTATAGTCTATAGTGGAGACCCCCTGGGAAGTTGTTAACTAATTTTGTGTTTTTCGGAAGTTGTTTCACAAAAAATTCTCTTGCAACGACACTTTTTTTTTAATGTGCATCATTGTTCAAAGACGTTTTAGAAAGACAACTTCATGGCCTTTCCAACGATGTGCAATACTACACAAGCAATACACGTTAAACAACTAAGGGCAATATTAAGAAAATTCATTAAAAATATATGTGCAAAAATAATTACCGTAATTTCTAACACATTTGAAAAAAATGAAACAAAAATTTAAAAAACAAACAAAAAAACTTTGAAAACCTGTAAAATTCGACAGAGTTTTTCGCTCAGAAAGAGACATTTTTAATTTGGAACTGAATTTTTCACACAATTAACATTTGAGGAAGACATCAAAGATAATTTTGATTAAAAATTTTTAGTAATGAGAAAAATTCAAATTCGTTCAATTCAATTTCAAATCGATATAATTGTAGATTTTTGTACAAAAATGTTATTTCTGTTTTAAAAGGTTGGGAATAGCCTGAAACGAAAATACATCGGTTTATTGGTCTGGGAGGAGTTGAAGTCACCAAAAAACCATAGCCTATTAATTATATTAATTTTACGCAGTATCTGAATGAGAATCAAAATACAGTGCAATCGCAGTTGTGGGAACCCTGAATTAAGATAACTACTGGGTTAAGGAAACACTTAATTTTTTTTTATTGACTACTCTGTAAAAATTTTTACTCGATGTTTGAATAGCCGATGCATCGAAGTTTTTTAAATATCGAAAACTAACATCACTAGTAAAGCTAACCGCCATATCTATTTTTCAATTGTGTAAAAAAATAAAGCGAGTATTCACAGATTTTCTTATTATAACTCTCTCTGTAAGTCAAATTGAGGATGGATTTTTAAAATATAGATTTATAGATAGATTTAGAAAAATCCTAAAAATTTCGGGAGAGTTTTGGAGAAATTAAAAATTTAAATTTTTATGATTTTTTTGGTTTAACGAAAAAGTTTTTGACCTGATTCGTAGTACACTAGAAACGCAAATAGTATTTAATTAATTTGAAACGTATTAATTAATTTGAAATTATGTTCATTTTGTCTAATAGCATGTTTTGTTGTTTAATAAAATATTTAAAATCGTCTGCAAATCGATGCATCGATGTATGCCCTCCATTGCATCGAAAGATATCGATGTACATTTCGATGCATCGAATCACAGAAATACATCGATGTATTTTTCCCACTGACATCCCTACTTAAGAGTGCTTTAAAGTAAAAAAAATCAAACAAATATTAAAAATTTTGTTGGAAAAACTTAAAATTTTTGTATATTGGAAGAAATTGTTAAAATAAAAATTATTTTATTTATAAAATATATGCATCTATTATTAAAAAAATAAATTTTATGGAAAATTATTAGAGATAATCTTGATTTAAGTTCAAGAAACAGTCTTGGTTGAGGGAACAAGCCTTGCACGAATTAGTTCCCTCAATTGCGATTTCACTGTATTTCTTTTCCTTTGTAGAATTTGGATATATAACAAACAAATTTAACATCAGCAGAGATAGGTTTATGCTTTGTTGAGGAAATTTTCCGATCAAAATTGATTAAGGGATCGCAAAGGATATATGGGAAAAATTTCCCACATAAATTCTGCAACTTTGTTGCTATATGGTCTATAAAATTCCATCTGTACAAAATTAACGTATAAGAAAGATATGCCACTCAATAAGCTTAATTCCAAATTTCAAATCATTCCGTGTACGCAGAACTCGAGTTAGAGATTTAATTCCGTCTAAATATACCAAATCAGTCCACTGTGCGTCGCTGGCGTTGTGTTGTTTTTTTATAGTTTTTGTTATTGGTAATTGCTTACTGTGCCACGTATCCAATGATTAGTTGCGGGTGTTGGGCTTTTGTTGTAATTGTTTTACACGCTTCAAAAAATCTTTGGTGATCGCTGCTCTACAGGTGAACGATCTACAAGTCAACGCTCTACAATGGACCTATAATTGAATTTCGTCAGAAAACTTGCTACCTGAAGAACACTTATGTTTGCGTTGCAGACACAGAAGCAATACGATATATGTATGAGTGTCACAGTGCAAGAGTTAATTATGCTTGTTTGGTATTTTTAGTTAATTACGTTCATGACTGTTTTGTGACTGAAATATGATCCAATAGGACAGTTAAGAATAAAATGTATTGAGTTATTAATAAGTTATTTTAGCACTTAGTAAAAAAAGGTATACAAACATAGAATTGTGAAATGTGTGTGGTTCAACTTGATTTGAGTCTTTGTGGACTGTGGATGCTATGGTGCGTGCAACTTTTTCGAGAAGCATGTCAAAAGTTAAAGTTGCTTAAACACGACAATCACTGGAATCAAACGTTAGACGATGCAATTGTTTCGTCGCCTGCGAATGAAGTTCTCATACTTTTCGCTATGATCATTCCAATATATCAGACTTCAAACCCACGTCAGTTATGGGAAAATGTACAAGAATGACATCGCCGAAGACATTTTTTATTGCTTTCGAGTCGCGACAGGGAATTTCCAATTGCAAATAAACGATGACATCAACAATGAAGCGTTTTTACTGATTGAAGATTTGTCTTTGCTAATGAGTGGCAAACTATTGATTGAAACGCATAAGTCAGCATCAAATCGTCACACTAGATATGTATTCATTCATGAATTGGAACGTGCGCATGCTTACGACAGGACAACAACAAGTACAAACGAACGTTACACTGTTGAATGAACACCAAAAGAGTGCATATGATCAACTGATGAAGGATGTCGATGATGGAAACGTTGGATTTTTTTTTTATGCTACCGGCGGAGCTGGAAAAACGTCCTGATATCATTGATATTAGCAGCAATACGTGCTCAAAGTGGCATTGCGTTAGCTCTCGTAACTACCGGACTCGCTGCAACACTGTTGGAAGGTGGAAGAACGGCACATTCAGCACTAAAGCTTCCGTTAAACCTGCAGTGCTGTTTTTTAACATATCAAAGATCAGCCATGGCAAAAGTGTTTAAATGTTGTAAATTTATCATATGGTATGAGTGAATGATGCCATCGCACACAAACGATCATTAGAAGCACTTGATCGAACATTGATAGATTTGCGCCACAATAATCGTCGTTTTGGTGGCGTGATGATACTGTTGGCAGACGACTTCCGACAAACACTTCCCGTGATTCCAAAATCAACAGTAGCGGATAGACTAAACGCATGTCTTAAGACATCGTATTTGTGGCGATACGTGAAAACCAATTCATTGAGTACTGCTGAGAATCGGAAACGGACAAATTCTGGTACATACTATGAGTGGTTTAATATCGATGCCACATGCTATTGCCAATTCACTTTTACAAAAGATGAACTCATCAATAATGTATGTCCGAAAATTGGTCAAAATTATTGTGTTTATACTATGATTGGCTGAGTGATTGATTTGGTAGATTCAAAATCAAATTCCGGGAGAATTGCGGTCATACAAATCAATCGTTACTCATTGTAACTCAGAATGAAATTATCACTTGCTGATGTCCTTCTACAAGAAAACTGGGACAGCCATTAGAAGAGGGGGTGTAGCTCCAACCATAGAAGCCAAATTTTTCGCAGCTATATCGAATAGCTTTAGAACTACCAATTGCCAAAGTCTTTCTACTGGAAAACTGGCACGTGCATTAGAATAACGGGTGTAGTTGGATTTTCGATACAGAATAGCTATGGAAGTAAAAGTCACAGAACATTGAAACTCATAATGGAATTGCCACCTGAGAGTGAAGTACTGCTACTAGGAAACTATAACGAGCAACAGTTACGGGAAACTGGCGTCAGACTATCTTCATACACAGACCGAAAAGTCGCTTTTTAGCTAAAAAAGCTCTTTTCAGAAAAAGTGTACACACTTGAAAAGCAGCTTTTGATTTGTTACACAGCAGTCATATGTTCGTTAAGATGAGATGAATAAGATGCCCCTTTTGTAAAACAGACAGACAAAATGTCAAATATCAATAACAAAGTGAATTTTAGAAGTAGATTTTGAATTTAGTTCAACAAACAGACTTCAAATCAGGGTTATTTTTTAGCTTTTTGTAGTCTTTCGCTGAACAGGAAACAAAACGCTGCTTTTACTTAGACACTTTTTCTATGGCGAAAATTTAGGTTTTTAGCTGAAAACCCATTATTGTGCGAAACGCAAATTTTTGAAGTTAGTGTGAACACAGTATTAATAAAAGTTTTGCATTTACTTTTTATTTTTCAATGTACTTACCAGGTGTAGCAACGCGCGCCGGGTATTGCTAGTAAAAAATAAAAAGAAATCAATATTATTGTACGTCCGTCACCTCTCTGTGTTCAAGTTGAATTTTGAGCTTTGGTGTATTCAGAAATGTTTGGTAGAATTTAATGAGAAAAATTTTTGTGGGACAATTTAACCCTCTACAGTCCAGTTTTATGGATATTTTGTTTGCTTTTTTGTGAAAAAGGTACAAAAAAGACACTGAAGAGCTAAAGGGTTAAATTGCTCTACAAAAATGTTCCCGTAGCTATTTACATAAATCTCCAAAACACATCTTATAGTTTAAATGGAAATGTCTTATAAGATTACCCATAAGAACTGGCAAAAAGCGGAAAAATGAAAACCGCCCCTAAAATAAAAATTAGACTTAAGCTTTCAAGACGCGAATATGCATGTGAAAAAGTTATTTAAAAATTAATATTTAAGTCGAATTTTAACGGTTTTCAAGCTGTGCTGATTTCTCTTTTAATTTGTCAAATTAAATCGTCATTTATCTTTATTTGTGGTTATAATATTCAACCGTTTATATCTGAGCTATTTTACTTCAAATTAATTTCGTCTGTATTTTTATTATTTACATCATCAGCAAATTACGATAATAATACAAATATCTTGCTTATTTCGAAGCATTATCCCAAGATACACGCTGCAGTAATACACACCCTGTTCAACACCATGTGAACAAAATTTAAAATTAAAAATTATATAGCAACAAATAACATGACGAGGACGACTTTCCGATTCAATGATTTTTAATTGTGGAATGCTTTGATTGCGTAAAAAATGTTCCCACTAACAATTTTTTGTGCGATAAAATATTTCAAGGGTCCAAACATCTTGTACAACCGCAATCGTGTCACGTGTCGCAGTTCTTTTGACACTCGTAACGTGCCGCAAGATCAAAGTAAATGTAACTGAACATTATTTGCTCAGTTAATGTTGTTGTTGTTGTTGTTGTTGTTGTACAACGCTTGTTGAAAAGGTTTTCCGTTCAAAATTTTGCATTTGATTTTGTATGCAATTAAATAAAATTGCCACAAAAATACAAATAAACCCATACCTACATACATATGTCCTCTGATATTTTCCTGTCTAGAATTGTTTACAATCGCTATATTTAGTAATTCTTTTTTTTTTTTTTCTCTTTTCATCCTTTTCTTTAAAACGCTACCGCATGGCTATAGGTTTCATCCATCAATCGAGTCTTAAGAAATTTAGCCTCACAAAAAGAACAACAGGCGCAGCAACAAAACGAATCGGTGTACGAAAAGCTTCGCATGTTTAATGGACAATCAGGAGGCTGGGCTTGGTATCCGGGCAACACGACGCCGGCACATCTAGCACTGCCACCAACACCCACAGCAACGAATTTATCAGGTCAAATAACGCGAGACGAGCTTCAAAAACGTGGTGAGTGCGTTCAACTTTTTTTTTAAACAAGCATATTTTAAATAGAATTAAGGCAGCAAATGGAAGTACGGAGAAATTTAGTTAAAAATTAAAAGAATTAAATATATTGGAAATAGCCAAAATCGGACAAAATAAGATATGTAATACAATGTTTAATAAAGATATACTTTCAGGCTGAAAATTTTTCTGTTAATATGAGTTTAACCGCTTGAATGCAAGAAATAATTATAGTTTGAGCGATATAATGTCGGAGCAGGATGCTTAACTTATGTGTTTTAAAAATCAAATAAATTTTCTGACTGTAAATTTTTTAAAAAGCTTAAAAGCAAGAAATTACAGTTTGAGTGATATAAGGTGTCCGCAGCTTGCAGCCGCCGCACTGTGCATTCGTCCCATTCAAAAAAGAAGGAGGCACTCATATCACTACTGACTTTCATCGCTACTAACTTATTCGTTAGAATCACTTCAAAATAAAAAATCCTTTTTTTTATTTCCTTTCGAACTTTAGTAAATTTTTAATCTTTTTGCATACAAATAAGGCAATTTTTGCAAAAGGTCACTTTTTTACACCTACATAACTTTTTTCTTTATGAAAAGGTTCAGATAATATTTTGGAAGTCAAAAGGAATCTTCAAATAAAATTCCAGAAAAGTTTACCTTGAATCCAAGAATCCTTTTTTATATAGCTTATTAAAACTCGCAACTTTTTGAGTTCTTATGTGTTTTTTTTTAAAGAAAGACATTTTTTTACAAAAAAATATTTACTCAAAATATTACTTTCATAAGCATTATACACTTTACAACAATCCTTTTTACTCTTTTAAAAAGTGTATTGAACAGAAAAAATAATTGCACTTTTACCAAATTGTCCATTACAAGATAGTTCCTTCCAAACATTTGCAAGAAGATTGGAAAATAAGTTGATTTGCGATGCATTAGTGATTCGTCAAAGTGTTCTTTAGAAAAAGTATCGTTTTTAATTGCACGAGCGATGAATGCGCGATGCACAAAAAAATTTTCTAAATTTTTCGTTGCTTACTCCAGCGATCATTGAAAGCTGATCCGCTTTTCGATTGCCCAAGGGATGAAAGCGAGATTGATAAACAATTTTCAAAATCTTCATTCGTTCATTCCGGCGATCGTTGGAAGATGATGGCTTTTCGATCGCCCAAGCGATGAATGCGCGATTCACGAAAAATTTTCAAAATTTTCCTTCGCTCTTTCCGACGATCGTTGCCAAATGGATGGCTATTCGATCACCCAAGCGATGAATGCGTAATTCACAAACAACTTTCAAAATCTTCCTTCGCTCGTTCGAAAATGGATCGCTTTTCGACTATCCAAGGGATCTTCTTTTCATCGACGAAGGCTGAACGTTGGAAGATGGTTTTTTATAATGCTCTAAAGAATCGTTAAAATTAATCAAAAAGGTTAACAACTTAAAAAAATTCATAGAGTTGGTACAGGACAACGTCTATTGAGACCGCTTTTATAAACTATAAGATCACTTGTAGCGTTGCTTGTAACGATGCTTTGCTAAGGATCAAATAACTGAGACCCCTTCTACCGGTTCGTGTGCGTGTCTTCCTGGTGAATCGCTTGCGATCTTTGTCAATAATGCATTGGTGAATCTTCTTGGCAAATCTCTTAAGACCCTCTTGGTTATTCATTTGCGACTCTTCTCAGTGAATCGCTTAAGGCCCCTCGGAAATTGCTTAAGACCCCTTTCGTTGGCCATTCGTTCGCGACTTATTTCAGCTAATCGCTGAAGAGCCCACTCGGCAATTCATTGACGCATCTTGCCGGAAATATGGATTCAGCTGCTTGCATTCCACGATACCTGGATGACTGAAAAGAGCTTGCCGGCGATTCTCATCTTCCCAGCGATTTGCTGGCGATACTTAGGCGATTCTTAGGTGATTGAAAACTTTTGCAGTTTGGATTATTTTGAAGCCCGAAACGGTAAATAATAAAAGTTTTGGTAATATACAAAAACAAATAAAGAGAAGAAGAGAAATAAGTTTAGACCGTAGTGAGAGAAAAATGTTTGCAAAAATTACAAGAGATTTCTCATATGTAAAATAGGTGGACATTTCATTTTTAATGAAAAAGGAGGGCATGTCCTTTTTTAGAATACTATCCTTACGTACGGTACTACAAAATATGTAAAAAAGTTTTTATGTTAAACTCCAAATTTCAAAATGGAACAATATAAAAAGTTGTTGAAGTTTCAATAAATCACAAAACAGAAAATGCCTAAAAATATGCTATGAAAATTAAAAAAAAAAGCAAGCGTTCCGCACTCACAAGTCTACGGAATTATGTATAGAATAGTACTACAGCCGACGTCCAGTAATACGAATGATATACAGCCCAATCATAAAACATTTTCTCCCGGGAATTGTAAATGGAAGTTTCCGGTTTTAAGATAGCAGATAAAGACATCTCTTTTTTTTTGATTATTGGCGGTTGATGAACAAAATTGCATTAAAAATTTCCAAAAAGTATTTTCACTTTATCTTAAAAACGGAAACTCCCATTTACAATTCAATTGTCAACTAAAATTGTCTATTTTTTAAGACTCAAAATATTTTTAAATAAGAAAGGAATACACGTTAAATGCACAAATTCGCTGAATTTTTAAAATTCAACATTGCTGGTAGAAGAAACTTTATATTTTTTTTTTGGAAGCCAACCATTTCTGACCATTCAAATTTCTCTTAAGAGAAATTTTACTGTATTTTGTTTACTGATAATAACAGTTTCAAAGCAATTCAAATTTAATTTAGGCTGGAATATGTGTTGACAAGGCTATAAAAAGAAGCAGCAACAAACAAACAACCAACAGCCAAGAGCGATTTAAATATGTAAGCAACTAGCCGCCATTTTGTTGTGTAACTTGTGGGTTTTTTGAATCTTGGGCGTTTTTATTTGGCTTGTTAAACGTTGTTGAATGAGTGGTTGGGGGGGGGTTTGTGGTGGGGGTCATTCAAGGAGTACCGCCTTAAGGCGGCTCTGGCGCTCGCCCGCTTAATTGAATTTGTAACAATTTATTTTATGTTGCATGCTTTTTTGCAGCCTTTTGAAGAAAAAAAGAAGAAAATCAACGGAGCAGAAAAAAATCTACTAAAGCAACTTCAATCAGGCACATCCTTCGTATTTACGGTCCGTCAGTCAATACTAAATTAATTTTGTATAGTTTTGTTCTCATTGTTGTTATATTGTTGTTGTTATTGTTACAGTTCGTAACCTTTTTGTACAAACAAAACAGTTTTAGCTGCTTCTGTGGGGTTGTGCAACAACGTTTATGTTTTATTTTTTTTTTCTTTTTTTTCTTTTTTTTTGTTTTTGTATCTTACTATGTATGTTATTCCATGTCCTCCCCTCAGTCATTGCTTGGCATATGCTTGTGTTTTTGCAATTGTTGGTTTTGTAACGCAATTAGCTTTAATGACAAACAACAAATGATCAACATATTAACTATTTGTACTTTATTTGTGCTCCTTGTTTGATCATCTGTGACAATTTTTGAAGGGCTCGACATTGTTTGTAGCTAAAAGATAAAGATACCGATACCAATACGAATACGCATACGGCTACGGATACGAGCTACTTGTTTGATAAGCATTCAATGGATGCAATGCATGCACGAAAATCTATCCGGCAAACAAGCAAAACAAAGCAATTGAAAAGTGAACTTGATGTAACTGCATCGGATGGTGCCTGTTGGCTGAGGGGAAGGAAAAACTGATTTTAGATTCAATTCAAAACTGCTTTTTGTGTATATCATTTGCCTGAAACACAAACACACATTCATTTATTTAGTGCATAACAACTAATTGAAACTCAGCACTGTCCAAGATAAACCAGCCAATCCAATTCAAATCTAAGTGAGCCCAACCGACCCTTTGTATGATACAGTTTTAAAGATTATTTCAAGAGTTTTCTGTCGTTGACAATTTGTCGCATATGCTGAGTTGTCGAGTAGCTCGAGTAAAACAAAACGCTTGTGATAGATACCCTTAGTACCTGGAACTGATAAGACTTGCTTTTATCTCATTGATTCTCTGATTAATGCCCATTAAATTTATTTCAAGTGGACAAACAATTTTTGCAACAAACATAATAAAACAAAAGAATCGCAGCGATAAGACCAGGAATCGGTGGGACAAAAAGAAAATATTTATGCAAATTTAACCTTTTTGCAGATTCGAACTTGAGTGCTTATTGATAGCACACGGAAGGAATAGGAATGATATATAACTTTTGTTTTTTCTCAACATTTTTTGATCTGTAGTTATCATGTTTGAAGCTTTGTTTTTAGAATTTGTTGTTTTCGCAAATTTTGGGTAACAAAAAACTTGCCTAAAAAAATGTTTACAAAAAAACTGGAATAATCAACTAATTTTTAAATTTAGCGATTAAAAATATATAAAGAGCCGCATTGAAATGAACTAAAAAGATAAATAATTCTATGCGCCACTGTTTTTTTCCGATTTGAAGGCAGATAATTCACAAACTAAGAAAGATAATTCCACGTTGAGTTCAGAAATTTAAATAACTTATATTTTTAATAAAGAAAGTTTTAACACTATCTAAAACCGCCCACGCATTTAAAGGATATAGTCAAATTATTGAAAAAAGCACAATTATTGCTCGTCGAAAGAGAGAGAGAGAGCAAAATTTCCTACTGAGCCCAAAGTAGCACCTGTTGACAAGACTTCTTCTATCCTAATCTCAATGCTGATATCATTGGAGGAGCTAATTCTGGATCCCAGGTAAACGAAGTCCTTCACAACCTCAAAGAAGGTGTTGTCAACAATGATGTGGTTTCCAAGACTCTGGAAGTTTGCTTCTTGACACAAGATACTTCGTTTTATGTGCGTTCATTCGACTCGACTCTTTTTCTAGCCTGGAGAAAGCTGCTGCACTGACTTGGCGCGTTTTATGGCCAATGATATCAATATCATCAGCTTACGGCAGCAGCATAACACTCTTATAGAAAATTACGCCGCTGCGTCTCAGGTCAGCAGCTCGGATGATCTGCTCCATTAATTTATTAAAAAAGTCACACGATAAGGAAAATCTCGCTTGGTAACGAAAGGAGGGGAGAGGTCCTTCACTAAAAGACGTATTTATTAGCTTTGCAAGAATACCAAATTCAGACATGATGGAGTATAGGTGACTCCTTATTGGACTGTCGAAGACGTCTTTGTAATCGACAAAAAGATGATGTGTGTCGATTTGTTTTTCGAGGGTATTTTTCAAGATTTGTCGGAGCGTAAACATGGTGGACTTTCCAGGTCTGAAACCACATTGATAAGCTCCAATCAGTTGGTTTACGATGGGCTTCAGTCTTTCGCACAAAACGCTCAATAGGACCGTATAAGCGATAGTAAGAATCCCACAGTAGTTTGAACAGATGGTGAGATCGTCTTTCTTGTGAATTGGGCAGAGCACACTGAGGTTTCAATCATGTGGAATGCATTATTCCGTCCATATTCTGCATGGAAGCTTGTGAAAGCATTTGAACAGAATTTCGCCTCCGATCTTAAACACCTGAGCCGGAAGGTCATCGGCTCCTGCGGCTTTGTTGATTTTAAGCCGAGCAATAGCTGTTAAGACCTCGTTATAGTCGAACAGCGGAACTTAAACGCTGTCATCCATAATTGGGGTTACCGGTATATCACCTCTATTGGCGGGATTGTTGGCAGCGTTTCCATTTAAAAGACTAGAGAATTATTCCCTCCATAACATCAGTGTACTCTGGATATCTGTCACTAGAATCCCATTATCATCCTTGCAGGAAAAGGCTGCGGTCTTAAAACCATCGGTCAGGCGTCTTATTTTTTCGAGTCTCATTCCTGTTGCCATGTATCTCAATTTTCTCGCACTCACGCATTTCCGCCTCTCGTTTTTTCGCCTAAACAGGCGTCTCTCTTTCCTCCTCTCGGTATCGCTCTATAGCAGCAGCAGACTGCAGTGACTTTGTAGGCGGTGTCCTTCTCTGCAGAGGCGCCGCGACACTCTTGGTCGCATAGAGTGGAATATGTGCGTCTACTGCACGCATATATCGTTGATCGGTAGAGTGCTTTCTTGAAGTAGGAATGAGAGTCAAGTAGCGAACTCTCTTTCCGTTTTGACTGCAGCTTGTCGACGTCTAGCTTTCTCTGTGTTGCGAGCATTCTTAAGCGCTGATTATAATAGACGAAACGGAACGTTGTAGAACGTTGAGAAATGTCTCTTTGCAATCTATTACATGAACTTCTTATGTGAGCGTTTATAATAAGACGGAATGGAACGGCACGCGACGTTGAGATCTATAGATTTTTGATTTTTGCGTTGCGTTCCGTTCCATCGATAATAAACAAATGCTTTTGACAAATGCTTAAACAAATATCTTTTAGTTTGATTTTCTGACGCCTCTTTTTTATAATGAATTCATATTTATTTTTAACACAATTTTTGGAAATGAAGTTAAAAGAAAGGAAGATTGATGTTTTTCAATGTTTGCTTATGTTTATTTGACGATTTTAACGATTTATTCCGTTTCTATTATAATCGTCACTTCGTTTGAAAGCGTTTCATCCCGCTACGCTGACACTTGCCTACGTTCCGTTTCGTCTATTATAATCAGCGCTTTAGCTGCGCACAGACGTGTGGGGATCTTGGCTGCGACAATATAGCGATCCGAGAGGGACAGTGAATCGCAAGACATGATGCCGTATTCTCTTGCCAACTACAAATCCGCGTCCAAACTCGTGCTTCTCCGCATGGCCGCTGTAGTAGATATCACAAGATGCTTCCAGTAAGCAAACCTGTCCCTTCCATTGCTTTTCTTTGATTGCAGTGATATCAGTTTTATAATTTTCCAAGATATCAATCAAAGGTTGGATAGAGGCACCATCCCAATTTAAGGTGAGCACATTCCAGGTGCAAATCCGTAAATTATTATCAGTTTTTCGTTTGCGGTAGTTGCAATGAAATTAATATTTTTCATTGAAATATTTTATTACGTTGAGGGCTTCAAACCCAACGCACAACCTTTACTTGATGGCCAACGGAAGCCCGCCGCTCAACTAAGCCGCCAAAACTGTCGGGCGATAGTTTTGACGTTTTGACCAGGAGACACCACGCGGAGGTTTGAGTCGACTTGAGATGATTTCGACATGGATAATGCTGGCCTTGCCAAGTTGAGGCAGTCAGATACGTTGTCATGTGAAGATCGCCCCCTTTTGAACATCCCTGTCTTCTGAGTTTTTTGAACATACCGTACAATATAAACAAGGTATTTGGTACTTTGAGACCTAAATATAGTAAAACTTGAATTTTTTCCATTTAACATAGTTTTATTTTGCCATAAAGAAATTTAGGTATGTACATAAATATTTCTTTAAAAAATCCTTGCTACTGCCCTGCTTCAAACACCTCAAAACTTCTTTTGGGCTGTTTGTGACTTAATATTCTTAGGAATTATTAAATTTTGACAATAGTTATGCAAATATTAGAGGTCTATATCTACAGAACTTAAGCGAATTTCTGTTAAAAAATTAAAAAACACATCTTTGAGATCAAAGTATGGAGTCAGATATACTTTTATTAAAAAAAAAAAAAAACAGTAAAGTTTTTTAGTTCAGCCAAATAATACACTGTAAGCTTGACATCATACCAAATCTATAACTAATTAAAGAAACTTTAAATTCATATTTTTTGCTGAATTCGCACATAAGCGTCCTGCGTCCACACATATCCATATTTTTTTTTTTTAAAATTCCTAGAAATCACTGATTCATACAAAATTTCATCAAACTAAATAATATCCAAATAAAAGCTGAACACACCATTATTGCCTTTTCATCTAAGACATGAGATAATGACATATTTGAGGATGCTATTAATTTCATAGACGGCACATTCAATAAATTCTACTGATATACAAAGCTATGTACATTTATTCTGCTAAACCCTGCCAACTGCTTGCTCTTTAACAAAGAATTGTCATAGCAAATAAACCGCTTTTCGGCAACAAATTGAACATTGAAGTGTTTTTCACTACCACTTGAGTAGCAGCAGCCAAGTGTCATAATAACAGTTGACAGCCAATATTAAAGTGTCAGCCTTGCCACTCTTGGCTAAAGACCTTGAAGTAAAGAATAAAAAAAAAAAACACCTTATCCCAATCTATTTAACAACCGAAATGCACAATTGTGCTCAAAGTAGCTGCGATCAGTGTGTAGATTGAAGCCAAACGCGTGCCTTTAATCCATATAAAAAAAAATACAAGGAATTGGCGTCAACTCTGCCTGAGGGTGTTGCTGTAGTTACACCCACTCTTAGCAGCAAAATAAGCTAGAACATTTCAATCAAGGTTCTGTACCAATAAATTGAGCCATAGGAACAATATGAAAATTTATGGTAAATGAAGAGTTAACCCGGAAAACATAAAAACAGCGCTATTGCTACAATTTTTTATGAATTGCTGAAGTTGTAAATAAAAATTAGTTAAATAAGTTAAACAGGCTACAGGCTAAGTGTGCTACAGTTTCGAAAAAAAATTAAAACTGATTAACAAATGCTGGTATAATAGAGAAAAACAATAACATTTATTAGCGCTTCGTATAATGAAAACAGCACTTTTTTAAAGATAAAATTAAAATTAAAATTATATGCATTTCAGTGCTAAAGTTAAAATCCAGAAGAAAACAAATTTTTGTTGTTAAAAAAAAAAAAAATGTAGGCACTACTGCTTTGTTATGTCAGAAATTTGTTTCATTAAAATAAATTATTTTGTACTTCATAAAATTAAATTTACAAAACAGAAACTAACTTTAAATAACTTAGTTAAAAATAACTCACATTACCATTAAATTTGAGTGCATTACTTGAAACCATTTTAAGCTTTTTTCCCAAATAAATCGCTGAGTGTATTGATTAATTTGAATTTATTTTTTTTTTTCCCCAGCAGATATCTTTTCTGGCGATGTCTCCCATCCCAATTCACATGAAAGTACCTCGGATGGCAATTCTGAACACAATTCTTCTGGCGATGAAGATTCCCAAATGCGTCTACGCTTAAAAAGAAAACTGCAACGAAATCGCACATCATTTACCAACGAACAAATCGATAGTTTAGAAAAAGGTAAGCAAATTCATACTAAGCTTAAGAAATTTACCTTCAAGAATTCTTCGTAGAATTTTGGAAAAAAAAAAAATAATAAAACTAACACTAGGAATTTAATTTATCGAAATACGTTACCCAAATTGTTGTTCACATAGAGTTGAGTTGAATTGAGTTAGCAGCACTGACAAGCAAATGTCCACCCAGGTGACAGTCTCTAATTTGAATAATTTTCGGAGATGTGATAGAAGACAGAAATCTAAGGTTGAGGTATTTTTTATACGTGTTCAATCGATGGCTTTGGGTTTCAAACTCGCGTTAAGAAATCAGCGAAAATTTCGTTTTCTTGCTATAATTTGGTACCAAATGAAAATCCTTAAAAAACCATTCATGATGGCATGCCTTCTTTTTAAGAAAATGTTGTTGTAATTTTTAGTTATCAAAAGTCTATAGTAAATAAATATGCAGACGCACTTGTTTCATATTCAGTTATGTTGGAAAAAATTTTATTTTATTTAAAGTACACAATCCTCATGTATAAATATTTTATGGAAAAAGTATAGGACATCCATACAAAATGTGTGCCTTTTACTTGTTAATCTTATCACAAAATTTACCAAAAGTGCTAATCAGTCATAGAAACAAAATGGACATTTTAAGAATAAGCAAAAGAATTGGAATTGATCATCTTTCTTTAAGAAAATGTTTGATTATTTTGCATGAAAAATCTTTCCTCAATTCAAAAATTGAATTTTGTTAATGAATAACTCGACAGGTTTTCAATGATTTTTTTTTCATTTAAATTTTAAAATGATAACCACTCAATTCAAAATAAGTTCACGTCTTTCAAAGTGTATTTCGGCTTAGTTCCGTTTCGATATTGTTTTCTTAAAAATACATTAAATTTTTGTTAATTTTATACAAAACTACTACTGCCCATTAGCGCAAGCAAAGGGGGGTTTCGGGGCTTAAGCCCCCTTCCCCCAAAATTATTGTAGTACCAAGCAAAATAACTTTCAATCAAAGTAAGTCACATGAAAAGCAATCACACGTCTTATGAAATGAGTGAAAATCCCAAATGTATGATGTTTCAAATCAATTCTGGTTGATGCAAACCTACTCAATTGGTCATTTCTGATTTAATTTTGTAGTCTTCAGACTACACATTAAGCCGGATCGATTTTGTGCGGAGAAAAAAAACGTGAGCCGGACACCGACTCAGAAGTAAGAGATACTCTAAGTCTGATGTCAGAGTGAGCGCTACAAGCGATACTTGAAGCTTTGCTATTAGATACTAAGAGCAATGCTATTCTTTGTCGGAGTAAAAGCGTTTTTTCTAACTAAAAATGCTAAAAATTATTCAGTTTTATGTTTCAAATTTCATACAAATCATTTCGAACGCTTGAATATTCAAAATCTATCGAACACTTGAATATTCCAAAGTAGCTTCATATAATGATTTTTTTTTTAAATTTTTTCATAGAAAAACTCATGCAAAGGTTTGCAGCTTCGAGTAGCTTTAAAGCAGACATGAGCTTCCAGTAGCTCAATTAGCTCAGTTGGCTCAGCTGCAAATTTGTTTTGTTTTTTTAGCTTTGTGTTTGCACATTTGTAAAAACAACAACGCGTGCAAAAAATAACAACAACACGTACAGAGAATAACAACAAAACCGACGTTCACCAAAATTGTAACTTGCTAACAACAACAAATGCATGCAAAGCCAAGCAAGCCTTACTCGATTGCGCTGCGCTTGAAATGTTTGTACATGTGTAGCACAGAACGCACATGATTTGTTTTTGTTTTGCTGGTTAATTTTTTTATTTTGCAACGATGAGCAGAAGCAAATGTGAGAATAATTTTGTGTTTGTTTTAAAAAACAAAAACCTTGGCTCACTAAATTTATTTTCCTGCTCATGACTGCTTTAAAGCATCGCATTGCTTGTAGCGTTCACTCTGACAGCAGCCTTAACAACTGTTTAATTTTTTTTTAAACGCCTATAAAGTATGTATTTTTCATGGTATTGACATGTATTTCAGCTTATTGGAAAACTATTGAGCTCTTCTTTCTTTTGGTATATTGTATGGTGTGGTTTAATCAAAACTGAGTACCATGAAAAATATGTTTTTTATAGACGTTTCAAAAAAATATATTTTCGAATATCAAGAATTTCGTACTGGAGCGCTATCTGGAGTACATTTTACTAAAAACTGGTTAACAGAAATCGATTTTGCGTACCTAAAAACCCAGATATACCAAGATTTGCCAAAATCGAACAGTCATTATGGCAATTAAATAAAAATTGAACTGAAGAAAGCTTGGAATATCGATTTCTCACGTTTTATATAATTGTGGCACTTAGTTTTGGTTAAATCATACCAAACGATATATCAAAGGAAAGAAGAGCTCAATAGAAAGAAAGCCCTCTTTTCGAAAAAAACGAAATATCGCTGTTTTGGGGGTTTCAAAAAAGTTTCAAAAGACAAAAAAATGCAATTTTTTTTAGTTAATATATGTGTATCATGAAAAAAACTTTAGTTTGGTGCTTATCTTGGATATGCATTCTGAAGAAAAAATTTTTTGCGCTTTCTGCAAAAAGGAACAAAAACGAAACCAGAAGAACCAACCAAAACCGATCCATGTGGATTTCTCTGATCCGCAAAGAATTATACAGAAATATAATTCAGAAATTGTTATTTTTCGTCTTTTTTTATAGTTATTTTGTCAAAAATTGATAACAAAAACTCTGCCGAATTAAGTTTATAGTGAAGGTATGTGATTCAGTAAAAAAATAATCCATCGTATTTTCCTGAATCTGTTTTTTGACCAGGAATCGAAAAAGCGAGTTCTCGTTTTTAAGGTTAGACTCAACAACATCCTGAAAATTGTTGCTGTTTTGAATCTGAATCTTGTATCTGCTATCTTCAAATAAAAACTTGCTGTTTTAATACCCGAAGAAAAACTATTCATGATTATGTTTGCACATAAGCAAAAAACACCAAAAATTTTAGCTGTAGACATTTGTTTAAACGAATGCAATAATATTGTTAGAATCTTTTATTAATAAGTTTCTTTATTTTACGCAACAAATCATATTTTAATTCATTTTCTTGCAATTTTACAGAATTCGAAAGGACTCATTATCCGGATGTGTTTGCTAGGGAAAGGCTAGCTGAAAAAATTGGCTTACCAGAGGCACGTATTCAGGTTTGTCTTTCCTTTGTTTTCCTTTATTTTCTTCCTTTTTTTATTATTTCCCTTCTTTTCTTTTTTTTTGTTTTTTTGCTCTATAAAAGTTCTCAATTATTATTTATTGTGCAAAACTTGAATCATTTGAAGAGTAGGAGGCACCAATGAAGATTCTACAATTTTGACATAACAGTGAATGCAAGATTTTCAATCGTTCTAGACTAGTTACGAACAGTGTGGCCAGGAGAGGAATTTTATTCCCATCTAACGGGCTTCTTCGACCCAAAAGGGAGAACGGGAAGAACGGAGCAAATAATGTGACAGATATTATTTTTCAAAAGTCAAAATTTTCTCAAAAAAAAGTGCTCTGAATTGATATATAAAGCAAAACTACAATCATCAAGAGCAGCAATCTTGCATTTTTAATTCATTCACTCCTATGATAGAGTCTCGTGAGAATTAAAATTAACACTTAACTAATTTTGTACCGAACGACGCGCTGTGTTAATTAATTAGTGTGCATGGGTTAAAAATGTAAGATGAGTACTCTTTCTGGTTGGTGTTAAAAAATTAGATCGAGTAAACAGGACAAACCAGTCACTTATGACTTATTAAAGTTAAGCCCTTTTTAATGGTACATCATTTGCTAAGATCGGATAAAAATGCATAAATTAAAGAAGAATTCCATTTTAAGTGGTTTGGTGGGGGAAATACAAAACCGGGGGAAATACAAAGGGAAAAACGGAAAAAGAAAACTTCTTAAAAAGTGTAGAAAAAAAGGAATGATATTTACCAAAGCCTAACAACACTTGTTAACAGTGTTCAAAGTTCATCCAATAAGAAATATGTGCAGGTAATAGCCCATCCACAATGACGACAACGGGCGACAAGCGTCAAACGTCACTTTTATTTTATATGTATTTCTTATGGGACGAAATTTTGGAGACAATCGCGACGACATTGTTGCCCGACATCAAATGTCGCTGTAGGCAGCTTCAATTTAATTCTAATTTTTCGACGAAAACAGACGACAAAAAGAAATTCAGCCATTGTTTACATTCGTGTTTTTTTCGTGCTGGCTGCTCGAGTGCTCGTTTCTATGTTTAATTCATTATTAAATTGCAAACTTTGATGTGAGTTTATTAAATAATATAATTTAATTTAAATAACCCGAAAAAATATTGCTGATTTCACTAAGCACTTTCTGCTGAAGCTTGTTGTTGTCGCGTTTAAAAAATTCAAGTCGCCCGAAATTTCTCTACAACGACAGAGTGGAGACCTGTCGTTCGTCGCCCGTTGTCGTCATTGTGGATGGGCTATAAAATAAAAGTGACAATTGACGCTCGTCGCCCGTTGTCGTCATTGTGGATGAGCTATAAGCAATCAAAATCATCGTTTGTTCCAACATAAATGTCGGATCTTACTTTTATTTTTTTCTGCAACACTTAAGCTAATATTTGCTCAAAATTCTACCCTGATGGAAAAAAATGCTCATAACCGCTCATAAAAGTAAGAATATTCATGATGCAAACAAACATACCTTCAATTGTTGATTTGTGAAACGCTGCAAAACACGCAATAAGCAAATATTATGTAAGGCAGACAGACGGGCGGTCGTCTAACAATAATGCTAACTGAAGTATGCTGAACACAAATAAAGCACAAAATCAAGCAGACGAGGGTACATAATATATCTTTATCAGGATTAAAATTATGAGAAAATAAAACAAGGGATGCAAATAAATAATAAAAACAAGTTAAAGCTTGCTACCGAAAGTTTCAAAAATTTTTTCGACACAGAATTTATAGTTTTTTGTACTTTGAACAATTAAGAGGCTGACTCACTTTAGAAATTGGCATTTTTTACAGGCTCAAATGTTTATATGCTTTTCTTGAAAATTGGTTTTTAACGATTTTTTGAAGCAAAGCTGTGTTTTGCTTAAGAGAAATCTCAAAAAGATTTACCAGAGTCCGTTGTAGGATTAAAAAGAGATTTTTAAAGATTTTAAATATACACAAAAAGTCCAGAAAAAAAAAAATAATAATTTTCTAGTCATTCTATTCAAGTTATATAAAAGAAGATTCCACAAAAATTTGCATGCATAAAATTTCTTGTTTTTTTAATCAAATCCAAAAAGTAATTATACGAGTTACTTGTATAAATTTGTTAAAATATCTATAATTAGTTATTAACATTGAATATGTACTACGATTAAGTGACAAAACATTGTTGGAATATTTTGTAGACTTAACCAACGCCTGATAAATGAGCAAACATGATATTGATTTTGAAGAGAAATTGAAAGTTTAGTTGGAGGGCGGAAAGAAAGAGTAATGACGGTGAATATTAGTTTAAAATTTGCACAGTTGGAAACCGTTGAGGAAGACTGACGCAGGGCGATTATTCCACAATTATACTCGGCGACCAAAGAAAAAATTTTCCTTAAAATGCAAAGTTATATTTTGCACCGCGGCATATGGATGGACTTGGAGTGTGGTCCCTAGTGGTCCAGGCGGCGTATTTCCCTTGAGCACTTCCTTTGGTAGTACCTATACAGAAGGCTCAGGCAACCAACATTGGATCGATGTCCAAGAGAGTTGATGGAAGTTGAAATGTTTGTTATCTCCTATCAAATATATCGAATGTAGCTTTAAGGCATTGCACACAACAAGCGATGAACAGCATGTCTCCACACTGTCGCCGTAGAGAAATGTTAAGCGACTTGATTAAAATAAATGCAACAGCAGTAATTTCAGCAGCACTTGTTTTTGGAGTTTAATAACAATTAATTGATAAAATATATTTACTGAAGTTGTAAATATGTTTGAAATAAACAAACGAACACAAAACAACCACTTGAGCATGTAAACAATGGCAGAAATTTCCTTTTGTCGCAAGTCTAATTAGAATTAAATTGAAGCCGATGACAACGACATTAGATGTCGCACAACAATGTCGAAGCAAAGTCTCCAAAATGTTGTCCTTTAAGAAATACATATAAATTGAAAGTGACGTTTGGCGCTCGTCGTGTGCAATGTGTTCAAGCTGTCACGCAACAATGTCGTCGCAAAGTCTTCAAAATTTCGTCCCATAAGAAAAACATGTAAATTTAGACAAGTGCTTAATTCCATACCCGGTCAAAATCCTTTGAAATATCCAAACTGACAACCCTAATCTTACAAAAAAAATGGGCACATTTTTTACTTCTCTAGCCCCACGAAAACCATAGACGGCCACTGAGCAATTCGTTGTGCTCCAGATAGTTCAAGAGATGTTGATGAAGTTGCGAAATGGCCGAGCCTGAGTAGAAACACACATTTTAGCCACAATTTCCCGGTATGCCATGGATACCAGATACTTTTTCATATTAAGATTTGTGAGGATTTTAAAACTGATCTTGTTCGAAAATAAATCTTTTGCATTGCAGAAGACTTCTTCTTCATTCATTCCCAACAAAAGGCAGTTGCATATTGCTAGTCGCGAATGTAGAATACTGTGCAAACAATATATTCTCTTCGGATCATTAGGCGTAGAAGAGTGTAAATTAGAATACGAATAATCATTAGATATGGTACAGTGGTCCGAATTAGCAAGAGATGCGTTAAAACTGACATTATATTTTTCATGACGAGAATTCAGAAAAAGATCTAGGACTTTTTGGCTTAGTAGACCAACTCTGGGAATGAAGGTGGTTCTTTCACTAATTCAATCAATTGGTACGATTCAGCAAAAAAGGCTCAACATATTGTGCGTCGGATTGTGGACGATGTCACTGTCAAGGAGCCACCCCAACATATGCGTTATCGAATCAGAGAGAGATTTTAGTTTATTAAAAGTGGGCTCCCTCCCCAATTTCGAAGTTCTATAAACATTACAGATGTGTAGAAAGTGCGAATGAACCCTGAGCTCAACCCACATAGAGATAAACTTATGATCGGCTACACTCAGACCCGGTTGGCATCGATACTCTACATATGCACGAACAAAAAGGGCGATAACCCTACGAAAAGGCACACAAATTGCAAAAGCACTTGTGTAAACTAACATAAATTGTTTGTTAATGTTACTTATGTTTCTTTTATGTTTCAATCGACTGAATCGTAGCAACCGTCTGTTATTTTTTTCAAAGAGTTAATTTATATAATTTTTAAAGATCGACAATACCTATAAACTTCTAGTTTTTACAAAAACAAGTTTTTGAAAAATTATAAAATATTCCTGACTTCCAATTCTGTCATAAGTTCTGGATTCAGTGGGTTTTCGTAGAATCGATAAAACGTTTGCGACATTTCAAAGCGATTCATTCATGTTCCCAACGTATCACTTCAGGGTTAATAATTTGTTTCACCATTGAATATATTTGCAGGCCAAACAAATTTTGAATGCCATATAAAACGTTCAGATTATTAATATGAAGTACCATTTCAGAGAATGAAAATTCTACAGAGTGTTTTTGTTTGTTGACAATAGTTTCAAAACAAATCCAAGTTAAGTACCATCAGGCACTCATAAACAATAAAAAGAAACAAAACTCAACCTTAACTAATTGTGCGACCCTTTGAACAATAAAAAGCACTTTATAGAAAGGCCTGCGACAATAGGGGGCGCTTTATTGAAATTGTTGCCGGTGTTGCTGTTGTTGCAAAATTGCAATCGAAAACTGAAGTATGCACTTGTCACAAATCGAAAGTTGAGAGTGTAAAATAAAAATAAAAATCAACTTTCAGGGCCGGAAGTGAAGGTTTTTGTTATTGTTTTCCGTTTTATATATAAAAATAACAAAAAAATGTTCAAGAGAGTCAAACCAAATGGAACAAAGTAAAACAAATAAAGTTGCCACATATCGAAGCTGGTGTGTTGTCGCTGTTTGTCAAGGGACGAACGTCTGCTATGCGTATTTGATTTAGAGCGTCATGACATTTCAATCCTGCTGTCATGCGAAAATCAACAACAGTTTCAAGCACCATCAATAACAACAACAACAACAACAACAGATATACTATTCACAGTGGCTGTTTGCTGTCAAGTGCTTTCGGAATGTAATTTACGACAGTTATTAAGCACATTATTGCAACTTCACTTCCAACTTCATCATCAAGTGTTGATTTAATTTGAGAAAAGTAATAATTAGGTTTTTCATACAGGATCTATCTGGTATATGTAACGAAAATTTTGAAGCATCAAACTGTTTAATTTAAAAAAATTTAAATTTAAAAAAAAAAATAATTTATATTTGTGAGTTTAAAAGTAATAACATCCAATAATAAGAGTTATTTTGTAAGTAAAACTAAAAAAAAATCATAATTTTTATGTTTTCATTTAAAATAGTATTTACAGATTTCAATCTGTGGTCATAAGCGATAATAGCCTGAATCGAATTAGTGCTATGTCTACACAGAGAGTTAAGTTAATTTTAACTCACTTTTAACGGAAGTTGTTCACACTTATTAATTTTTCGTCAAAAATATTACTCAGAGTACTAATTTTTGGTTGAAAATGTAACTGAACGTACTATCATATAATTGTGTGCATACTTTTAGGCACTTTTTACGTTGAGTTCTTAAAAACTCATATATATAGAGTAATTTTTATACTGCTAACGCAAGACTTAATTTTTCGTTAAATGGCTTAATTCAACTTTGTACTTTTAACTCAAACTTAACTCCCTGTGTAGACTTAGCATAAGAAAGAATTGAGTTATTGTTGCAGCTGATTTCACACAAAAAGTTATGCCACACAAACCGAAGAACTTATTATAGAACTTTTATGTCGATTACAAATTTTAAAACCAGATTTCTCGAATTATTTAAATCAGACTTGAGCGATTTTCGCTTATGACCATAGAAATACTAGGTAGTGTATTTCATAGTCTGGCTGGACCAACTTGAGAGTTTGCCTGTTTGTTTCATTTAAAGCTTTGAATTATATCCATCCCTTTTTCGGTTTTGGTCAAAAGCAGGTCTTTGGTCAATTAAGTTTATTTTCTTTTCTCTTTCTTGATACTTAAGCAGAATTTGAGGTAATCTATTTAAAATGATTTTAACCTTTACAATAAATAATTTTTTTAAATAACTTTTGTGTTATTTCTTAACTTATTATTATGTCACTTTCTTTTGGTATTTATTTAATAATTTTATTTATTGAATTGTTTTCTTTTAAAGTTTATTTATTATTTTTATTTTTCTGTTGTTTTTTTTTTCATTTAAATTAATTTGCGGTGTTTGTCTTTTCATAGGTATGGTTTTCTAATCGTCGTGCCAAGTGGCGACGTGAGGAGAAATTGCGCACGCAGCGTCGTTCCGGTGACCATGTTGTGAATAGTGCTGGTAATTCCACAACACCTAATGTGAATAATGGAGGCACTGGTACCAACAATTCGGGTTCAAACAATGCCGGTTCCAACGTTGCTGAGGGCTCTAATGGTGGTGGCATGTCTGGCGGTGGTGCGCCATCCAGCTCATCGGCTGGCAATGTTGTCGGTGGCACACCGGGCGGCCACACCAGCTCTATTAGTCCGCCATTGCAAGCGGTTGCCCCACGCCTGCCACTCAATACCGGTTTCAACTCCATGTATTCTTCGATACCCCAACCCATCGCTACTATGGCCGAGAGTTACAAGTAAGTTGATTTTGTTGTAGAAATTGATATTTTATTCATTCAAATCTTATTTTAGCTCGATGTCGTCACTGGGTTCTATGACGTCATCGTGTTTGCAGCAGCGCGATAGCTATTCTTACATGTTTCACGATCCACTTTCGTTAGGTTCGCCTTATGCTGCACATACGCGTGCTGCCTGCAATCCAGCCGCAGCTCATCAGCAGCCTCCACCACAGCATGCTGCCTACGGCGCTGGCACTTCCGCAGGAACAGGAAATACAGGTTAGTAGACAGCAATCAACTGCCTCGCGTGCGTGGCAATCATCTGACAAGCTTTACAACTCTTCTTCTCTCTTTCAATTTTTCTTTTCTGCAATAATTTTAGACTATCACTCACTTCCAGGTGTGATCTCCGCTGGTGTTTCGGTACCCGTACAAATTCCATCTCAAGGCGCCGATTTGGCTGGCGGCAACTACTGGCCGCGGCTGCAGTGATCCACGCTTTTTGGGCTACCCCCACAGCTGCTTTCACATGCAGCTCAGGCCAGCCCAATTGCAGCAGTAGCAGCGGGGCATCCCTCTTCACCAGGTAGCACAACAGCGAATGTTGGCGCAGCGGCTGCTGTTGCCGCTTTGGAAGCCGCTACACTTGCTGCGGGTAGCCTGCAGCAAACTGTGCTAACTGAAATGACACCGCTACATTTAAATACTAACAACAACACCAACAATAACAACAGTTCAAACAGCAACAACAGCACAAATACCAGCCTCAACAACAGCCATGTTACAGCAGCAACAGCGTCAACACCTCCATTAATGCTCACAAATCATCAGCAACAATTGCTGCAGCAGCAACAATCTCACCTGCATCATCATCATCACCCACATGCCCAACCCATTCACCAGCATCATCATCATCACCATCACCAGCAACAACATCAAGAGCTGCAGCAGCAATTGTTGGCGGATGCTGCTGCAGTAGCGGCCGCAGCAATAACAACACGTCAGCAGCAGCAACAACTGCATTCACTTACCCACCATGCTAGTTTGCATCAACAGCAACAACAACAACAACAGCAACAACAACAGCAACAACAACAACAGCAACAACCACAACCCACCAACCATCAGGTCTTGACGCATGTATCACAACAACACCAAACTCCACCGTCCCCTCCACCACCACCAACACAACCGCTGCAGCTCACACACGAAGCATAAAAATGTTAAAAAATATGTTAAAAATTAAGTAAAATTCTAGCCTAAGATTAAACCCAGATTTCCATCAAGTAGATAAAATTGACCATTATGATCGAAGTTAGCATAACAAGAATTAAAGAAAATTTTTAAGAACCGAGCACCAAAAGCAGTTACAGATAACAAAAATCACAAACGAACCATAGCTGAGAGTACTGTAACGTCCTTCAACGAGAACACTAACTTTGTGTAGCGTATACAAAACACATCAGTGTGAGTCAGCAGTGTTAGTGTACATAAGCTTGGACACAAACACTAAGCTATAATTCCAATACAAATAAGGGGATACAGGTCATTGCGTAGGTTTGCGTATTGTGTACTTTGCGTATATTAATTTGACATGAACGCACCATTAAATTTTGCGTAAAATAAACTTCGTAGCTTGAACGATTTTTAAATATTTGTCAAATATATTTCATTGATTATTTTTTTTAGTTTAAAAATAAATGGACGACATGTTAGATTGCATGAAAGAACAATTTACAAACGATTTTGACAGGGAAGTTGCTTGTGGAATCCAATTATAGCTTGAACACATTTCACACGACGAGCAACGAGCACCAAACGTCACTTTAAATTGACATGTTGACATGTCACTTTAATGACTTGTCCCATTTCTTATGGGACGAAATTTTTGAGATTTTGCGACGACATAAGGTCTGTTCGCTTAGTCGAATGCGAACGAAATATTTCAAAAACTTTAAATAGGAAGTGCCTGAAAAGCGTTCGTTTACTGAGAGGATTGTATAAAAGAGGTTAAATTCGATTTTCTCTGCGTTCAAGTTTTTGAAAGTTCTTACTAGTAAAATTTCATGAGGTAAAAAGATGAAAACTGTCAAATGGTAGGTGTGAGGAGCAGCACAGCAGTTGCGAACAAGGCCGAACTAGGCAGATTTGACATTTCTCAGCTTTTTATCAGAAATTCTCTCTCAGTTTAATTACTTTTGACGTTTTTCATTATTTTACTTGAAAAGTACGCGAACAGACCTATTGTTACACGACACCGAATGTCGTTGTCGTCTACTTCAATTTAATTTCTGTGACAAAAGGAAATTTCTTTCATTGTTTACATTTGTTATTGTTTTTTGTTTCGTGCTGGCTGCTCAAGTGGTTGTTTTTGTGTTCGTTTGTTATTTACAACTTAATAAATATATTTTATCACTTAATTATTATTAAATCCTAACAACAATTGCTGCTAAAGTTGCTGCTGTCGTGTTTATTATAATCAAGTCGTTTAACATTTCTCTACAGCGACAGTGTGGAGATATGCCGTTCGTCGCTTGTTGTGTGCAATGTGTTCAAGTTATAACGCAGCCCTTATGCAGTGACAAGAATTCCCTAAATAAATTTAGTTGCGTGGCAGTTCAGCAAAAGAAACCTTTTAGGGCAACAAATGTGCGTGTAACAGTTATTTAAGTTGTTAAAAAACGTAGCACAGCAACAAAGGGTTCTTTTACACTTAGCACACTCTAGTAAACGTTGCGTTGTGCTATAATAACACTGGTTTTCATGAATGCCTCCTCATTATAAGGCGATGAAACATCAACAACTGTTTGACAATAAAATCAAAAAAGCCCATGACTTTGGTTTCAAAGAACTCTCATCGGCTTTTCTGTTTGGATTGTTTTGAAATAAAAGAAAAAAATGGATTCAGCCTGAGTCACAAAAATTATAGCAACAAAAAATTTAAAAATTAATTGTGTTGTGAAATTGGAGCAATATAAGTATGATTTGGTTCCTTGTGTTCCATATAGTGAGGATTGAACAATGCGTTGCCGTTTTATAGTCGTTTCGTTACGTGTCGTAAGTGAGCATTAAGGTCTCTGCCCACTTGCGACACGTAATGAAACAACACGAAACTACAAAGTTTTGAAAATTAATTGAAGAGTTTTGCGCTCATATTTAAGATTTATTTGATTTGATTTGTTATTTCTGCCGTTACACTAAGTGTGCATGAAACACGCCTTTACCTTACCGTCGCCGTTCGACAGTCGTTGCGTTACGTGCCGTAAGTGGGCAAATACCGTTAACCTTTAGCTTTCACTTGCAAGAAATACAAATAAAATTTTACTGTTTTGGCACATGGTATAATAAACAAGATAACTGCAGGGCGTAAATTTATGTCTCTCTCATAGTCAAAACTGTCATCATCAATATACCAATTGCGGTCTCGTTTTGTCACATAGACATATACACCAAATTTACCTCCTTAAGAACAGAGCTATACAAATGTGAACTCATATTCACTATTCATTCTTTTGTTCAAATTTTTCAAAAGCTGAAATCCTTTTTTGGGGCATTCAGAGTGTGAAATCGTTATGGCCTTTGGACTGATACAAATTATTTTCAATTCATGAACTGCAAAACGTAGAGAATTCACACTGAATTGAATTTTTTGTTGAATGCAGCCTGCGATAACTGCAGCCTCAAAGATTGCCAATGGCAATGTCAATTCAGTAATAGCCTAGACACATTGACTGCGGCTGCAACATAACAACACGAGGTGAAAATGAAATTGTTGGCATGTTGTCTACGACTTGATTAATTTGGATGCAGCTCGATAAGCCGTATTTTCATATATTTTTATTATTAAACATCGAGTTATCATTAAAAAACAAACATTTAACTCAAACACAATGAGAATGAATAATAAAAAACACAAAGGAAGCACGAAATTAAACGAAAACATTGACATATGCCGATGTTCTTACTCTTGTCGCACGTCAAAATAGAAAAAGTTCTAAATCGACGACAGCAACATTGCTGCAATGACGCATTGTCGTTGCAACATTTTCACCATATTCACCTCCATAAGAAAAGCATGTAAAAAAATTTGACGTTTGACGCGTCATTGCGTCACGTACTTTACTTGTTAAAACTTGCAGGGAGAGAGTAAAAGAAGAATTGAGGAAAAAATATGCAGAAAAAGTACGTGAACAGAAATCAAGTAGAAACTTGCAAGTTAACAACAGCTGATCAAACGAATTGACAGCTTATTTCAACCGCCAAAAACTGCTGCTATAATTTAAGGTTATAAATTGTTTAAATCACTTCTTGTGTCCTACAAACATTAACATTTCTTCTTACATTTCCCTCAGCATCATAAATGTTTCTTTTTCCATCCATTTTAACATTAAATCCACAGAAAAATTTTTGACAGCTTGTTTTTTTTTTGACAGCTTGTTTTTTTTTTTGACAAACAGTTTTTTTTCAGTAGTTGCAAGTTCTTGCTAGTAGAAATTTTGCTAGCAGAAACTTGCAACTTCTTTTTTCTCTCTCATTTTTTTACGCTCTCGTTTTCCTCTCTCGTTGCAAGTTTTTCGAGTACGTGAACGCTTTACTAGTAAAAACTTGCAATAATTGGTAACAATTTGTAACAATTTTTTGTTACTGAACAAAGCTAATGTGTCTAGGCTATAATTCCCGACAGTGATGGGTTGCCATTGGCATATATCATATATAAAAAAGTATTAATTATAAAAAATTGTGGAAGTATTATATTATTTACTTTGGTCAAAGCGGTAAATAAAAATAACTTTCTTGTCATTTGTTTCGGTATTATTAACTCTTTTATACCACCACGCGTACAAAAACATATATAGATATATATGTTTTTGACGCGTACTGCGTAAGGGGTATATTATTTCTTTATCCAGTGTTTCAGGGCTGAAAAGAATGATAATACTGAAGTCCCAATCTTTACAGAGCATTGCGTGTGAATTCTTTTATCTTTAAAAAATTATGAATAGTTTGTCTGTAGTTCTTTAACGAATGAGAAGCATAAGATTGCAAATTATTCGATGCAGCCGTTGAATGCAATAAGGGTGTGTGAATTCCGAAATGATTGAAGCCTTTCCAGCTCTGCTTAAGAAAAACATGCAAATATATTAAACGAATTGCATAATGTCGTTGTCATTGTCAATGTATTCCGTACATAAGCGACAATGTCGTTAAGATACATTTACCAAATTCACCTCCTTAAGAAATACATATAAAAAATTTGAACATTTGACGTATTCATTGCATTCGTCTTCAATGTGTTCCGTGAATACATTGTTCATTATACTACTAATATGTTGGCAATGGAACGGGTAAAGACCCTGTCTACACTGGACTCGCTCAACCAACTCACTTTGATGGTTATAGAAGAAATGAGAAAGTGGGAAGGTAAAATGTTACGTGAAGCTAGAGTATCTACGTAAAACTTTAAAAAGTTCGCGACTCTTCTATTTACTTTATAGTGACATACGTCATTGATTAATATTTTTGTTGAGTTGTACTATTTTAGCGCAATGTTAATACATGAAATATAGTTAAATAATAATTAAATATGCCTAATTGGAATAAAATGCAAATTTTATTTATGATATATGTATCTCTGAAAGCAAAGAACTTTTCACACAACCTATGTGTGTGAACATTTGAGAGCGGCCTCACATCAAAATGAGTCGGTTTAGTAGGGCTGATGTAAACTAGACCAAAGAACCCCTAGAATCAGGTAAATTTCTACATACCAGAAAAAAAAAACAAAAAGGCATGGATGAAGCGATCAAAACATCGAATATTGCACAAAACTGTTAGCAAAATTAGATATATATGCTCAAATTTGGCGATGACCCAATCATAGGCAAATAAAAGCGGTGATTGCCGTTTCAGCTCCTGACAGAAGCGCTTTGGACGAGCTTCTTATGATCAATAGTGTTGTGTGTGTTATTAAATGTTTGCACACAATTGAGCGAGAACTGGACCTACATGTTTTATGCCGACTTCGAACGGCTAATATTCATGTTCTCAAGAAGCTTTCTACGGCATCGTTAACTCCTTACAGTTTGTCATTGATTGCAGAGAAGTGACGACTGATAAACTTTCTGCCAGATGTGAGCATTGAACTCGCATTACCGTAGTTCGTTGACTCACACGCCACACACTAAGCACGGACAGCCACGATCGCCACTAGTAATAATAATTGTGCATCAAAGTATTTCAATAATTATTGAACATATTAAAGCAATTCTGATTTTTAAAACATTTTCTGCAGTTTTGAGAGGAAATGGAGACAAATTTTACTTGAATCAAAAGATAAGTACAGCAAAATCTCTCTTAAAATAATACCCCATAAAGAAAGTAACCAATGTTTGAAGTATTTTAATTTAAGTCCACAAAAGAAATCTATGAAAACCAGGAACATGAAAATCTTTTTAAATTTCTCATATTCTTTTAATGGGCGTGGCAGTGTCAAACAGCCCTACACTTAGTAATGTAAAGTCTTTGTAAGAAAATAAAAAACCAAGCGCAACGAAAAATTTACATTGCAATTAGAAATGTTTTGTTGGATATGCGCATTAAAAGATGCATTTACGAAAATACGAAAACGACTTAGAAAAAGAATAAAAAAAAAGAAAAAAAAATTAATGTTACATCCTTAAAACAGCATACGAATTGTCAAAGAAAAGAGCAAAATGTTCTGAAAAACCGAAACGAAAACGATTACCCTTTATATGAAGTAGTTCGTTAAAATTTATTTACTTAATTATACGTATTTATTAAGACATGTGAATAATGGTAGCATACGGGCAAAACATCGTAACCAACGATTAGTAAAAGCAAAAAAATATCGTAAGAAACAACAACAAATTAAATCTCAATTTATTTTTTTTTTTTTTTTTTGTAAAAGAGCAGCGAAACAAGATCAAAAATGTATGTTCTAAAATTGATTGAGACAATTTATTTATAATTATTGATATCAATAAGATATTTGTTGTAAAAATTATGCATTTCTAATAGAAAGCAATATTTAAATGAAAAGCACTTTGATATGCTGCTCGGGATGTTTTGCCTGTTGGGTATCTATATATTTGTAAGTAAGTATGTTATATGAACAAGAATAAAGATTTTATGAACGCAGTATTTATCGCATACATGTGCGTATGAGTGCGCGTATTATTAATATTACATACATATATATCAATAAATAGATAAATATATAATATATACATATGGAAATATGCATATATTTATTTTTTATGGCATTCAAATATTTTTAGCAAAATAGGTGATATACCTATGCGTAGAACATACATACATATATGTGTACATATATGATAAATATGCATATATATATATATATAGGCATACATATATATATATAATTTAATGTTTATAATTGAATATGCAGGGTGTCCCCGAACTTCATAGTCAAACTTATTGAGCGATACCAAATAAATGAAATGTCAAAAGCCCCTATTTGCCTTTGGTTGATGTTTGATCTTATGTGAAGAGTCTAGAATTGATTAAATTAATTTGAATTGAATCATTCTACTCATGTAACGAAGAAACCTTGTTCTCAAGGGATGTTTAAAAGAAGTTAAACGCAGGACGCAATAGGGTTAAATCTTTAATGCATTAAAAGCAAGCGTCATGCTACGCACCTTATATCACTCAAACTATTATTATTTTTTGCTCTTATAGTGATTTTTAACTTTTAACTTTTCCTAAAAAGAGCAGCCTGAAAGTATGCACAGAAAATGTATCTATATACAAAAAACAAATTCGTACAATCTGTTTCAAATTCTATAACTTGAGAACGGAGCTTCCGATATGCTAAAGTAAATTTTTTTATTGTGTTCTTCTCATTTCATTCTACAAACACAAAAAAACAGAGGCCACATCCCCATTCACAGTCCACAAGACAGTAAAAATGTTTTATTCTAGAGAGTTTTTTCGTTTAAGACTAAAATTTGGTAAGTTAATTTATATGGTTACTGTCGATAACAACTGAAGGGTGTTTTTTTAGAGGTATAGAGCTTTAAGTTGGCAACTGACGGCCATTTTGTCAGCTGTCAAGTTATTTACTTTGGTTTGACATTTCAACATGAATAGACTGACGCTTGAACAACTCTACCAAAATTGTGAAAATTCAATTTAAAAATAATGGTTCTGTTCGAAATACATACGTATCGCGCACTACGTCCATTTTTACGTTCAACATAATCGTCAGAGCAATTATTTCGAGTAACTATTAACTAATACTAGTAACTAGTTACTAAACTAGTAACTAATTTTGGCGTCCCCCGAAATGCATTTTTGTGCATTTTTTATCAACTTTTGTACTGGAGACCCATAAATGGTTGATTTTAAAAGAGAATCAAGCTTATCAATTAATTCCTTTCATATAAAAGGAACTTATAAAGGAACATATAAAAGGAAAGGAACATATAAAAGAAACAGAACTACAAATTTTCATCCCTGTTGACAAATGCTCTGACGAGATATAACAGTTCTTTTCAAAGTGAATCTTTCTTTTTAACCGACTTCAAAAAGGAGGAGGTTCTCAAGTTGGTTGGTTTCTCTGTTTTTTTTTTTTTTTTTTGTGAATGTATGTACATCGATTACTCCTAAAGTACTTGCCCGATTGCCGTCATTTTTTGTCAACATATAGAGCTTATCAACGCGGAGGTGCCCGTTTATGAAAGGGGGCGGTATTCGGAAAAGGGGCGTGTCTCTATAAGAAAAACACTGTATCTCAGTAAGTATTGACACTACGGTAATAAAATTCACAGTAAAATTACAAGGGCAAGAACTCTGTATCTCAAAGAAAATTGACACTAGAGTACTGAAATTAAGTACAGAGGTAGGTACAATTATTGGAAATTACTATAACAAAAGTGGGCGTAATTCGACAAAGGGGTGTGGCAATATAAGAGAATTACTGTGTCTCGAATAATATTGATACTAGGGTAAATAAATTTATTACAAAGGTAGGAAAAATTACTACAAATTTTTGTAAAAAAAAAAATGGGCATTAATCGAGAAGGGGAGTGGCAATATTAAAAAAAAACACTGTATCTCGATTACTATTGACACTACGATACTAAAATTTTGTACAAAGGTAGGTACAAATATAACAAATTACTGTCAGTAATGTGGGCGGTATTCGATAAACGGGCGTGGCACTGTAAGAAAAACACTGTATTTCAGTAAATATTGACACTAGTACTCTAGTTAATAAAATTCACAGCAAAAATGCAAGGGTAGGTAAAAAATACCAGTCAATTAAGTGGGCGTTAATCGACAAAGAGGTGTGGCAATATTAGAAAAACTCTGTATCTCGAATAATATTGACACTAGAGTACTAAAGTCAACTACAGGGGTAGGCACAGTTATAAAACAATTAATTTCAATACAGTGGACCCCTTTGATAAAGGGGTGTGGCAATATATAAAATACACTGTATCGCGAATAATATTGACTCTAGAGTACTGATATTTAGTATAGAGGTAGGCACACTTATAACAAGTTATTGTGAATAAAGTCGGCGTCATTCGACAAAGGGGTGTGGCAATATTAGAAAACACTAAATCGAATACTGACACTACTAACTGAAAAAGTACAGACGTAGGCACAATTATTACAAATTACTACCGAAGAATTGGGCGTTATTCGACTAAGGGGTGTGGCAGTGTGTAAAAAACTGTATCATATTGACTTAAGGGTGGTAAAATTCATTGTTACACAGAGGGAAAAACCTATGGACTCAATACATAAATTTATGTACTCATCGCATAGTTTTCTGCACACAAAAATTTTACATTTTTCATGTATTGAGTACATGTTGAAATCTTTATTGACTACATAATGCTTTCAAGCGGTTATGTAGTCAATAAAGAATTTTATGTACTCAACGCAAACTGTTACAAATAATTTTATGTAATGAGTAAAGATCTTATGTACGTATTACATAAATTATTGACTCAGTACATACATAATTTACTCATTACATATTTGGAGTACATAATTTTATGCAATGAGTACATACATTATTTACTCATTACATATTTTAAATGCATAATTTTATGTAATGAGTACATACATAATTTACTCATTACATATTTTTAGGGCATACATTTATATAATCAGTACATACATCATTTACTCATTACATATGTTAAAAACATAATTTTATGCAATGAGTACATTCATAATGTATTCATTATATATTTTTTGTTCATAATTCCATGTATTGAATATATACACAATTCATGCCTGTACCTAAAGCACCCTCTCAACAAATGCAATAAATAATTTTATAAAGAAATGACTAGATTTCACAAAATAATTGGCAATTACTTATAGAAACCCAGCCATTTAATTCTTATCCAATCATCGCTTTTGTTCTAGAGTACAGTGGATGAACTCATTTCCGCTCTGATTTTCTAGAGGCTTTAGAGGTGTTGCTTATTTGAAAATCAAGAAACGAATGTCATAAAACAGCAAAATCGTGTGCCGAAGTGCAAGAGATACGTGTACTGAGTCCATATGTTATGTACTGAATAAATGTGTCACTTCAATCGTATAAGAGGGACGTGTACTGAGTCTATATTTTATGTATTGAGTAAAGTTTTTGTAAAAAATTACATAACACGTTGATTGAGTACACGTTGCTTGTATCTATTGAAGTCGCTATGTACTCAACACATAGCATGATGTATTGAATACATTTTTTATTCATTTTAAAAAGTGAATAAATTGATATGTAGTCAGTACACGCTCCCTTTACTCAGTAAATACTGCTCTTGTTGCGTTCTCATACAAGTTGAAGTGCATAGATTTTACATAGCTGTCTCTGTACTGACTACATAACTTTTTCCCTTAGTGTAGAATGGGTAGAACTATTGAAAACACTATGACAAAGAGTGTGATATTCTCGACAAAGAGGCGTGTCAATATTATAAACACACTATATTTCAGTCAATATTGACATTGGGGTAGTGATAAAAATACAAGAGTAGGTACTGATAAACATACTGACAAAGACCAGAATAAGAAACGACAGAAAAGCATTTTCCATATTATGAGCATAAATAATTGGTGTTTAATTAATTTATACACTTTTTTAATATATATCATTTTCTCTAAAAAGAAAGAAATAAAAACTTTTTAACAAAAAAAAAAACCTACTTCAAAATCACTAGAAATTAAAAAATAATTTTAAATTACTTTTACTATTTATTTCTTGGTCAAATTTGTATTTTTATAATAAATATATTTATTTTTTTATGATAATAAGAGCTTCGAAGTCGGCGCTAAATTTATCAGATTTTTTGTACAGCTGCAACACACATATAGCATTTTAATTAAGATTTAAGAAAAATTAAGATTACAAATTAATACAGCGTCACCCAAGCAGGATATTTACAAATAAAAAAGACTTAAATAGAGTAGGGATGGCGAAAAAATCATGATTTTACGTCAATGATTAGCGCTGACTAGAAGCTTTTATTATCATAAAAAAATAAATATATTTATTATAAAAATACAAATTTGACCAAGAAATAAATAGTAAAAGTAATTTAAAATTATTTTTTAATTTCTAGTGATTTTGAAGTAGGTTTTTTTTTTTGTTAAAAAGTTTTTATAAAATCAACCATTAATGGGTCTCCAGTACAAAAATTGATAAAAAATGCACAAAAATGCATTTCGGGGGACGCCAAAATTAATTAAAATAACAAAATAACAAAGTATACCAATCGACAGGATTTTTCATGTACTATTTAATTTTGGTACCGGAATTGGGGGTAAGATTTTTCCCATACAAGTCGATACACTCTAGTAACTATGGACCCTTTTTGCATCACGCATATTTCTTAATGATAATACGCCTTCACAGAGACGTCATACAGTGCGTACAGAGGAAGCCATTGCTGCTGTAGAGCGTAACGTAGAGAAAGACCCGAATCAGTCTATCCGCCATTGTGCACAGGAATACGACATGTTTCCATCCACTTTATGGAAGATTTTGCGGAAAGATCTTGGCTTGCGTGCTTACAAAATCCAACTCGTGCAAGAATTGAAGCCACATGATCACCAAGCAAGGCGCATATTCGGTAAAATGGGCCCAAAATAAGATTGCCATTAATCCCGATTTTTATATCCCCGCGCGTAAGGGTGATATTAATTTTGTCACGATGTGTGTAACGCCCATACCGAGGCGTGGTAGGTATAGAAAAGTATATATATTCTTGATCAGCATCACCACCTAGGTGATTTTTTGAAGCCAGGAATGGAATAATTTTGACATTAGCAAATGAGTTTTTATCAGAAAATAAATCAAGTGGTTGATTCATCTCGTTTTTTTTCATATGAGTTAAATCTAACCGTATCGCAGACCCATTTCTTTAAGTTTGAAAGTTTGAGTTCATTGACATTGAACTTGAAAAGAGGCTGTATTGTCCTACTGTGTTCAAATAGAACACTCAGTACACTAACGAAGTAGTAGATAGAAGTGGAGAAAGGAACCAATGCTGCGAATCAGTTCGTATAAAACAAAAACAATACAAGCAAAAACAACGAATCAAGAATAAAGTAAGCAGCAGCCACAATATAAGCAGCTGATGATTGATTTTTTTATTAACACATGAATTTTTCTTCTTACATTTTGCTATTTTGTAATTTTAATATAATAGCGACAAAATCGAAACTTAACTATTCATTCTGCGCAGAATATATCTGATATTTTGGTATATATATTATCTTTGAACGATGAGCATTAAAGGATGTAGGTATACCCTAAAGTATTGGTCAAAAGACTTTCATGGACTTGAAAAAATTTCTTTAAACGACCCCATACAAACCACGCTGCAAGACGTAATTCTATGTCAAAACCGCTCGGCCGAAATAGTCGTATTTTAAAAGCATGGAGATTAAGCAAGCAACAAAAGAAAAACTGAGATTTACAAAACAATAGATAACGTAAATCGCTGAGTTAAATCGTTACAATATCGCCGTGTCTAAAATATGACTAATGTGGCGTTCACATCTGTCAGCTCGTGTGGCAAGCAATATGGCGGCTTGTATGTGTTCGAGAGAGCGAGTGTTCATATTACGGAATCTGTTTGGCACACACAGGGTTACATTTGAGAACAGTAGAAATGTACTCGTAAAAAAATATTTAATGCTTCACAATAAAATGATTTTTGTGCGGGGAATATTAAGCAGAAATGCTTCAAAAGTCTTTAAAAGTTGCATAATGCTTTAAAAGTTGCATAATTTACTCGAAATAACTTCTTTATATTGTATCCAAACAAAAGTATAGCATATACTGCGTGCAACTTTTTAGAGCACTACTTAATAAAAAATAATATAATCTATTAGTATCAAATATTTTTCATATCGTATTTAAATCATTAAAATGTACTCCGAGTAGACTAAAAGTTCAATACAACCCTGGTTACGTAAAGACTATGGAGAACAAGCCAACTAGTGTGCCAAACTGGCGAACTAGCTTCTTAAAGAGCCAAATAGACTGCACAGACAGTCGCAACAAACACGTGTTTGCCTAATAGTGTATTTGGCTGTTTGAAGGTCTGTTCAGATGTCTGACTCTGATTAAAATATTTTGATTTTCGGTCATGTCTGACGGATCGTCTGTGTAGTGTATGGTGAAACCTCACAGACTTGAGAAACTTTTGTTGTGCAAAGACGAGTTGCAGAGAAACAAAGGACAAATGTTGTTGAACTTATAGAGATTTTTAAAGCTTTGCCGTCACTTTGGAAGATAAAAAGCAATAAGGATTCTGAAAAAATATTAAAAACAATAAATATGAGGTGTTAGTGATGAAAATAAAGATATAAATTATGAAGCATCGCTGTCCTCACTCATCGCGCAACAAAAAACCAAGTTTAAAAAAAAAAACAAATTGGCCATTTCAGCCCTTGAAAGGACTTTGACCGAGCTTCTTATGATCAATTGTGTTGTGTGTGTTATTAAATTTTTGCACATAATTGACCGAGAACTGGACCTACATGTTTTATGCCGACTCCGAACGGCTCATGTTCTCAAGAAGCTTTACATGGCATTATTTACTCTCTGAGGTTTGCCATTGTCTGCAGAGAGGTGGTGACCGATCAGAAAAATTTTTTATTGAAAAAACTTTTCGCCACGGCTGGGGATCGAACCCGGGCTCCGAGCATGCTAAGCCACACACTTAACCTGCATGCCACGGTCACCACTAACCAAGTCACAAAAACCAAGTTTGCGTGCATGAATTCTGTGTAGTGTAAAGTCGTCGCAGTGACAAGAAAAAAACATTTGTCTGACCGACAGTCTGTGTAGTCTATTTGGCCCTTAACTATCGAACCTGTGTGGAAATGGCTGCCTTGTGACACACGAGAACGCAGTTTTGACGCCTGCTTAATGGCTAAATCGCAATACTGCGTTAGGTCGGTCGTGCGTTGACAGCTCGAGTAGAGATCAACGTGTTCTTATGGTGCAAATCTAAATGCGACCTCAAGCGTTGGTCATACTTTATATCGTAAAACAAGAAGAAGAGATAAAATACGACCAAAGTACGTTTGACATTTCTTAATAGAGCAGAGTTGCATTTTCGTTGAAAGCGCTTAAAGTGTGGGTGTTTTATGGTTTCACTGGCAAAGATAGATTTTCGTGGGATTTCTTTAATTATCGCTGGAATTTATGTTTAATATAATGTTTTTAAATAACTCATGCTATTATAGTAATTAAATGAAAATTTTGATTAAGTTAATCTATTTGTGTTACTTTTCTTCAAATTATCTTTGTATTAATATGCGTTGGCGAAAAAGGTAAGAACAACTTTTGTGGGCATTTTTGTACAGCTGCATTTATTGGCATCGCCAAAATTACAGACGCACGACCTGTCAACGCAACATTGAGTGTTGTGAAGTAATAGGTCGTGCGTTCTGTCAGTTCATCTCGTAAAGTTTATGCAACGTCGATATAAAGTACGATCGGCGCACGGCCGACCTAACGCAGTATTGCGATTTCAGCATAAGATGTTCGTCCAACCAAAGGAATTCAAAACAACGAGTATATTTACTCGGTGCTCAAAACTATAGAAAGCGCCAAAGATCCCAACCAAAATTTACACACAAAATCACTTAATCACACATCATACATATATAAATTATACTCTGAACAAAAATATCACACACATAGAGAAAAATTGCACACAGTACAGAAAATCACTGAAGGAATTCCAATATGAGAGCAAAAAAGTGCATTTAATGGCAAACCATTTAACAAAGAATGAGATCTTTACTGTTATTTGTTTATATAAGCAATATAATATCTTATTTACTAGATTAATATTAAGAAGATATGAAACTTTGTGGTTATGATATATAAAATATATCAGTGAACTAATTTAAATTGAGTTTGTAATATGAACTCAATATTAACTTTTGAAAAGTTTAAACTTTACAACTGCGTAAGCAAATTTCAATTGCATTGTTGTGTTTGTTGGTTAATACACTCAATAATAAAGAGTGCGACAACAAAATCACGCATGATTAAAAAATCACTCGCTTCATTTAAGAAATCAACATTGTCACACAGCACTTAAACATCACGAAAATTCATTTATCAGATGAGTCTGGCATCTATGGAAAACGTCTATGTGAGAACAGCAACGAGTATATCTATACTCGTTGAGAATAGTTTCATGGAATCATCATAAGCAATTGGCTTATGTCTAAGCTAAGTGCTGTTAAAAAAAATTAGGTTCAGAGCCACGCTTATTGAGTTAGCGTCTTGCAAATAACTTGGCAGCACTCCAAAAGCATATCAACTCATACATCGAAAAAATCTATCGAATAGAGATGTATATTTTTTCGATAGCATGTTTACAGTTCTTGTAATCATAATTCTTTTAAAAAAATCTATGACATTTTGATAATTCTTACCTGTTCACACTTTGAATACACAAATCTTATATATATGATTATTTTACGTTATTTTTTACGCCAAATTACGCAAGCGTATTATGCTTTATTGTTGTTTTGCATGCAAACATATATACGCAGATAAGCGCAAATAAAAAAACCCTTGGGAATATATTTTGTGCCTCTTATATTTGTGCCCTATTTACATATGTTTAGTGTTCTCTCAGAATATAAAAGTTGTTAAAATCAAGGATTTAAGTTAATAATTAATAATTGTAATGAATAATAATTATTTATTTCTGAATTATTGCATTAAACAATTATGGAATACGCCAGTCACATACCGAGGTGCTCACAGTTTCACATCTAAGAAATGCTATAAATACGCTTTGTTATTATACGCTTAAACTGTGAATAACCTGATAAATTTTATTTGCATGTTTTTCACGTATACACACAAAACAAACAAAAAAGTCTATTTCAGCCCTTAACTGGACCTACATGTTTTATGCCGACTCCAAATGGATGAAGTTCATTTTCTCAAGAAGCTTAACATGACATTATTTACTTACTGAGGCTTGCAATTGTTTGCAGTGAGATGGTGACCGATCAGGAAATTTTTTCTGGAAAAAACTTTGACGCGAAAGGGAATCGATCTCGGGCTCTGGACACGCAACTCCACACACTATAACTGCATGCACTCATCATATATTCCACATATTAAAAAATCTTTAAAATTAAGACTAATACCAAACACTCAGTTGTCTTTAATTATTTATTCCATTTTATAAATATATCCATATCAAAATAGAGGGTTACACGTAGAAAAATACTCAAATCAGTTCAATACCTATTACATTCTTATTAATAGTGCGATCGAGCCAAAGTTGGCGTCGCTGAAAAAGCAAGACAAGACACTAAATATTTCTGTTGTGCTTTAATTTATTTCTATATTTTCTACTTTCCACTGCCGTTAAAATTCCACCACCGGAAAATTCATGATTTTCGTAGTCTGGTTACTCTAGTCAAATGGCAGAATTTCAAGGATGCATCTAATAGACTAAGAAATTTTAATCTATTTCGTAAATATCCCCATCAAAAGTTTTGCGATCTTTCTAACCCACACTTTTAAGTGATTCTTTGAAAAAATTATTTTCATCGGTATTTTTCTATTCAAATGGGTTTTCCAATGAGACATGGGTAAATTGCATACGTTTTGAGTCTTTATAGCCTAAGACCTTGTATATCAGGCCGGGTCAATACTCGAAAACTGCAAATGAGCTGTTTTGTGTTTACTTTTTTGTGATTTTGTGCCGTGAAAAGTGTAAATTTATATTAACAAGATTTAAACGCAAGAGCAGACTGTCCAAGTAATTAATAGATTAAATTATTAATGAAAAATAATTAAATACATCCAAACAAACTTTCGACATATTTTTTCAATTTTATATTTTATTTTATCCAAAATGAAAAAATAAACTGCTTTTGGAAAACTAAATCTTCTGATAACCATTTCGTCATTCTCTTCAACGTTTTCACATGTATTTGCTTGTATATATATATCTATTTATCTATTATTTATTTATCTATTTATCTATTTTGTCTATATCTATTTTTTTGAAACTCAAAGTTGATTCTATGCATTTGTGTGCAATAAATAAATATTAATTGTTTACTCTGCTCAGCTGTTCTTCCGATTAGCAGCTAACCGGGACTACAACTTGCCGTTAACTTAACCAACTAACAAATAAGTTCTAACCGAAAATTGAGAAAATGTTTTTTTTGCTAACAGCTGGTTAAAGTTCCGACATTTTATAAACGAATCTTATTTTTTTTTATTTTTTAAAAGAATTTTGTTTTTCGATCGAAGGTTTAAATTTGTGTTAAGCGTAAAAATATGAAGAAATTGAAACAGAGATCAAAATAAGTACTTTACTATTGAAAAAATTTTAGTGGTTTTGAACAAAAATTTCAAAAGTATTAATTTATTTATAAATTTCACGTGTCAACGAAAAATAAAAAATTTTCAGATTTCATTATAACATTAAAAAAATTTTATGAAAATTTATTAAAAATTAGAAGAAAAACATTTGAAAGCTAGATAATCGTTTCATTATTTAATTTTGAATTTTGTGAAATTTATTGTTTAATTTCACTTGTTAGAAATTATTTTGTTTTGATGAGAGTTAGTATATAAAAAAATAAAATAAGTTAACTCAACCTACAAATTCCATGTCAAATTCAAGGAACTGAGAGTAATGTTCAACTTTTGGCCAGTGTTCGACGAGTTGTTGAAAAAAATCAACAATTATGGTGGCAGTTTTAATTTTGACAGCAGAAATTGTGATCAAATATCAAATTTGATCAAATGTTGCTTAAATGGGGACATTCAATTAAGACTTTTTAACGAAAACCAGTAAATTTTTAACCTTATACATGTTTTTTTGATGTTTGCATACATTTTTTCACATACTGAAGTAAAACACAAATTCAAATTTCTCTCAAAAAATCGGAGGCTCGCAATCTATTTTAATAAAAAGGGTTTATCTGGCAAACCTGTTTAGAAAAGTTCGGAAAATATTTTCAGCTCATACGATTTTACAAGCAAATTACCCGTTAAAATTACTCGAATATATATAAATCTTTAAATGTGTATCATATTTTTAGGTGACACGTCTTAAGGTAAGGAGGTTAAGAATAATTTTTTTACAAAACACCAGGAGAGATCAAAAACAACACTAAAAAAAGCAAATATTTTGATATGTCCTAAAAAAAATTTCGCTTAACAGAAAAATTGACAAGGGGGGAGCTTGGTTGAAAAAATATCTTTTAAACTTTTAAGTAAAAGTATATAAAACACACTTACGATAACGTGAACTCTGCATGATCTGAAAATTGATTAACGTGAACACTTTTTCATTGGCTACTCTAAAGCGCGGTATACTGTAGAAACGAAAACATAATACCCATGAGAATTGGATTGAGTATTTTGACAGCGGGATTTTGTACGCTGTTTATGGAAAAAAGTTTTTCAATGCTGCCAAGCTCACAACCATGTGTGGAGAATTAAAATCTCAAAATATCCCTGTAATTATATGACAGGTTATTTAATTGCCGCGGAAATTTGAAATTCTCCACAAAAAAACAACGACCAAGTAAGTAAGTATTGCAATAAAATTATATGTTTATTAATGTTAATAAAACATTTATAACAGTTGTTTTATTGCAGCAACCATGTTGGACCGACTGTACTGTATCTATTCGTATGAAATACATGTCATCCAACATGTCATGTTGGGATGACATGTTAAGTCGTTTGCAAGGGGCTATTGTAGGATTTCAAAAATTTTCCCCACACTTCTTTGGAGCAATATATAACACGTGTAAGCTGTTATTTCACAACTCTATTATTTCGTCAACTGTTTCGTCAACAGTTCTTATTGGTTAATGCTGTCAAATGCACTGTTCAAAAATTATATTTTCAATATTATTCCTTAAGTTCGTGACTGTTTCAATCGAATCAATAGTTTGTACGATTCTAACAAAGCTTTCCACGATTGGCTCATTTTGCACTTAGTTTTTAACAAGGAAGATGTCTAAAAATCATAAAAATACATCTCCAAGAAATCCCTCCGAGCTCCGTTATCCATAATATTTGCCATTTTAAATGAATTTTGACAGTAAAAATAAATGAAATTGCTAATTTATGCTTCAAAACTCAAAAATTTGACATTAAGTACCCGGACAAACTGAGAAACCTGTTGTGCACCCTAAAGCTCCTCCCCAAATATCTCAAAAAGTTTTTATTTTTTTGCAACTATCTCATGATCTTGAAATGTGTCTGCCAACAAGGCCACAACCGAAAAAACATTGCATTCAATCAACCAAGTTCGCGAACCTGTGTACGAGCGGCATAATTGTAGCCATTCACACCTTATGTTATAAGCATTGGTGTCTAAACAAGCTCTTCGCTATGATTCTGTATATCGATTAAAGACACGATCTCATAAAATCTTTGTACCGTCACTAACTTGTAAGACGGGGTATCGCGTTTGTTTTGTGTGAGTTGTGAATATTGCTTTATTGTTTTTAATATATTGTAATTAAAGAAAATCATTCTGAGAGAACTCGATGCAAAAAGTGTGAATTGAAAACATACTGTAAGTGAAGCTGTAAGGCTTTGTGTTGAAATAATGACTAATTGCTGTGTTCCTTAATATGCTGAGTTTAACATGTCCAAAACTCATTTGCTCTGTTGCGCTGGCGATTTCCTAATAACAAAATAACTTTTGGTTTTCACTTAAATCATACCTATATATTTTCATGAAAGTATTCATTCCAATGAGGAATTCAACAGCAGCAATTTGAGCAGTTAAACGAAATAGAATCTTCCTTCAAACAGCCATCATCTTCAACAAGCTGCTGCCAACATTGTTCCCTAGCTAAATTTTTGAAAAGTGGTTGGATTGCTATGTTGCTGCTAAAGTTCATGCTTAGTAGAACAAATGACAATTATATGCACAATGTTGCCATTTGCTTGGTTGATCCTGCTCTTGACAAGCTCTGCGTGGCGTGCAGTTGGAACATCATCTAGCAGTGAAAGCGACACAGTACAAAATCCTTCACAATTAACAGATGTAAATTTAAATTCGAATAAAGAATCGCATATCAATGCTTCCATTCAAACAACTGAACAGTATGGAAATTCTTCAATTTATACTTTCTTTCGCCTTAAACCAAAATTTAAAAATGAGTCAAGCTATTACGTTGTTCCAGCCGCAGAATCGTTTAGCCCAAAGCTACAAAGATCGCCTACTCGCAAAAACTTAAACAATCGAAACTCATCGTTTCCATCGTCAGTATCAAATTTATTCCAGATGAGCGGCAGCAACAGTAATAATCAAAATTTAATGCATTTAGTGCGTAATGTGGACACTCGTCTTAGAAATATGCGAAATGTGGAAATGCGTGTAGCTATTATACAGGTATGTACAGCACATATCACTATAGTCGTTGATTAACTGTTATGACATGAAAATATTTTGCTGATTAAATTTTCTTGTATTTGATCTTTTAGGACATTTTTGACTCTATGGATATGTCGAGGGGCAAAGGTTCTCCGATCAGCAATGAAAGCAACAATATGAATAATAACTCTGAACATATCACTCCTCAATTTCACTCCCCATCTATACAAATTTCAGAATTGCTACAAACATTCTCTAAGCGGTTATCTAAAAAATTACAAAAGGCCACACATGTTGTTATGGTGTTACGTGATTTCTTTCATGTGAATATAACTAAACTGCTTGTTCATGACAATACGGAAACGCCAGATTATAATGAGAACGACAACGCTGATGCCTTTAGTTTTGCAAATTTTAACAGCGGAAAAAGAAATAAGGGTCAGAATAAGCAACTATTTCTGCACACACTTATTGAGTCCTGCCAAGAGCCATCAGATGATGCATCTGAATCAAGCTACAATAAAGCACAAATTCAAATTCTAAATTTTTTAAAAAATGATGTTTATTTTGATGCTAATAGCAAAGTAGTCCTCCAGGACATCAATGATAATTCATTTGAAGCAAATAGATGGCTGGCAGATAAAATTCATAGCTTGCATAATATGTCGCCTGATTCTGATGTTATAGCAATTTCAGCAAGCTCTAAAAATTCAACAGCTTCTACAACAAAGTCTTCAAGATTCTCAAGTAACAATTTCAAACATATATATTTCTTGTCACGAAGTGATCACGCTAGTGACAATAGCATCAAGCAGTTAAACAACGATTTGCATTTTCGGCATCTCTATGTTTCGGCTATAAAGCACAAATATGTGCTTTTATTAATTGACGTCGGTTCATCGCTTACTACTGAACAGCTAGGTCTGACGAAAAAATTTGGTAAATATTACTAAACTGTAGTTTTGTCAGTTTTTTATGAATAATTCTAACTATATTTGCAGTATTAACGCTTTTGAAACTGCTATCCGAGGATGATTTAATATCTATTGTCACAGTTGGCAGCGAAGCTTCTACCATAGTTCTAGAGACAACTGCAAATAATCAACAACCAAACAATGTCTATACCGCAACTCGCGATCACAAAGAAGAACTATATAATTACATCAATAATTTGCGTGTTGGTAACGAACAAACAAATCATACTCTTGGATTTGAATATTCATTGAGACTGTTGGAAACACTCCAAAAGTCAAAATTGGTAACACAAAAAAATCCAATTCAATTTGTTTATATAACTCGCGGCCTTCTGACAAATCTTTCTGAGGCGACGCAGGTTCTATCGGCCATAGCAAAGGGACAGCAGAAGCTTATTCAACCAATTGTGATAAATACATGTGCTGTTGTGCTAGGTATGTGTTGTTTGCTATATTTGATAATACATTTTTAACTCGTTATCTAAGGAATAATAGTTTATTAATATTAATTGAATTTTACATTCATAATACACTCTTTTTCACATTTATCTCTCTAAATTTAAATCAGTTTTGAAATACTTTTAGAAAATTGTTAATTTAGGTGAACTTATGTTATGGCGTGATTCATAATTAAAATTGAAAATTAATTAGCCTTTTTTCGTTGGGCTATTTTCTTGTTAGTTCTGGTTTTCTGGGGAATAATTTTGGCCGCACTGTAGAGTTACTCGTTAAATCAGTACTCTTCATAAAATGTGTGTGTACCCGTCCATCCCGGGCTTACTAGGAAATTATCTGTAAACGTTCACTCAAATCCAGTAGGTAACATGTAAAACTGTTTATATAATGTATATATTTAAATGAAATGTTTATTGTTTACCAATATCGACAAAATTCTTTATGATATATATTGGAAACGTTTAATTTGCCATTTTGTTTATATTCCACATTTAAACGGTATAAATTAAACATCAACCCAAAAAAGTTGAGAGTAAATTAATTCTTTAATATAGTCTTCTTAAAAAAGTCCCATTTTATAATATGGCAAGAGTAGCTTTATCTGTTTTAATAAAATTTTAAAAAATTTAAGAGGTTTTGTACAATCAACTCATACTAAACCACTAACTTCTATTTCTTGTAAATAAAACCCGTACCCAAAAATTTCAAATAGGCAACTGGCAATTTGCGGCGAGTTGGTTGTGACAAAAGGAGGAACAAAATTTAAGAAACCATGTATTTTTACCGCCAATTCTTGTTTAAAGGAAATGGGCAGGTCTTGTAATGAAACTATATAAAATTGATTTAAGTTAGATACGACAAGTTTGGGTATGATTAAAAGTAATTTCAATGCATTTAGCTATCATGCAATGCAATCAAAAAGCTTAGGTTTTAAACCTTTTAGTTCGGATTTACTCCCCGTTTCAAATCGACATATTTCTATATTTCACTTCAAAAAATTACGGACTCAAACTTTGTTGATTAGTTCGTTAGTTCTTGTTTAGGTCTGATAGTTTTGACTCAAACCATTGTTTACAGTTTATGGTAAGTTATTTAATAACTTATGAATTCGCTTCGTTTCATTTAAGCGTTACATCGGTTTTACTCCCCGTTTAGTTGGTCGTATGTTGTATACGCGTCTTAAAAAGTCACAGAAGTTATGACTGTGTCGTAACACAAAACGTTAATTAAGCCATACTTAAGTTTACAACACATGAATTAAATATTTCTTATAGAGACTAAAAAAAAACCAATCAACAAGAAACAATATTTCTTCAGAATTGATAGTTTGACTTCATTGACTTGTGAATTTCAATAATTTTTTTCAATTTGCAAAGCCTCTCTTGCTTTAAGTACCAGTATTCCGAACTCTTACGAAAACAGGGGCCTTACTCTGTACCGCGGTTCGAACGGCAATGCAATTCGAAAATTAAATACGATTCGAAAGTAAAATCTCAATAGGTAACTCTTTCGCATTACTGACAGTGACTTAACTTATCGTTTCATCAAATATTCAGTTAAAATAGCATAACTGACTTTTAAACGTTAAAAATGCGAAAAACCGGGTGAAGAAACAGAAGAAATGTCAAAATATGTAATGCGAAAGTCGAATTGCAGAGTATCAAATTTCCGAATTCGAACAATTTAACTTTCGAACCGCGTTACAGAGTAAGGCCCCAGATTCTCTCGATTATATTTCAACTCATACGATTTCTTTTTATGTATGTCATAAACTGAAAAATAAGCACAATTAAAAACCAAAGATTCGCTTCATAAATCGACAAGATAGTAGTGGCGTGCGAGTCAAAGAATTTCGGGTTCAATCCTCATCTTGGAAAATTTTTTTGTTTTTTCAATAGAAATAAATTGTTCTATTCGGCAAAGAGCAAATTTGCTAAGCTTCTTGAGAACATGAACTTCAGCCGTTCGGCATCGGCATAAAACATGCAATTCCAGTTCTTGTTCAAAGTCCTTTCATGGGCTGAACTGGCCAATTGTGTTTTTTTATTGCGTCCGTGATTTCGGCCCTAACAAAACAGCAACCAATAAAAGCTTTTTGATAATAACAAAAAATATCCAGCGCAGCTACTGATTTTCGTGAGTTATATCTTTTTCTCATACAAAATGTGAATTTAATTCTTAGATTTTGCTATTTTGTGGCTTTATTAAGCAATCATGAGTAAAATATTCGTTTAATCGCCATATAACTGTTATTTTGGCAATCATTTTAGCTTTGTACGACGACTATTATCGTAATCTCTATAATATATCTCTAATTGTAAACGAAATAGTCAACGCTGTAAAAGACTCCAAACAAATTGCGCTGGAAAACATAATTCTACGAAAAAAAATTACTATTTAAGCCCTAAAATGACTTAACATCTTAATGACCGAACATATTCATCATCAATAGTGTCAGTGTGCTATAATGTTTGGGCATATTTCTATTTACTTAGTTTTTGTACAGACTAAATCTTCAGTTCAAAAAGGTTTCATGAGATATTTTACACTTTGAAGTGGAAGGACTACAACACGTTCTGCTTCGACCATATTCAGCATTGCTATCAAAGAAATTGGATCATAAGATTTTGTTCAGAAATTGAAAAATTTGGAATAGTCTTAATTTTAAAAAAAAATACGAAAAAGCTCGAAAGAAATATGAACAAAAAAAAACTAATTAAAGCTCAAAAATATTTTTTATTCTTTGAGCATTTGATAAAATAAATAATATTCTCGTTATTAATAAAAAAACTTTTATAATTTCAGATGAGAAACGTATCATGTACGAGAAGCAATTTTTGCGAGATATTGCTCATCAGAATTATAGCAAATATGACATCGATGTGAGCGATTGGTTCGGCAAACTAAATGCACTTAATTTAGCCGGAAGCTTTTTCATAATTACGAAAAAACATCCAGAGCTTATAGAGCGTACAAGCACCGCAATATTTGACCATTTGTTTGTTGAACCTCTACTCTCATCAAGTCTTGAAGTTCATTCACCAGTAGTAGATTTTAGTGGTAAAGGTATTGTTTCTGCTGTCATTTGGTTACGTAAAAATTAATTAATTATTTCTATTCTATTTCGTAGATACTATTGTTTCATTTACGCATGTTGTTTCCACATTTGGTATTGTTGGTGTCAATTTGTTTCTGACTGACTTAGTCGAGGATGTTGTTAATTATATCACTCAAAATGCTGTCACTAAAAATGAGAGTTCATATGCATTTCTTATTGATCGCAAGGGCATAGCACTGGCACATCCTGCACTTGCACGACCCACTACACAAAGTGAAACGCCTTTCCCCGTTGATATAGGGTTTTTGGAAAATTCTACAGATTTTGCAAAAATTAAAGAAAACATGCTGTTTCAGGATAATGGAAATATAACAACAACTGTGTTCATTAGAAAAAACAATGATAAAACCGAAGTATAAAAACTCTATTTTTTAAGGAAACATATATCTTAATCTTTATTCGTTTTAATGACCTTTTTAGTTTTTGCATCGAAATTATTTATGGCAGAGAGTTCGTGGCATATACATTATGTGTTTGACTTATACTTTTAAGCCAGAACCACAAAATGATGCTGACTCAACTGTTGCAAAACCTATAGGGAAAATTCTGCCAACGCTACATCTGTCAACAACATTGCCACTACAGATGCCAAATTCAAATCCGCATGTAGATAATCACAATCCCCATGCGAACTTCTTCACACCAATTGTCTTGCTTTATCATCGTTTAGATCTTTTACCGCCACAAAACTCTCAAGCCTGCAGATATTTTCGTCAAATTGTGACGTTAGGTATGTAAGCCTTGTTTTCTTTAAACAATGTAAGCAATTATTTTATTTTTTTTAGACTTTTGTACTGTTTATTTGAGTGCTACAGCATTTGAATCACCTTTTGCTTATTTACAAAACAATCGCAAAATTTATCAAAATCAACAAAAACGTTCCATTGAAAGTATTATGGCATATTTAAAGGATACAACTGGCCTATTAGCCAATCCTGGCTTACGTAAAAACATTCGTAATGATGTTGCTACATTATACAAAGCCATGCAACATTTAAAAAAGCGACACCAAGATCCCCGTGGCTCGCTTAAAAATTATATAGTGCGGCGTTATATTGCAACCATAAGCGGAATCCTACTAGTCTATCCAGGCTGTATGTTATCTAGTAGTTTTGAACCGGCAAGTCGTACCTGGTTCCGGAAAGCTATGAAACATCCCGGAAAAGTTGTTATAACTGAGCCCTATTTGGATGCAGGTTAGTACAAATCACCCTAAATACGCTTGAATTCTGTATTCATTTATACATGTTTATATATTATAAAATATTCTTTCAAGGCGGTGCTGGTTATGTTATTACTATTGCTCATACCATATTTGAGGGGAAATCAAATGCTTTGCATTCGATTGACCGCGACACACCTGTTGCAGTTATTGGCTTGGACATGCCCTACGCCTTTTTCTATAAATTAATAATGGACTCAACACCTCTGTGTCGTCAAAATAGTGTTAAGTGTTTGTTATTCGAAAACGAAGGTTATTTAGTTGCGCATCCATCGATGTTAGAACCAAGCACTGCTACCCAAAATCAAAGACGTCCGCATGAGCACCTCACACACAAGGAATCATTTTTAGCCAATGATATTTTGTATCACAAAAGGTTGGTCAAAAAAGTTGCTTGTGCAAATTACCAAAATCGCACTATTCAGCGTTACTTAGTTTTTAACACTTCGCTGACTGATACTTTAACAAACGTTGTACACGGTGAGCGTACAAAGTATGCCATTACTTTAATACAGGGCAGCAATATCTTTGCTGCTGTTTTGAATTCTACATGTGATGGAGGTGCATTTTGCCCCTGTAGTACAATTGACCGTATATGCCTCAACTGCAATCGCATGGATCAGACCGATTGTGAGTGTCCCTGTGAATGTCCAATGGATTTGTATGAACAAACAGCAATCTTTGCGAAAAATGATGGCCCGTCCAGCGAATTGTCTAACATTTTTAGTAATTACACGCGCAAATATCCTTACTGTGAACCGATTAGTGAGGATGAAATTATGTTGCCCATAACAACTAGCAGTGTGTTACACTCTTGCCTCAGTATAAACTGTGATATCTATGGCACACAATATGAATGCTTAGGAGTAATAGGTTGCGAATGGTGTCAGCTTGATGTTGATGGGAATAAATTTACTTCAGCATTTTGTACATCGCAATTGTCTTGCTTTAATGGTAATTATTTGAATCTTTAAAGTCAGCTTTTTTTAAGTTATTATTGTTATATTCTTTTATTTTTTTTTTTTTGTTTCAATTAAGGTGTTTTGTCCTCCCATAGTCCCTATAGTAAAAGCGATGAGGACTCTGATGTTTTAGCCGTTCATGTTTATAATACAAACCAAAAACAAAACTCATACTCGACATTTGGTCCAATAGGTGGTGCAATCATTGTTTTGGTTCTTGTCATCGGGTGTGCTATTTATTTTTATCGCTACAATCAAGATACACAATCTCAAGAACAGTTCTATGCAGACTCACTACAAGACGACAATTATGGCGTGCCTTTGTCACGATTCAACTTTCACGACTGTCAGGCTAATGACGAGGCGCCTTGTGGATACGGTAATGCAGGAGATGGTTCAGCTGCCCAGCGCAATAATATACATCCTGCAAATATATCACCCTACAATATGTCGTCTGCGAGCAGTTATCATCGCCCACCTAATGGTGAATCCGATCATGGTTATTCAACAATGACTCCCCATGAAGACTACACCGATCATCAAAGCTTTACTCTCGCCGAACCTCTGCTATTAATTGATAAACGACATAGCAAATCAGACACCATATCCATATCCACTTCAATATCAAGTCCTACAAACCGCCACCAACAATATCATAACTCGTATATGCTGACCCAGAGCGGTCTGCGGGATAATAACTCATTACGTCACATAATAGCAGCGCCAAAAGAACTTAGTACATTAGTTAATGCAAACAAAATGTTTGATCAAACTAATGTTCAAAGTTCTGTCACATCTGCAACGGATGACCAGTTATGTCGCCATTTTATACTTGCTCCCGTCACAGTTCATAGACATATGGAAACAACTGAATCATAGTTTAAACTATTTGCTTTATAAGCATTACGATACTTTAATGTTGACTATTTATGAGGAGGTTAAATGCAAAGTTTTCCAAGCCACATACAATATAAATCGAGATTTTTTTTTATCAAACAAGATTTATAAGAAAATTAATAACTTGTTTGTTGACAAAATGCAAATGAATTTAATTCAACAAACAACAAAAATAATCGATATGTCAATTCAATGAACATACGACACTATTTATTGTCGTATCCTTTTTTTTTTAATAGTTTTTGCTTTTTATTTTTATTCAGTTTTAGCTTAAGCTCGAGTTAAACATTCACAAAACAAGAAAAAAAGAATCATTCAATGAAAGTTGACACAGAAAGTTGACACATGTAATATGTATACATATTTAAAAAAGGCCTTTTGAAAATGGCTCAAAGTAATACATTTATATACGTTTTTTTATAGTTAAGCTATTATTTGCTTTTTATTTTTATTCAGTTTTAGTCTAAGCTCGAGTTAAACATTAACAAAACAAGCAAAAAAAAAAATCATTCAATGAAAGATGACACAACTTTGTATGCTATTCTCAAAAGGAGCTAATAGTTTTTTTTTTGTAATATGTATACATATTTAAAAAAAGCCTTTCGAAAATGGCTCATATTCGCTAATATTAAGAAAATGTATGCTCAAAATCAATGAATGTTTTCGACGGTTTACAAGTGGTGGGATTATTCTTGGACTGCCGCGCCGCTGTCAATCCAAATGTATTCCTTGCGTGGTCTGCCAGGTTTTCCAGTAACAATTTTCTTCGGTACTCCAGGTGCACGTTTCAGTACCCTACCATCGACAATTTTTGTTTTTTCATCAATCTTGGCCGAAGGTACAACACCACCCTCAGTTGGTTTTGTGCGACCGCGTCCTCTTGGGTGAAATTGTGTTTTCAATCACAACCTTATCTTCCGGGGTAGTGGTGGTGGTCGCCACGCACCGAGTTTTTTAGTACTATCTGCTACTCTTGGCATGATGTTGAGGAAATTGTTGAGTTGAGCAGTTGATAGCGGTCTTGATTACGTGCTAGCGTTTGTGCGTACGAGTGCGTTAACACGTCTGAAAAATTGCTGCTTAAAACTTTTTTAGAAACTTTTTTCCTGTGCAGTCGATACAAGATGACTAAAAGATTCACAAATAATTCAATTTACAACGAAATATTTTAATGCTACACAAATTTAATCAACTACGTTAAAAGTTTTCTGTTGGCGAAATAATTAATTAAATTCCGTTTAATATAAAATATGGTAGATTTTTTCCCGCATGATCGATTAATTTTTGGATATTTTTTAATAAATTTAACTTAATTGCAGCTTGCAGCATGCAGCTTGGAGAACATTGCTTTTAACCCCCTCATAAAAATAATTTAAAATTAGGTATTGATAGTTTTAAGGGCAGATTTCCGGAAACTAATATTTATAAAATGGTTGTATTAAAATTAAAAATTTGAATATTCAGCAAGGTACACAAATTTACTAGCGTCAAAGAGTTGCTGAAAATCAAATATTTCGATAAAAAATATATGTGTTCACGAAACTCTGCCTATAAACTAATTATATACATTGTTATAACAAATCCTTCATTGCAAAATGGGTTCCAATCAAAAGTATTACTATAGTTTCTGTATGGCATAAAAAAGTATTTTATACAACAAACTAACAAGTTATAGATTATAATTTTTAAAGCTTTGCTTTTATTAAAGATAACTAAGAAATATATAAGTAGATTTTAAAGTTGACTTCACGTAAAGTATGGTCAACCACTTTTTAACAGTCATCCCATCATTACTAAAAGGGTAATAAAAGTCTTGGGCTGGAAATTTTCTCAGCATAAATTTTTTTCTGCATTTAAAACTAGAATTTTGAGCCCTCTAAGTAAATAAAACCAAGAATCACTATTTAAAAACTGTCACCCTTAGAATTAACAAAACACCCTTACATAATTAAAAATGTAAAATAAGTAAGCATTTTTAATATTTATATATTTTAAAATGCACTTAATGTTAAATACACAACGTGTTAACTCGCCATTGAAAATGTTTATGTAGCTTAAGAACTGATGTTTCCTTAATGTAAATTAAAAACTACTGAAATAACATTATTTAAAAAGAAATCGCCTTAAAAACAATTATATTATTTTGTAAATTTTTATAACCGAATTTTTTTCAAATTTAATTAAAATAATATCAAAATGAAAATCTGCAAATGTTTGAATCAATGCAAACTAACTTTTGCAAACTAATTGAATAAAAAAAAAAAACAAATTTGTTCTGTGTGGATTTTTTCTTAAGGTCAGTTTGACCTTGCACTCATATAATGCAATGGGAATGAATTTATTTTTAATTTTTGGACAGTCGAAAGTGACCTACAATTGATGTTGCCTAGCTCTGTGTTTTATTTTTTATGTGCAAGAAAAGAGAGTGTTTTTGGTGACTGATGGAGAGATTGAGTATGGATCTAATACAAATGTAAGGAGAAGAAACAGGTAGCACACAGCGGCATGCGGTAGGCCCAAATTTTTGACAATTTTTTCATTACTAAAAATAATTAATTTGTTATTGTTGATTTTCGCAAGTGCATTTCTTCGTAAATTTGGCGCAAGTAAAATGTGAGTTTTATTTAATTTTAATAAGAGGGCCACAAGGGCCACCTTAGTGATCATACCTGGTCTAGAGCTTGGTCAAAACTTCGATTGAAGCAATGACGTATTCAAATTTGATTTTCTCACTCGGAGAGTTTATTTTTTTTAGCTGAACAAACAACAACAAATTCGAATTCATTCAGTCATTTAATGGACATGTCAGCACAGCCTATTACTTGCTATAAAAATAGAAAATGCATGTCTGTATGATACTTACATTCGTCGATTCCATAAGATAGAGTTTGCATGCTCTTTCCTTCTAACAAAAAATGTGATTTTGGGTCTCCATGTGGGAGATCATAGTCCTTTCAAGGACTGAAATAGCCAATTTGTTGTTTTTTTTACATATTTCATTCGTCATTTCATTCATCAGATTAGAGATAATCTAACTTTCAAACCGATCACACACGATTGTACAATCTGATTTATATACGTAATATTAACTTCAAACAATAGTTTGTGTTAAAATCGTTTCTGTTAATAAACTTTTTTATTGCATCAAAATAACCATGCTTAAATAAAATATCTAATATGGATATTGAAACCAACGTACATGTAAATGCATGATAATTCTTTCGTTAAAAATAGTAAAGGGTGATTTTTTAAGAGCTTGATAACTTTTTTTTAAAAAAAAACGCATAAAATTTGCAAAATCTCATCGGTTCTTTATTTGAAACGTTAGATTGGTCCATGACATTTACTTTTTGAAGATAATTTCATTTAAATGTTGACCGCGGCTGCGTCTTAGGTGGTCCATTCGGAAAGTCCAATTTTGGGCAACTTTTTCACCGACAAATTTTGTTCAGCGATGAGGCTCATTTCTGGTTGAATGGCTACGTAATTAAGCAAAATTGCCGCATTTGGAGTGAAGAGCAACCAGAAGCCGTTCAAGAACTGGCCATGCATCCCGAAAAATGCACTGTTTGGTGTGGTTTGTACGCTGGTGGAATCATTGGACCGTATTTTTTCAAAGATGCTGTTGGACGCAACGTTACGGTGAATGGCGATCGCTATCGTTCGATGCTAACAAACTTTTTGTTGCCAAAAATGGAAGAACTGAACTTGGTTGACATGTGGTTTCAACAAGATGGCGCTACATGCCACACAGCTCGCGATTCTATGGCCATTTTGAGGGAAAACTTCGGAGAAGAATTAATCTCAAGAAATGGACCGGTAAGTTGGCCACCAAGATCATGCGATATGACGCCTTTAGACTATTTTTTGTGGGGCTACGTCAAGTCTAAAGTCTACAGAAATAAGCCAGCAACTATTCCAGCTTTGGAAGACAACATTTCCGAAGAAATTCGGGCTATTCCGGCCGAAATGCTCGAAAAAGTTGCCCAAAATTGGACTTTCCGAATGGACCACCTAAGACGCAGCCGCGGTCAACATTTAAATGAAATTATCTTCAAAAAGTAAATGTCATGGACCAATCTAACGTTTCAAATAAAGAACCGATGAGATTTTGCAAATTTTATGCGTTTTTTTTTAAAAAAAAAGTTATCAAGCTCTTAAAAAATCACCCTATAAGTACGGTTTTAGCTCTTACTAAGCGTCTGCACTACTGTACTGTACTAAAGTACTGTTAAGACACTCGCAATACATTCGTAAATTTACTCCCATACAAACTAACTTTTGCAACTGTCTCAACCATTTTGCAGACAGTTCAAGAGACAGTAGGTAGAGAATTTAGGCGAGACTTAATGCAAATTTCGAAGTATTTTCGGTGATTGCTTCGAGTGTTTTGGTTTTGATTCTCTTGCCTATTGTCCAGTGTAGACCTTGTCTTAATTTTACATGAGTACTTTTATCATGTTGTAGATCATTAGCCTAGTTTTTGACTAATTTTTTAATATACATTTTTTTATAAAAATGATTTATTTATCTAATGGTTTTTTGACTATCGAAATCATATGGTTCTAGTATCAGAAAATTGACTCTATTGCATATTTTAACATATATTTTTACTCGGTCGAAGTAAATGTAGGCCGTATGATGTTTTGTTCAAGTACGCTACTGTGCGGCTATTTCAGTGTTCGTGAACAACGAGATCTATACTTGAAGAGAACATTTTCAATGCTTTGTAAATTCATACAAACGAATTGTGGGTAAGTATCTTATCCAAGTATTTTCTCGTCGCATAACGTGTTGTGAATTTGCTTATAACGAACGTTTTGTATTCATTATTTTTTGTTTTCGAAATCTGTTCCTTTGTATAACGCCGTTGTTTCGGTTGTTGTTGTTGGTGTGATAACCGTTTTCTCTCAGTGAGTTTAAATAAAAACAAAGTTTATTTATTAGTAGTAACTTAAAAACAGTATTTTTCAAAAATGGAATTTCTTGTGTTGCAAAAAAATAAATATATATGACATAAAAATCTGCTGTTAATACATTATGCAATGTTGTTATTCAATTATTTGTATAAATGTTTTGAGAATTTGACATGTACTCATATATTATGTAAACAATCGACTTGGAAACTTAGCAAAAGCAATGGATTCGAAATGAGCAAAGTTGCATAACTGAATAAAGGATTCTATGAAATCAAAGAAACATAAGGAAGAACTTTTTAGTACAACGCTATTCTTCAGATAATAACTAATAATAAGACATCCAAATGCATTTCGAAATAAACCTGACAATTAATTAAATATTGATTTTTTTAAGAGCAACTCTTTTCAAATCTAGTGTGGTGGGTATGAATTATGAAACAGTTTAAATAAAGACAACTTTTAAAAACTTTTTTTTCAAATATTGGTTCATCGTCACTTAAGACTAATGTGTTATATTCGTTGAACAGTGTTAAAAAATGTTCAAAAAATGATACAAAAACTCAAAAAGTAAAGATGTACCTGCAGAATCTTCATCATAATGACACAATAAATAAACATGATCTTAAAAATCGTACTATATGAATAGCTTATCGCATGGGAACAACCACTAGGTATAACTTTGAATGCATAATATTTAAAAAAAAAAACGGTCGGATTCCCAATAACTAAGCAAGTCCTTCGGTGGCATACAGTGCAGTGGAGGACTTCTACACTTAACAAAAACAAAATACATGCACGTCAAAAATATACACAACTACATTTCTACTAAAGACCAAACTTGAGGGCTTGAGTACTTGAGCAGTTGTGTTCATTGAAAAATTTGACAGCTTCAAAATTGTGACGCAACATTTAAGAGTTTAAAAACTAATTGCTTGATAAATAATAATCTCAAGACAATCATAATAATAATCATATTAATAATCTCAGCTTGAAGTTTGGTGTGTTCATGAAAACCTAACTACACAACTGCACAAGTCCTCAACTTTGAATACCTGTTATGTATTGTTCTTTTCATGGACGTAGCTGATAAATAAAATAAATGCTTTTTAAATAAATCCTGAACTTTCAAGCAACATCCAATGTTTAACTGTTAAAAATAATAAGAACAGATTTAAATGCACAAATTTCAACTTGAACAACTGATTAGATTCGTTAGTGATGACAGTCTCTAATGCTGAAAAATCGAATTGTGAAGTACAGCTTGCAGCATACCAGAGTTACCAATCATTTTAAATTAAAGTTTTTAATAAACTTTTTTAACTAATTTGTGGTGCTCACTACGTCATTTTCAATGGTCAGTAGTGGTGATTCTGATAAAAAAATACCAATACTCTGTCAAATATTTTCGTTGGACAATGACGAAGAACTATAAAACTGATTTATTGACATATTTATATTGATTGATACTTTATTTTTCGATGTAAAATCGAAAATGACCAATGAAAATCAAGTATTATGATAAATGTGTGATTCGTAAGATGGCTATCAAAAATAAATTAAAACTACTAAACTTTGAAAAGGTGTTTTAAAGCTCACTTCCGCAAGTATTTTTTCCCAGCTTCTTTATAAAATATTGTGATACAGTTTTTGTTTGACAAGTTATATAATATTTTTCTGATAAAAAACAAAAATTTTAAAGTTGATGGAAAAGTAAAAAAAAACAAAAATTAAGAAAACTCTAAGTATAATAATAACTAAAATGAAAATTAATACAAAATATGTCCAGTTCACATTTCTTCAACTACAAAAGATGAAAATTTAAAGCCAACAAATTTTTAGGCGATGATTACAAATTTATTCGGTCGCTACAGAAAAGAACTACTTGTTGTTATACGGTTTAAATTAAATAAATTGCAACTTTACAGGAATAGTATTATATTCTAAATTATAATTATTATATGTTCTGTAGTTATTAAAACTTTTATTTTTCTTTTTTATATTTCTAGAAAATTACGTGTTTTATTGCAGCCCCAAAAGTCCTTATATCCCAGAGACAATGTTTTTCGGCTCACTTATTGAAGCGGCGCAAAATTCGCCGTTTAAGGCACCTTTCACAACCGTCAACTGCCAAGCATCACAACCACCAACAACAACCACAGCAGCAGCCGCACACGATGCTAGAGATCAACAGCCTTTCAAAACGCTAAGCAAACATCACAACATCATGGCGGCCGCAACAACTGAAGGCGGTACGTGTTCTCCATTGAAAGATACAATTAATATGGGGGTATTCACAATTCGGTGCACTTTATAGTGCAGTTGTCTCAAATGCACCAATAAAGTAGAGATAATAGACTTGAAGGATTAATGCCCGTTACCTCTTTTTTTATTTTTTGTTTTGTAAGAATAAATGTTAAAACTCTATGTTCTATTTAAATGTCAAGTTTGCAAAATACCGTCAATACTTAATTAGTATAAAAGTAAGACTTCAATATCCATGAACTCAATATCAATCAATAATGAAAACGAAGACTAAAAATGAAACATTTGGAACTTTTACTCGGTTAAATTAATTTTTAATTAAAAAACGTCCGAAGTGCTAAACCTTTAAAACAACCTACAATGTTGACAGCAAAAATTACGATGCTATTCAATATATTTCATACAGAAATTCCCACCCTGACTGCAAAGTTTCAGAATAGCATTGTTCATAAACATAAAAATTGTTCAAACGTAAATATTTAAACGATTAAACGTATTAAATCGATTACTTTCACTTGTTTACGAAACTTGTCATACCAAATATCATAAAACCTATCAAACTCACTCGAACACGAATGTTGTAATTCGTGAATCCTTTTAATCTTAAAAACTTTTTTATCTTAAGTTATTCTTTTGCCTTCAGCGCTAGTTTGGAGCTACTTAGTGAGGATCGTTGCTCAACAAAGCATTCGGTTTTGGTATCAAGATTTTTGTTATGTGCCGCCAGTATGTTTCATTTTCGGTAAGATAGAAATTCAATATTATTTGAATTGTCTACATTTGTTTTATTTTGGCTCAAAGTAACTGAACCGACATTTACCACCAACTTCAACAAATTTCCACTTGCCATGGTACACTTCCCCTTCGATCCGTTTAATAGGCAGCAATATATTCCTCGTAGCATACACAACTTTTAATTCGTTAGAAAAAAGAAAAGTCAATAAAAACAGACACTCAAAAAGGTTTTAATTATAAAATACTTTTCAATAGCCTAATGTCACAATTTTTTATTATTATTTTACAGACTCATGTGCCTTTGGATCGAATACTTATTTTGCCTTATGCGGTCTTGGTGGCATTATTTCATGTGGTCTTACTCATACTATGGTGGTACCATTAGATTTGGTTAAGTGCCGCCTGCAAGTTGATCCAGCCAAATACAAGAGCGTATTTACGGGATTCCGTGTGACTTTAGCTGAAGATGGAGTTAAGGGCTTGTCTAAAGGTTGGGCTCCAACATTCTTCGGCTACTCAATGCAAGGCCTTTGTAAGTTTGGGCTCTATGAGGTGTTCAAAGTTATGTACTCGAATGCCATTGGCGAGGAAAATTCCTATCTTTATCGTACCAGTTTGTACTTGGCTGCCTCGGCTAGCGCTGAATTCTTTGCTGACATTGCATTGGCACCAATGGAGGCAGCCAAAGTAAAGATACAAACCACACCCGGGTTTGCTAATACTTTACGTGAAGCTCTTCCAAAAATGTCGGCACAAGAAGGCATGTCCGCTTTCTATAAGGGTCTCGTGCCGCTCTGGATGCGACAGATTCCATATACGATGATGAAGTTCGCCTGCTTTGAGAGAACACTGGAGTTACTCTACAAGTATGTAACTTATTTCGTTGATCTGTGATACAACACTCCATAATACTAAACATATTTTCAGGTATGTAGTTCCGAAGCCACGACAAGATTGTACCAAAGGTGAACAGCTGGTTGTTACTTTCGCTGCTGGCTACATTGCCGGTGTCTTCTGCGCCATTGTTTCTCATCCAGCCGATACTGTAGTCTCAAAATTGAATCAAGCCAAGGGTGCCTCTGCCTTCGATGTGGCTAAGAAACTTGGCTGGGCTGGTAAGTGCCAACACCAAATGATGTCTAGTTTGTATTTTATAGCTTATATACTTGTTCTGACAGGACTTTGGGGCGGTCTTATGCCTAGGATTGTGATGATTGGTACATTGACTGCCGCGCAATGGTTTATTTACGATGCTGTTAAAGTTTATCTGCGTATGCCAAGACCACCACCACCAGAGATGCCTGAGTCGCTGAAAAAGAAGATGGGTATCACTGGCGATGCAAAGTAACGGTTTCCCTATTAGTATGAATTCAATAATTAATGAACACTAGTCACTACGTTCGCAATAAGTTTACAGCTATGACGCCATAAAATAATAAAGCCGAATGAAAATTTTATCTACACTACAAGTTATTTTTTTCCCTTAATATACAATGTCTGGAATCATTTAATTTATTATATGAGTTTCAGTTTGTTAATAGCCAAACAAGCTTGGAATAAGCTTTAAACAAGCTTAAAAACGTAAGCCTCAAGCTTGGATAACGCTTTCATTTACTACTATTGTAGAACGCTAACATATTCCTTACTTCAAGCTTAATCCAAGTGTTGTTTTTACAATTGGATATAAGTGTTTTAATAAGCTTTTTCCAAGAGTGCTGCATTCAACAAATCAATTAGCATTCGCGAAAAATTTTTAATTCCGTGGCTTAGTTGGTAAGCCACTTGTTTATTTGATTTGTTGTGATTTGAACATTCAAGTTTCAATTCCCAACCGGAACATTTTTATTTTTATTTACTTTTTATTTTCGTTTGTTTAAATTTAAGCATATATTTATATGAACAATTGCATGTCATCAAACATTTTTGTGTTTGCCGTCACCAGGGATCGAACGTGCCGTTACCCTTATAGCTGCTGAGCGAAAAAATGAACATCACTTGCTCTTTGTGTTTTACGCTATAGTTAAACAAAGCAACTTGGAAATTTATTACCTAGGCAACCGTTTTTTAAGCGTGCTTGGATAAGACTTGTTTTTTGTATTGCATGTAAACTTAATACAAACACTATTTCTAAATGGCTGATTGGTTAGTTTTTGCACACATTATGGACATAAAACAGACTAACTACGGTACTATTTCAGCTTACTTGAAAGGTACTTCTTGGGCATGTTTTGGGTGCAATACAGTCCAGTTTCGATATCATTTCCGGTAAAATATATATATATTTCTATTGGGTCTTGTTCACTTAAGCTCGTTGGCATTCGGTGTAACATCAATGCGGAATTTGTTTTTTTCCTATAACATCTTTGTTTTTCCTTACTACTCGATTGATATTTTGGAAAGATAAAATAACGCACTTCTTTTTTAATGAAAATTTACTTTCTAATGTTGTTTTAATGCTTAAAAAGAAAAACAAAATCTGCACTAATTTATTTGAAAAAACTATCTAAATGTCTGCTACCAATTTTAATTTACAGCGAAGTCCATAAATCATAAATTATTTATAGACAAAAATCGAATTTCTCACATTACATACAATAATAATAAAAAATTATAATATTAAGTAAAGACTCATGTCAAAGTCGTATAACATAAATCATTTTCATATATGTATTCAATTTTTTCTGGCTAGTTGCTAGTTCGCTTGTTAGGTTGATTCGATTCCAAACACTCTTGATTGCGAATGCTCTCTATGTTGCTGATTGGACTCCTGGTTCTTTTGGATTGATCCTCGACATTTCATCCAAGACTGACAAAAGGAAAAAGAAGATTTATAGAAATGATGGTCATGGTCTGGGTAGTTTTTGGATAACGTTAAATATTATAGTTACCATGTCTCTTGCAATTTTAGTTGGTGTTATTTTATGCTTAAATCTGTAATGTTTGGTATGAACAAGTCCAGCAGACAGCAGCGTATCCATTTGTTGCTGCCACAGCTATTAATAATTAATAACACATGATTATTTTTATTGCGTATTACTTTTTGTGAACAAGTAATTTGATAAAATTAAACTGCTTGTAATTATTTAAATGCCTTTTACTTGTTATGCTTAACACGTTAACTTTCAACTTAAAGATTCTTGTAGGTGGTTAATTTGCCCCAAGGTTTATTTCGTCCCTTCTTAACATAATCAAATCAAATTGGCTCTTTACACCGGTATCGTAAGAGATACCGTGGCAGATAACGTGTTAATAGTTGTGTTAATTGTAAATTGGTTAAAATAGTCAACAAAATAAGAAGAGAGTACTTTGATTAGAAAATTAACAAAAATTGTTTCCTTTAAGCAAGGATGTCACAAAAAGTAACAGAATTCATGAATCCCAATTAAATATATTCTCATTAAAAGTAACTCTCACAGCAGACTGACAGACATATATCTGTATAAATATTCATAACAACATGCCTTTATGTTTGTATCACATTTAATACGTTTCTTTAAATTATTGTAGTTTTCGCAAATCATCCATACAAGCCAGTTTACTCCGTTCTCAAGACTTTCCATTAAGTCTGTGTCGCTCTCCGTTCTTGAAGAGTTTGCATCTACCGCTGGTCTGCCGCAGTAGCACATAAGAAGACTACTCTTGTACTTGCGAGCCATTGCTTCCAAAAAGAAAGTATTTTCAATGTCGTATAGAAGAAGACCGCTATTGGCAAGATCAGCTTTTGAGGCAACAACCAGAATGGGCTTTCCACGCACAAAAGGATGAGCAAGGGTACATTGCAATAGATCGAAAGAACGTCGCATATCTTCATATCTTGATGACATGTCGAAGCAATATATTATGCCCATTGACTGAAAACAAAATACTAAAATTAACAATTATTAAAATAAATCAACTGAAAATTATTTAATACAAGGTCAGCTAGGTACACTGTTGCATTTCGCTACACCCAACAGAAACTATTTACAGATAGTAAATGAGCCTGCTGCATATTGATGTATAGCTACCAGAGCTGTAAAAGATTGCAAGTGTTTCACGTTTTAAGTCTTTTGTGATTTTGTTGAAATTGAGTGCAATACATAATTCTTTTTTTAGTTCTACTGACTTGAACATTTTAAATCAGCAATCATTTTCAAGAATTTGATAGCAGTCTTTAGAGCTGTAAAATATTACAATCACTTCACAATTTAAGTATTTTGATTTTATTGAAATTGATTGCAATACATAATTCTTTTTCTGTTTTTGTGACTTGAACATTTTAAATCCGCAATCATTTTTAATAATTTGATTTCAGTCTCGCATTCATTGAAGCTCCTTATGATCAAATAACAACTTAACAAACTCTTAAAAAGTGCTTCCTCACTGGCATGTCTGAGTGAATATCTGAAAAACTGGGCGTGGTGAACGAAACAGAAGCCACCAGATTCAGAATCAGCACACAATTTTGCTTAAAATAAAAAAAAATTGGCCATTTCAGCCCTTAAAAGGACTTTGACCGAGCTTCTTATGATTTGTGTTGTGTGTGTTATGAAATCTTTGCACACAACTGACCGATAACCGGACCTGCATGTTTTATGCCGACTCCAGTTCCAAATGATTGCACAAAATGATTTATAAATTAAAATCATGCAAAATGGATTGGTGACTTAATTTTTCTTAAGTCTTATTCATACAATTGAATAATAAAAAAGTTTATTCAATGATTGCAACTTCAAAGAATGCAGCTCCAAATGATTGTAATCTTTTCAAGCTCTGATGTCTACACTGAGGCACAAGTTAAGGGGGTCTTCTCATTGAGCAACTTTTTTTTCGACTTTTTTTTTTTGCATTTATTTATAGCTTGGGTAGTTGTGAATATGCCCCTAAAAGGATTTTTAGAAATTCGAAATACTTTAGAAGATACCTTTTTTGTGAAGCAAGGTCTTCGTCAAAATGAGCTATTTTTAATTACTTCAAACTTTAAACGCGTTTATCTCGAAACCATGTTTTTCGAACTGGCGGCCATGATATCTCCAGTTCAACTGAACCGATTTTCATGAAACAAAGTGGAATCGACGCAGAATTGTCACCATTCTCGGGTGAACCTCGACCATAATACATTTTTTTATTTACTTTGAAACTTTTGTAATACAATAAATAAAAAAAGTTTTCAATTATTCTTTGCGTTTTCAAATAAGAATTTTTTAAAAAGGGTCCAAAAAACGGGTTTTGAATGAGAAGACCGCCTTAAGGCTAAAAGGGTTTATCTCTTAGTTCTTTGGTTCTTACCATCACATAATAATGATGCCATATTTTTTGCATCTCCACGCTGCCGCCTATTTCTGTTATGTACAGACCTGCATTGCATGGCTTTTGTGTTTGTACTTGAAAAAATTGAACTCCGTTCGTAGACTCAAAAGTTGTACGTTGAGTTTTGCTTATGCAATGGCCCACTTCTGTCTTGCCACTCTGTGGCAGTCCTAGAAGAATAACTTTGTATTTTTCTGTAGGAAGAACGCCGACACTGCATGTATTGAAGAAATTTATAATCAGTTAACGTGCTTAAAAATCTTCCGGTGCAATTTTAATCACCTGCTATATGTTTTACAACAACAACAATAGCACTTGCAACACATCAAGCCCATTACCAATCAGAACGTTGGGAAATTTCTTTTGTCCGATTTTGCAAAACAACACAACACTAAGGAATAAGATTATTATTTTTACATTTATTATTCTGCTTGGAAAATATAATTTTGTACAGAATACGATTCCTTTGTTAGCAATTTTCAACATATCAACATTAGGTTTGTTTATGAAGAACATTGCTAAGCATGCTACAGCTATTCATACAGTACCATGGTAACCGCTACGGTTATTGTTGGGGTTTCATTTAAACTGTGGCCACATTCAGCATATTCGACTGTTGCCAACTGTTGAACAAAACTTCGCTGAATGGAAGCGCTTGGTACAAAAACTGATCAGGTTGCTGTCACCATTTTATCGAGTAAAAAATAATGTAGTCTTGTCTAAACTGTTGAGAAATTAAAACCTACTTAAGGGAACAGTTTAGGTTCTTAACAGATTTTTGATTTTAATCTTCTAAAATGCGTATAAGTTGAATAAAAAATAAGATATCATTTTGAAAAATTACAAATATATTTTTCGAAAAAAAACATTGCGCAAAAATGTTTTTTTATTAATTTAATCAAATATATTGCTACTTGAATTTTTTTAAAAAATCATTAAGATCATGGCGGGCGTGATAAAACAAAAACTACTCGATCGATATGCTGTTTTACACTTGTCGTGCATGGAATGAACAACGGACAGAAAAATCAGTTTTATAGTTTTTGAGTTTTGGCCGATTTTGTCGGCAAAAACTCGACAATTTTCGAAAAAACGCCGCCATTTTGTTATTTTTCAACCAACATTGTTTCTTCTAGCTCATTCTATGGCAGTTTTTAATGTTGATAAAAACCCCATTTTTTGTTTTTTAATTTTTCAAAATGGTATCTTGTTTTTTATTCACATTTCCACACATTAAAAGAAACTTTTTTTGAAGGCGTCACATACAGCTGAGGTTGTGGAGAAAAATTTGCTGCATATGCCTGGATTACGAAAAAGTAAATGCTAATAATAATAATCGTAGTAGTTATCGGTCATTGTCTATTCAACTTTCAGAAGAAACAACAACTTTTGAAGTAAACTATGCCAAAAATCGTAAGTTTTAGATGAAGGATCAATATTCACCAAGTTTTACAGTTCCAATATTAATAAACAAGATTTTATTTACCTGAACAAAAACACATCTTTGAAAAGTAATTGAGACAACAAAAATTATGTTTTTTTTTTAATAATTTTGTTTACTTTGCTTTGTTTTTATGTAACTCTATAGCTTACAAATGACTTTTATAAAATTGTGTTTCCTGTATACATATATGATTTTAGCGTTTAACTTATTAATTTTCATTTAATGTTAAGTTTTTATTATTCCTTAATTTTAGTTATTAATTTTATTCATATAAATTTATAATATTAAATGTTACTAGTTTCTTAGTATATAAAATAATTTCAATAACAGAAAACATCTCAATATAATCCGAATTGCATTGAAATGAACAAAAATCAACATATAATTAAACCATATTATATAAAAATAATTAGAAAGCAAGTCAGAAGTTACCATGTATTCAACATTTAAATCGTACCCTTATCTTATATATAACTGTGTTAGCATGGAATATATTAGATCGTGCTTTTGACGTTGCGCCAAAAAATAATTTTTTGAAGTCATATATATATATATATATTTGCATACAAAATATACATAATATTAATTTAAATATAATAATAAATAAGGTCTTCCGGGTCATTGTCGTTTTTGAAAGATATGAACAGGCTGTAAAATTCATAACGAAAAAGTTTTTATTTATCAGCCAATTCAAAACCTTTGCATATTCCTTGAAACCTTCATAGACCATAGTTGCTGAAAAATAATGTCGGCTCTGGCTTTACTCAGAATTACTAAGAATCAGTAATTAAATTATTTTTGGCTAAAACCGTTAAAATCGACCGTATTCATAGAGATAGAAACCGGATTATAGCTCTTTTTAAGAAATCAGTTTTTTCTCTTCGGTAGAGGCTTTAATTTAAACCTGATTATTTTGATTTTCCGATAATATTTTGAAGTGCTAATGATCTGCTGCAGCATTTTTGTTGTCTTCGTTGCAACCACTTAATTATGTTTGCTGTGCGGTTGTAGTTCTGGTTGTAGCGATGAAGTGATTGATCTCGAGTGGTTTTAGTTTTTGTAGACATTTTTGAAATGTAGGGCTTTTACATTGAATAAGAAAATGTATTCTTATATTCGTTATTAATATATGATTAATTAAGTAAATTAGTGTTCATAACATTCACATTCATTGTTTAAACATACACTTATATGTAGAATGTATATATCTCATGGAGTGGTACTTATAATGCCCTTTCTCAGCCAAGGATTAATTGTGAAATGGTGCATGAAAATACATTTTGATTTTAATTAAGGGTTTGGAAGACAATTTAGAAACTGAAATCAGGTTTTTAATTTGATGACTTTTTCTAATGCGCAAGGTTTTTACTCAAGTTTATTATGCTCAGCAATCCTGGGTATGCCAACCAATAAGCACCATCCTAATATATAAGCATACTCAATATATAAATGCATATACAGAAAGATGTACATATATACATATATAATAAATATTACGGAGTTTAATGAAAAAGCAGTGTTTTAACTTTAATAAAAAAACTTGCTTTTGAATAGCTGGACTCTCTAATAGCGAGTTATTGTTAAATAACTGTATTTAAAAAAAACATGAAAATCTAAGTTTAATCTGTTGTATTTTTCTTCAGTTCTCGAATGGAACGGCCTTATCGGGAGTTCGCATTAACAGCTTTTCGCCAGAATATATTGTTCTCTTATCGAGTTTTGCGTGAAAATATGTCTGAATTAACATTTTAATTTGAATCTTGTAGATGAAAAGTTCTCAGGAAGAATTTAAACTAACCCAGTCAAATAAAATTAATTTGTCATTCGAGCTTTTCTAAAGGACTTTGACTTAGCTTTTTATAATAAATAAGGTATAATAAATTTTTAATTTTTATTAATGATATAACTACTCTTTTCTCATATAGTTCTTGCTTGTTGTATGCTGACAAGAGTTTTTTCTTAGAGTTAAAACAGTGAAAAGTGAAATTCATAAGCTTAATAATTGGTAGTGCAAAAACTATCTCATTTTAAATGTGGCTAAATGCGTTTGTGTATCTTATTCTAGGTCTACAAATATCATATTTTCATCTTATCACATGTTGGTGCTAATTTATCTAGTACAGTTCAATTTAAAGACTTGGGTGTTGTATTCGATAATAAACTTTCTTTCGTCCCTCACTTGGATTACATAATTCCAAAAGCTAAAGCGATGCTTGTTTACAAGTCTTGTCCGTCCTAGGCTTGTATATGCGCCCATTGTCTGGATCCCATTCTATGAGACTCATAAGTTTAGGCTTAAACGTGCCCAAAAGTCTTTCATTAGACTATTTATAAAAAGCATTGGAGAATTCTTTTAAATAATTTATTATAAGCTTTATTTCAACAAACAAACAAACAAATTGGCCATTTCAGCCCTTGAAAGGACTTTGACCGAGCTTCTTATGATCAATTGTGTTGTGTGTGTTATTAAATGTTTGCACACAATTGACCGAGAACTGGACCTACATGTTTTATGCCGACTCCGAACGGCTCATGTTCTCAAGAAGCTTTACATGGCATTATTTACTCTCTGAGGTTTGCCATTGTCTGCAGAGAGGTGGTGACCGATCAGAAAAATTTTATATTGAAAAAACTTTTCGCCGCGGCTGGAGATCGAACCCGGGCTCCGAGTATGCTAAGCCACACACTTAACCTGCATGCCACGGTCACCAAGCTTTATTTCACTTATTATTATATCTTCTAGCCTGTAAAAGTATTGTTCATAGACTAATGTTTTAATAAATAAATAAAAAAGGTTTAAGTCCGAGAAGTGTTCCCGTACAAGAAAAAAAGGTAATATATAGTATAATCGAGCGTGTGCAAAACGTCTTCTCCTCCCTATCAAAAGTTACAAGTTTCAGTCCGAGAATTATCTTCTGATTAAAATGGTAAGTATCAAACTGCTTAAAATCAGCTGTTTACAAGTTACAACGATATTACAATATCATTGTGTTGTGTGTAAAAATTAATTTTTATTAAAATATACCTTATAGCATGTTTGTGTAAAACGAACCATGCGTGACAAAGCATTCAGTTAAAAATAACGAGATTCAACAGCTGATCAAGTACAGAATTTTAACGAAACTCAGTATGAAATTGGCTTAGTATGAGAAAAAATGACGAACAAAAAGTTATGAAAATTTAAAAAGAGGGAAGTTGCTACGCAGCAAGTGAAAATCGAATGTAGTTTACAAAAAAAACAAAGAATTTGCTGTACTTTGAGCTAAAAGCAAACGGGACAAGTAGTTAGCTTTAAATGAAGACTTGAAAAAAACAATTTCTGTATGTTACATATATGTATTAACTTATTTAAAAATAAAATGTTGAGATATCGCACACTAAATACAAAACAGTCACAACTCAAAATTTGTTTATATCGAATTTTGTTATAAATCAATTCACAAAACACATATCTCACTATCTTTTTCAATTTTTTCTTCATTGACTGGAAGAATGAAGTTTGTGTGTTTAAATAAAAATAGCTTTTCTTCTGCAGTTACAACCATAGAGTTTTATTTTTCGCTTTTCCTGAAAAGTCATGTTTTTTGAGTTGTGACTGTTTTGTATTTAGTGTGCGATATGTTAATAAAATAAATTAGTTCTTGAAAAAATCAGTTTTTTTAATTTGTTCAGTTACAATATTAATGCATTTATTTAAACTTCCACTTGAGCCAAGTGGTCAAGAACTTGTGGTGGAGTGTCTCGAGGACTGAATGAAAGTTCTTACATTGCTTACGCTACACATTAAAAAATCAATAGAACATTGCGTGTTGACAGCAAAAATAGTATTTGTTGTTCATAGCTCAACTGTTTAGTTAGTTTTAACCGAAAATAAACAAGTTTTGGATGCAAATAAAGTTAATTTGAAGCGAAAATCACATTCACTAGAACGAAGATAAGACATTGGGATATTGATATGTCGTCCTAGTACACCAGGTGTTTGCTCTTATTAAATAAAAAAAAAATCATATACTGTCCCTTTTTGTTGCCTCGGGTTGGTTTTTATACACCTACTTAAGGACTCTGAACCTGAAATGACTGCATAAATGAATCGATCACCCGGTGCTTGAATCACGCGAATTCAGTTTGTCACCTCATAGAGTTTAACTCTCCTCTACGCAGGGATGCACTTAAAAGAAATTCAAGAATGAATTTAACGAAGTGGTCTAAGTTAATTAAATTTATAGAATTTATATAGTTACTAGCTGGTACCCGGCGCGTTGTCACCGTCCTTATCCAATGTCTGTCCAGTTTGCAAACATATTGTGACTCATCTTTGAGTTACAATATTCTGTGACCGTTATTTCCAAAGCTTTTAAATATAAAAAAATTGTCTTTTATGGGCCGAGCTACACCCCTTGTTCAAAACCCGTTTTAGTTTGCGAGTACTTCCGAGTAGTAGGATATCACCAAAAAATTACTCCAACCGAGTTTCTTTAATATGTGATGATTACTTCCAAAGCTCAATGTAAAAAAATGGGTTTATAGAATTAAATCGAGTACTTTTAGAATGACCGTGGAGACCGTGGCGCGCAGGTTATAAGTGTAGCTTAGCACGCTCGGAGCCAAAGATTGATCCCCGTAAACGTAAGCAACGCAATTGTGAACTACGACACAATGAATAACTCAAGTCCGACATTCTCGGAAATCTAACAAGGCTTAAGACAAAGTGTTCGTTTAACGCAAAGATGCTATTAGAGCACGTGGTTATTACTTTTGGCTAAGGCTGCTGCTGTAACTCCCGACTAGGATTATAAAATTGAGGTTCGATGTTATGCTCTTAATTATAAGCTGTTTTAAGGGCTGCTTTTTTAAAGCCGTACATTCATACATACATATATATAAATATATACATACACAGGGTGTCCGGACTAGAAGTTGTAGTGCGAATATTTACGAAAGTAAAAGAAGAGGTCGAGTTGAGCAAAAAATCATATGGGAGGGGTTTATTTTCGCATTCCTAGGAGTTGCAGACATTTCATGACTTTGGTTAATATTTTTTATGAAGCTATTGCTTGTTTGTTTAGAGCAAATGTACTAATTTGCGAAGTACTTACTATTTTAGTTTTAGAGATATGTCAATAGTTTTGTAGTTATTGGAGAGAAAATTAAATATATAACAAAAAATTCTTAGAAAATTACGTTCAATGTGGCAATTAAGTAATTTTTACCGAAGGGATTAATTTTCTCACGGATAGGCGGATGGGTTCGTTGGTACAGCATTAGAAAGGTTATTTTATTGACGTCTAAATTATTTTTAAAATATTTTTATATTGCGAGTTAGTTTTTCTGCTAAAAACAATAATTTTAATCAAAGTCATGAAATATTCCTATAAGCGGATTGTTTGCCCCACTTGGCATACCCTTTCACCTGCGTTAATGTTTGCAATCCCACTACGGACACCCTGCATATATATACTTACTGATACACACATATAAATACATATATTTTAGTTTAATACATAATTAATTTCTAGATGAAATGGCAATTTGTCATTATTTCATTATCAATACAAACAATAATAGTAATAACAGTATCTTTTTAAAAAATTTAGGATTGTTAACATTTGTTGCTTGCCTTAGATTTTACAGTTGAGATTAGCTCAAGATGCATTCTTTCAACTCCAAGCTCTTCGAAACTGTTATAACATTTTCATATTTCTTTGCTATTGTGTGTTTCGTGAAAATGTGCGTGGATGAAAAAGACAAGAGACAAAGAGAAAGCAAACATAATTGAACATCAGTGAACATTTAAAGCTTAAACACATTAAAACAATTATGCTGTTGACTGATTTGAGGTGTAGTTATGATTAACAAAAAATATTTAACACTTAAACTACCAACGACAAATCAAATGAAAGCTTAAACAACAATTTCCAACCGATGCAATTATTCTTGAACCTTGGGTCTTTGCTAAAATGTACGTTTCTGTTAAAGCGATTATTTAATATTTTAAAACAGCATCGACTGGTTCCAAAAAAAAAAATGTTTATTTGTCGATAGTTAAAGTGTTGAAACAAAATAGTTGAGGTTTTATAGAAATGATTAAAATCATCGCACATCTTTTAATACTAAAATAAATAAATGCCATATCTGTTTTGCTACTCTATGATTATTTTAATAAATAAATAATTTAATACCATGAAATCAGCTAAGGAAGAGGGACCAAATATACATTGCCACTTTATCTACGAAAAATATTGCTCTTATTCGCTTTGGGATAACTTGTAAATAATATGCAAAACAAGATTGTAAGGGAACAATACATTCCTTTCTTTTAACAGTTGCTGATTTGTTGAACGATTTCAAGTTCTATAAACAAGCATTTATTAATGAAGAATTAACCCTCCTTTTCTGTATTATAACGGAAGGACATTTCTATACATTTTTTTTTTATTTTTATTTCTTTTTATTTGTTTTTTTTTTTTTTTTTGTTTTGATAAATATCGCATATAAACTTTATGACTCCAAGTCACATAAATTGCGCATTAATAAATCATAAATAGACTACTTGAATTTATATATATTATGTATAATTGCACAAAAATTGCTCAAAAAAATCTATACTCATTGTTCATCTAAAGCAAGCCACAATATTATGATCGAACTATTAATTTTAGTATTAATTCAATGCGTTCTTTTTAAACAGATTTTTGTGTATGTATGTGTGAGAGAGTATGTGGTAAATGTATAATGAGAAAATATTGCTCAGCATTAGACGATACAACCATTATTACTACTATTAGCTTGCCTACGGTAGCACAACAATGCAATTTTAAATTTATTACAACCAAAATTATAACTATTGCGTTTCGTCATTATTCAAGACAAAAATAAAACATATAATGAATGATTTCGTCATGAGTGTTTGTCCAATGCTCGTTAACTCTTATTTTAGGGTGTTTGTTGAATTTCTTTTTTCACAAAACGTAATTAAAAACTGAAAAAATATGCAAAATAATGAATGTTAAAAAAAAAATAAAATAAAAAGTTAACATAAAAGTTAGTTTTTGTGTGGGTAGCAAATATGTGAGTAAATAAGAATAATAACGAAAAAAAAAATTAATAAGCAAAACAGCACAACATTTAGAAAATTAACATGTTGCACCAAATTTTAAGTTAAAAAAAAGAGTTTTAGTACTGTATATGTACAATATTAATTGAATATTTATGAAATAAAAATTAATATTTAGTACCAGAAACTTCTTGTTCATTTGTTCCACGGTTTGATGACCCAGATGATTTGTTTGAACCATTGGTTATAGTCACTTAAAGAGATATCGGAAAAGTTGAAAAAATATATATATATAAAGTGCACATCATTTTATATATAATATATACTTTGATTGGTTTGATGAATAATTGAAGTGATATCGCTCTGAGATGCCGATATATCTTTGCTGGTTAAAACATCAGAGCTGCTTGAACCTATGAATTAGAATTGTTGGTATCAGCTTATTTAGTCCCAACACTTTTTTATAACTAAATCTTATACCTGACGAGATATGCCTTTCATTTATCCCATATTGTATCGGTTGATAACCATGACTGGGATTGTATGTAGCTATATAGTTTTAAAATTGGTGATGAGATGTATAAATTTTTATATTTGTTCGTGTTTACCTGAGTATGGCATGTAAATAGGTGGATTTGGTAATGGTGCTATGTCACTTGTAATACTCTCAGTATCACCAAGACTGACTGTTGAATGACCTGCTTAGACAAAGATTATAGAACATGTATTAATTTCGAATATCACCTATAAACTTACAATTTTGTTTACGTCCATCGCTTAATACATAATAACATTGCTCTGAAAATGTCAATTTATTGACGGTATGCTTTATATAATTGTTTCTTAACATTGATGAGACTATTCTTCGAGCTTCTCGCCGATCCTGCACATCTTCAACATTTTCCAAAACCCAATTTACCGCATCGGCACCTAATAGCAAATGTTGCAATTAAGCAAATATTATCTTGATGTTCTATGAGAATAGCTTACCAATAAATGCATTTGGTATAGTTATTTTGAGCCACATTCTATCACGAATTTCTAGTCCACTATCTGGTTTAGTCATTGCTTTAACGATTTCTTCCAGATTATTTTGTTCCAGGCGTTCCTTTATAGATTCCGTAATATCAGGAATAATACTATCATGCGATGTTAGCGCCTGTGTGTGTGCCACCCAAGCTCCTGGGTCGATTGGTCTTACGGGCTCAGTTCGTGGTATAGTAAAGTAACCTAATGCAGAAAAGAAAAATTTATAGTGAGCATATATATGGTGACTTCCAAAACTGTTAATAAAAACTAAAATATGTAGATTTTGTTTAATTTTTTATTGAAGAGCATAACAATTTATACTTAAACTTTGTGAAAATTTAATATAGCTTATTTTGAACTATATTAAAAAAAATCTTAACAATTAATACATTTGTTCAAATTAAGACTACATTTTTTGTCATATTTGTATGACAACTTTTTTATGAACATTTAAAATTTTTTTTTTTTTTTTTGGACGCAGTTTCATCAAAAATTTTTAAATAAACTTTTTAAAACTATTTTATAATTTTGTTATGGTAAAAAAATTTTTTCGTGTTTAATGTTTAAAGTGAAGTTAATGTAATTATATGTTTTTTTCTTGTTCAGCCCCTGAAGATGGCTTGCAACTTAAGCCGAAATATCGGGAACAAAATAAAGTAAAATAAAGCTATAAACAAAAATTTGTTAGTATTTATTTTCACGGTCATAGCCCAACAACATTAAAAATACATTTAAAATTATTCCTGAAAAAGTGTAAATTCAAACCACCCACAAGAATAAAAAATTAGGCCATTTCAGCCCTTGAAAGAACTTCGACAGAGCTTCTTATGATGAATTGTGTTGTGTGTGTTATTAATGGTTTGCACAATTGACCGAGAACTGGACCTATATGTTTTACCGATCAGAAAAATTTTTTTTTTTAAAAACTTTTCGTCGCGACTGGGGAGCGAACTCCGAGCATACGGCACAAACTTAAACTGCATGCCACGGTCACCACTCAAAACCAGCCACATGTGTTCATTAATAAGTACCATGCAATAAAAATTTGAGCAATTGTATATTTTTTTTATAGTTAAAAATAATCTATTTTAAATTTTCACCAAGTTTTATGTCCATCAATAAAAAATTAAACAAAATATAAATATATGATTTTCTATGAACAGTTTTGTGGATCACAGTATTTAAGGTTATTATAGCTTGCAATCTTTTTTTCTTTATGTTAAGTATGTAGAATTGTTAAGTTTTTTACTAAGTAAGAACTAAGTTCTCTTTATACTGATAAAATATTAAAGTCATATATATTTAATATTGCACAATATAATGAAACCTTTAGGGTTTGGATCCCAGCATTTTGCAACAACCAATTTAATGGGTCCAGGTTTTTGTACGACTTCTCTTAAAACTCGAACAGCTTCGTCGTTTGTCATATTTTCAAAATTTACGTCATTAACCTAGTCGAAAGTAAAAACAGTTTATGACGAGTGGGTCAAATCAAAGTAATACTTTAATTACCTGCAAAATCATATCGCCTGGTTCAATTCTGCCATCTAACGCCACTGCACCACCTTTCATTATACTTCCCACATAAATGCCTAAATTAAAAATAATTATATCATTGTTTCTGCTTAATTCTTAAAATTGAACTTACCGCCATCACCACCTCTATTCGATTGACCAACAATTGATATTCCCAAAAAATTAACAGCTTCCATATTTATTGAAACGGTGATTATGTTCAGTGACATTGTCGAATCGGTTATTGAGGAGTAGCTGGATGTGCGGGACATACTAGGTGCGCGTTTTTTGCGTCGTTGTGGCTTTTTACGAACCTGCAGTCTTTGTATGCTACTGCACTCGGTCATGTCTCTGTCTAAGGTAATCTCAGATTCTGTCCCAAAAAGACTGGTTGAGTCCAAGTCACTCGACAGAACAGATGCAGATTGATATGTTAGCGGAGGAAGCATATGATTTGTAATAATACCCCCTGATCCGAGCACACCCATATTATTTACGACACTACCACCGCCGACTGTTTGCGAACTCATTACACCACCACTACCAATACCGGAGGTTATTTTTTGTTGAAGCTGTTGTGTACGTGGATTTGTGCAGATACCACCCACACCACTTGTTCTACTCTCGATTTCACTTGTTGGCACTTCTGAACAATTATCTGACTGATTTGAACCATCAGCTGACACCAACTTGAAAATAACGAAATAAATACCATTTAGTTGTTTTAACAACGGGTAGCTAAACATATATTATAAAATCATACCCATGAAACTACGCGTCCATTGAAACAAGGCAATATTGTGGAATCATCTGCAATTTCCTCTTTAACCACACTAAAAACGAAATCGCGTTAACTTTGAATGGAATAAACTTAACTTATTTAATACGAACCCAAAATCTGCATCCATCGACTTGAAGAAGTATTTGTAGTTATTGTGTTGTTTGTTCAGCACCATTTTGAAGTCTTTTAATGTGACCTGCGACGAGGGCAGCATAATTTTGACCAAATACGGAGTGGTCTCATCGTCAATATGATAAATTACTTTGGTTTCTTGACAATTATTTTTGTCTGTATCCATGTTTAGGTAAAACTGGCGCACTTATATTGCAGTGAAACAGATGACTTTCAACAGAGAGGCGTGCCAATTAACTCAATTTATAAGTGCGTACAGCTGCAAAAGGTAGTGATTATAATAAGTTTTGAATTCTATTTTATTTTTTTTTTTTTTTTCTATTGAAAAGTTCTTAATCAGCCTTATCATGGAATCATTTTTCCGCCGGAATTGAAAAACGCTATTTTTCATTTAAATAGCAGATCGCATAAGCACATCACATTTTTTGTAACACTCATAAATTCTCCCATTAACGGGCAAAAATATTCTTGATAGGGCTGAATATGTTAAATTTGTTGGTAACCGTGGTAAGAATAGTGATTTTTATATAAAAAGTTATCCAAGTGTTAGTACGCAATAATGGTTTTGTTTTTTAATCTCTTTGAAAAATTTATGCAAATTTCCATCATTATGTCAAGGGATGAAATTTTTTTATTCAATTTTTTTTGCCCAATTATGCTCTCACTCGATCTCGAAAAAATTTTTTTTGTTGAATTGAAGTTGAAATTTAAAATTATTAATAAAAAACATTAACATTTATGTACTTTTTGGGTTTGAAATGGTTAAAGCCCATCAGTTTTCCTGATTTAACTCTTAGATACGGTTAAAAATTGTAAAGGAATATTTTTCTCATGTAAACTAGTTCTTTTATTCGAAATCATTGTTTACATAGAAATCATTTTCCCAATAACAAAAATATTTATCAAAGTTCTTTCTACTGCCATTTTTTATCAAATCACGAAAAAATTTGCCCCGAGACTTCTCTGTTTTGATAAATAAAATGAACATCTGGAAATAAGATTTAAAAGACTTATATTCTGTAAGTTTTTGTGTGGACAAGAAATCTATTTGAGACATTATGTTCTATTGGGATAACCATATGTAATTTATCATTGCGTCCTGATATAACTCACCGATCTTTACTACTTTATTATCACTCTTTATTATCAATCCAATATTCCAGAGGTTTTGTACGTAATGTACTGTTAAGTACTTAAATATATTGAATCGTTGGATTTTAAAGGATATGCTCATTGTCAGGATTTTTCGATATCATACATTAAACTGTTTTGAAATACGAAACTAGAGCATATGGGCATCTCCCAGTGGCACGGACGCGACATTCGCACGGTTTAAATTACTCGAAAAACAAGAAAGAAACAAAATGAGCATATCCTTATCCTTAGCATATCCATAAAATGAGTGTTCAAACGCGATGAAAGAGTGCTACATTTTATAAAAATATTGGCGAGATTTAGTACAAATTAGTATAAAGTAATAAGCAATCATTCAATGGAACGGACGCGACAAAAAACAGAAGTTTTTTTAAGCTCGTATAGAAATATGCAAAATTTAGCTAATTTTGAGAACTTTTTTTTATTTATAATATACATGTTAATGGAGGTCAAAGTATAACTATTATTCGTAGACTTATGAAATAAAAGAATTATCTCTTATCTTTTTTTAAATAGATATAGCACGAATACGGACGCGACATCATGGACGCGACAAATTTTTCCACAGTAGTAAAATACAGTAAAGATGTTCATTATAAATTTTAATAAAAATACATCATAATAAGTTCAATTCAAGTTACATAGCAGAAATACTAATCAAAATAAAAAAAAAATAAAGTTAAAAGCTGTTAGAGCGCTTTATTTTAATGTTCTTCTTCACTTTTGGTGGACCTTTTTTGGGAGATGCCCATATGTTAAGTGCTAAAGAGCTGTTCAAGCGAAAGATTTTTTTGACTTAAATAAAAAAAAAGGTTGGTTTCAATGAGTTTCACGCTAGTAATATTAATTTGCAGTGGAAAAAAATTTCGATCTTAAAGATTACAGACAGTCAAAAAGTATTAAACAACATTACAAGGATAGTATCAAGTCCGCCTTTGGACGGGGTGTATTTTTGGATTAATTTATGAAAAAAGTTGCACTCTTCTTACTTATTAAAAATGTATTAAGAAGCAAAAGTATGATCAATTTTTTTGAAATGAAAGATGCACAGAGAAAATTTTAATTTTCGTTCTCATAAAAATTAAATTTTCGTAAGTGTTAGTCTTGAATAGTTTATTAAAAATCTTCTTGTTTAGCACAACGAAGAGATGCACGAAACTTATCATTTATGAATTAACTATATTTTTATGAAAAAGTTCCAGTTTATTTCTTAAAAAAATTACTGAAAACGTTGCGACTCAGATGAATACAATCGCCTTTAGATTGCTTTCCTTCTTAGTGAGTTAAGTAAATTAAAAAAATTGTTTACAATTAAAAAAAAATTGCAATTATTATTGAAAAAAATGGTTTCGAAAACTACGTAAGTAAATATTTTCGATTTAAAATATGTGGTCTTGAATGAGTAAAACATCATATTCGTGAACATGCATGAGCATTACTCAAAATTAAACAAGAGTGCGTGAGCGTACGCGAATCATCGTGAGCGTGCCCACCCATATTCGATATATCTTTACATGTATATTAAGTCCATTCCACAACACTAGTTGCAACTTTTTAGACAATATATTTTTAATAAGAATAAATAAGTTTTGACAGGAAAACTTATTTAACCAATAGTATTCATGCATACGAGACTTTAGTAGTCCAAGTTAAAAAACATACATGTTACTTAGCCGGTAAAGCAGCGATTATATCTTATAGTTTGCCTGATTACACTAGTGTTGTTTATAAAAATTGTACGTCAATGGGCAGGACACTACATCATTATGGCTGAATTATTTTAATTCTTATATTAGAAAATGTTAATACAAATTTTGGGTTTTCTTTTTTTCTAATAGCAGAGATAAGAAAAGATCCCTTATTGCATAGCTTATGTTTCCACATACAAAGGCTTAAGTTTTTGTTGTCACTTATTCAAAATATTGCATATTGGTGCAACGTTTCCGTTGTAGTCTACATCAAAACTATTCAAAACACGCCCAAGTGCTGCACAATTATTCCCAGTCTCATTTACTTCGTCACTGTCTTCCCGTCAGTGTTTCCGATCAATGTCTGCAGCTTTCTCACTCAGACACACGTACTATTGTATCTTCCTTAAAGCCGACCAACACATAAAATCAAATGAAAATTGCACGTACAAAATATTTTATGTTGTTGTTGTTTCCTAATGCAGTTGTCTGTCCTACCGTCCGTTTATTAAATGTGAATCTTCTGACCCATCATTACTTTGCTATTAGCTACCAATTTGTCCAGCATCTAGTTTTCTATTTTTCGGCAATATCATCGACGCATTCATCTTTTTCATCGTCAATATTTTGTCACTTAACATGCCTTGTTGTTGTAGTTTCAGCAAAATACTTTCTCAACCAACAAAACAAAACGACTCCATTACTTCAATAAAATTTCACAAAAAAAAAAGTACACTTTCTTACAATTTTCACACATCTGCATATCTGTTTTCATAATTTAATTATTTTTCATTTGTTCACAAATTATGCGGATTATTTACGCGATTGTTTTCAGTAATCGTACATTAAAGTTTTTAACAATTTGCTTCTTCGACGGAATTTAGTTATTCATAGCTTCTCTTCGTTTAATTGAACAGAAAACCGTACGAACAGCAAATTGTATGTGTTTTTTAATGATGCCACCTAACTGCAACATAAACTAAACTAAAAGGGCAGCTTACACTGTTAGCGGACTTACAACCAAACGAACTGGTACGTTGCACAACATGACAGCTCGAACCTGTTTGAATAACCTAAGGTTCAAATCGAACGCACCTTTTCGTAGAACATGCGAAGTTATTTTTTTGTAATTTTTTCCCTTCATTTTGTTATAGATATTGGTTTTTTTGCTTTTTGTTTATTATATGTGCTGGTCATGTTGTCACTACTAAATATCGCTAGGTATGATGCTAACGTTCGTATTATAGAACCCGTTCTTCGAACAGTTCTGGTACGACGGAGAATATTTAACATTTTTGCCAACAATAGATAAAGTGTCGAGCAAGCTTCTTAACTAGAGAACTGGTTCGAACCTGGCCGCTGCTCGTCGAACTAGTTCGCTTATTTGTAAGCTGATTAACATCTACTTGTTATGGTCAACTCACACGATATTGTTTGATTGGCAATCTATAACTTCTATTTTAATTCTATTCAACTTTTCTTACTATCTTTCAAATTCAGATTGTTGATTGATTGCTGGTTACTCACACGACACGAATAGATGCCAACTTCGAGTGATAAATCACTTTTCGTGATTTTTTTAGGTCCGTGTGTGATTTCTGAAATAAAGTGAGTGATTTTTCACTCATGCCTGATTATTTAATCACACACTTTATTGTTAAAGATTGCGTTCAGTTTAATGCGAAAACACGTATATTAGCGAACAAACCCAACGCTGCAATAGAAATTTGCTAACGCATGTATAAAGTTTAAACTTCTAAAAATTTAATATTAAGTGTTCATATTAACAAATTCAGATAATTTTAATTAGGTCCACTGATATATATTAAATTGAATTAGCAAAAATTTTTTATATTAATTTTGATCTCGCAAATAAGATATTAATAAATTTTTAACAATAAACTCTTCTAAATCACAAACAAAAGAAAACACAAAATCACACACAGCACAAAAAATCACGCGAAAATCACACAGAACAGAAAAGCCCGCAGAAGCAAATCCAATTATAAAGCATAGCAGAGCATTTAATGACATAAAATTTTAAAAATAATGAGATCTTTTCTGTTATTTGGTTATATTAGTAAAAGTTTATTGTTAAAAATATATTAATATCTTATTTACTTGAATAAAATTAAGAAGATACGAAACTTTTTTGGTAATAAAAAATTATATATATATCGGTGGAACTAATTTAAATTGTCGGAATTTGTAATATGAACTTAATATTAACTCCGTGAAGAAATTTGCCATAAAAGTTGTAATTAAAACATATTGCACTGTAGTTGACCACATGCAATACATTCTGAGCCCCTATATGTGCTTCGAAATAGTTCAAAAATGAATTTAAAAGAGTTGAATTATAGCGCAACTGTAAATTCAATTGGTGTTCTCAATTCGTCTCAATTCGTTGCGCTATCCTACTCGCGCATAGTATAATAGAATTGTTTAATACATATATTGTCTTGCCCACGCGCCACTTGTTTTCGTTAAGAAAAATTGGACAAAACAAAAAAAAAATTGTAGTATCATACGGGCTTTATAAAAAGTATTTTTTCACCCTTAATCGATTTAACTTAGAGTATGGCAACCTATTCCTTTTCATGGCTTACTGAAGACAGAAGTTCAGACGATTCATTCGTGTTGGGCAACATGGAGGCACACAATTTGAATTGATCCGTAGGATGCTCGTAACAGAGGACTGACAACATGTTTGACTGCAATCAAAACTATTTGATTTAAAGCTTCTTTATGAGCAACCAGTTCACAAGGTTGGACGCGTGTTGTACAAACAAATGCATGTTTTTCATTAGGTCTGTTCCCGTACTTTTGTAGCAGAAATTCGCAAGTTGAAAAATTTGAGAGAGTAAGTAAAAAGTGCTCTCTTTGCGTGAAAAATTGCAAAAAGAACGGGAACAGGTTTTTTGCAAAAAGTTGCAACTTTTGATGAAACTTCAACAAATTTTTGGTTGCAGAATTGCTATAGTTGATATCTAAGGAAGAAAATACGCTAGTTGTTATTGGAAAAAATTATATAAAATATACTCACATTTTATTCTGCTTAATGTGTATGTGGAACAATTAATTTCTACTTTTCTCGACATATTGTTTTAATGTCTGACATAAGCTGTCAAAATATTGCACTTGCTAATTGCTGCGAGTTTTGCAACTCCAAATTTGTGTAGCAGAAACATTTGACAAGGACTGGATTTCACATTTTCGCTCTCTTTTGCGATTTTTTTGGGTACGGGAACAGGAAATCGTAGAAAATAGCACGAATTCGTGCGAATTCGTACGAATGTTCAAGTACGGGAACAGACCTATTATGATTAGGTATCGGAGAATTCCAAAAGGGATTGAAAAATGTCTAATATCTGTCCGCAAAATCCAAAACTTTTATAAAGTCATATTATGGCAATATTATGTCTTTACACATCTAACTAAGAATGATCCGTCTTATATTTAGAACGTATTATAATTTTTTTTATAGCAACATACCATTGTTTATAAACAGATGCGGAAAGCAAATCATTAAGCTTTTCTCTAAGCTCTCTGCCACTGCACATATGCAAAATGAGTAAATCTTCGTTAAAGCTAGCATTAAGCTGACTTTTTCATAATAACTAAGCATTTTAAGTTAGAGTTAAGCAAATGACAAAATAAAGTTCAGTTGTTAAAAAGAAAGCACTCTTTTATTACTGGCGCAGTCGATCCGAGAATCGTCGCGAAAAGTTGCGTCAAAAATTAATATACGTTTTTAACGTAAAAAATTTATATTACATAAAAAAAATTATTAAAAAAGAATTTATTTGTGAATTTATCGAGAAAAGTTGTAAGCATAAAAATGCAAAAACAAATTTATGAAAGTTTTTGAAAAACATAAAACTGAAATCGTGAACCTCGCAAAAAGTTGTGGGCCATACAAAATAATAAACTATTTAAAAAAATAATAAAACAAATTGTGAACCATCGCGAATAGTTGGCCATAATTGTCAACTTTTTTAAATGAAAAAAGACGTTAAACTTTATTTTAATCAATCATGAAACAGCAATCATAAGCAATCTTAAAAGTTCTATCGTTCAATGCAACCGTTTTCAAAAGAAAAAAAAAATATTTCGCAAAAACCGTTATTCAAATTCGATCATTTAAAGCAAATACAAAAACAATAAACTAGCAAGGCTAAGCTTGAGTTCCGTGAATCATAAAAAAAAGGAAAAAATGGAATGAGTACGATTGCATTATTACTCTTTTGTTAAACTTTTGTTAAAAATCGAAAACTATACTCTACGCAATCAACTTTAGCTCCACGCCAATGAGAAGTTTTATCATTAGAACAGTACGAACAGTAAAAACGCTAAGGAAAACAAAATCTTGCAATTTTTGTGGCTAGTTACAGTAATACAGATTAATGCGATTAAAACTGATTGATTCCCCAAGCGGTAGAGCGACAAGAAAGTGCCGCTCGACTTGGAAAGCAGAATTACAACAACCAAACCGCGACGAGTATCAACACATTCCAGCAAAATTTGTTTTTGTAATTATTTAAGTAAAAAGTAGAAATAAAAACATAAATGATAAATATACTCTTCATATAAAAGAAAATTATTTATTTATCATTATCATTATTATAAGTTATAATAAGTTATTTTAAAAATATACTCCAACTCCTTTGAGCATTTGTGAAAATATTTCCTTCTAGTTAATAAAATAAGAAGAAAAAAAAACAAACGAAAAAATTGAAAAAAAAAACAAAAAATAATTTACAATTGTCTAGATAAAAACAAAAACAAATAATGGAAGACTTAGTTGTACAAAATAGCATAAGAATTGTGAATAATACTTTAGTAAATATGGTTCCATTTGATGGAGATAATAATTCATTGATAAATTTTATATCTCGTATTGAGTTATTGATACCACTAATTGAAACTTTTGACGATCTACATAAGTCCTTAACTTTAGGCCAAATCAAAGATAAAATCGTGGGTGATGCCCGTAAGACTTTAATAATGAACGGAAATCCGGGGACATGGTCTGCAATGAAACAGGTTCTGATTAATTATCATGGAGAAAGCGAGTCTCCAGAAGTGTTTATTGATAAGTTGAGAATTTGTCGATGTGACGTTACAATCGAAAGTTTCTATCAACGCACTTCTTTATAGGCTTAATAAAACTTACCTCCTGAAAGACATTACTCATCCAAATCTAAAAAGCAATTGCAGAATTGCACTGCAATTTTTCAAACACGGCTTACCAGAGCCAGTGAAAAGCGTTATTGTTGGCAGAAATCCTGAAACACTAAAAGATGCATTCGACATTATTATAGATAATAATTATATGCACTACAGGAATAGAAATACCCCAATTTATAATCCAGTTTTTAATAATTTCCAAAATCGTCGTTATAATTCTGAAAATTTTTCTAATTTAGATTATTCTAGAAGCCAATCATTCGAAAAAAACTTACGAAATGTTATGCATCATCACCAGAACTACTCGGTAAATTTCAGGAACTTTTCCAACTACATGAATTCAGGAAATATGGTTAACCCAAATTTCTCAGGAAACTTTCGAAACTTTGCCAGCCAAAATAACTCGAATACTTCCCGGACCCTTGCAAATAATCGAAGCCAATATTTTTCAGGAAATTTTCAAGATAGAACCCGTACCGAGCCAATATCACTTAATGAAGCCAATCAACAAAATTTTCAGCAGGACGACGCTAACAACTGACCTATGTAGTTTTTAAAACCGAAATAAAACCCTTAAGATTAATTGTGGACACCGGTTTTTACAAAGATAATATTGTACTTTTTCTAAAATTCCAAGAACTTTTTGTTAAATATTTAAATATAAAAAGGTCGTGTTTGACAACGAAAGATGTATGCTGCATAATGCAGTTGAAGTATTTTTTAAGGAAAACTATATTGAAATTCATAGAACTATAGCTTATAACAAGACGGGTAACACAGATATAGAACGACTACATGGAACTCTCAATTTACATTTTAGACTAATGGCATTAGAAAAATCTGATGACATAAAAAATTTGGATCATACAATTTACAACAGTATAATAATTTGCAATAGAACAATACACTCTACGACAAAGTTTAGACCCATTGACTAAATCAAAAAAAAATTTAGACTGCATGGATGCAAAATTGGTTTCTAGCCAGTTTCAAAAAGAAAAGACGAGAAAAATTAACAATTAATTAATTGAGAATATTGTAAAAAAAAGTTATCACTAAAAATAAGCCTCAATATAAAAAATTAAAGGGCATTACAAAAAATGGTGAATACGCCGTAGACACTAGAACTAATAGAGAAACAAAATATTGTCAAAATCAACTTAAACGCAAATTCAGACATCAAAAATCTTGATAAAAAAACACTGATTTCCTTTATTTTAAATTATAATTATATGCAATTATTATACCATGAGTTATAATGACTACAATAAAAAACGAATGAACATTAGTTATATTATCAAAAATCAATTCTGAAATGATGTTTTTTTATATTTATTTATACTTAATTTTACTAATAATTAGTATTGCTATAATGATTTGTAAATGAAACAAATAAAATCTGTCAAACTTAAAAAAAAAACATGGTCGATCCATTTGAAGAGACGCAAATGTCTTGGGGGTGGAGGAGTCATATTATTGCAATATTATATTTTAACACCCCTAACTAAGAGTGATCTGTCTTATATTTAGAATATATTATAGTTTATTTTATAGCAACATACTTTTGCTTATAAAAAGATGCGGAAAGCAAACCATTAAGCTTTGCTGTAAGCTCTCCGCTACTGCACTTATGCAAAATGAGTAAATCTTCGTAAAAGCTGGCATTAAGCTGACCTTTTTCATAAAAACTAAGCATTGTAAGTTCGAGTTAAGCAAAATGACAAAATAAAGTTCAGTTGTTGATAAGAAAGCAAATTAATAACACTCTTTTATTACTATATAATAAATAGATAAAGTGTTATACAAAAATTAAGTGTATCAAAATGTGGCTTGCAAATCTGTGAACACGTGTGGCAAACAATATATGGAATTGTATGTGTTTGAGAAATCTAGAGTTCAAATTACGGTATCTTTTAGAGAATAGAAGAAATGTACTCTTAAAAAAGTATTTATTGCTTCGAAATAAAATTATTTTTGTGCGGAGAAAATTAAGCAAAAATGCTTCCACACCTGCATAATTTCTCGAAATAACTTCTTTATTATATTCAAACAAAGGATATAACCTATACTGTATGCAACTTTTTAGAGCACTACCAAATCATTCGTACTTAACTCATTAAAATGAACTCCACGTAGTACCAGATCGTTGAACTATTCGATGTTTCGTAACAACATTGGTTACGAAAAGGCTATAGAGAATGTTTTGTTTCTTTGTTGGACAGAAAAAATCGAAAACTTTTGCCAACAAGCCAACTGGTGTGCCAAACTGGCAAACTTGCTTCTTAACTATCAAACCTGTGTGGAAATGGCTGCCGTGTGGCACACGAGATCGCAGATTTGAAGCCTGCAATAGATATTGCTCATGTAGACCACTTATTGCTCATGGTATGCAATAGGGGTATTCACACAGAACTCGTTAGTTTGTTTTTGGTTAGTTGTTACTTCGTTAAATTTGTAACTGTGAACACACTCTTATGTTTAATTTTGTTAGCCTGGTAATCGTTATTGAAATTGCATGTAAAATTTACATTGTAAATAGATAAAAATGCTTACAACTATGGAACAGCTCATATTTTACCAACTAACGAAAACTTTATCAGGGTTGCTCAGTTGTTACTTTGTTACTCGGTAGTTCGATAGTTCGATAATTTTACAAAATTATCAAAATTTACAAAAACAAAGCGCGTGAAAAAAAATAACAAGTAACAACTACCAAACTAAGGAGTTCGGTGTGAATACCCCTAATATATGTTTTGCAATATTTCTTGCCATTAACAGGCCATCTAACCTTACAACTGTCAAATTGAATTTCATGATTTCCAGATTTCATGCTATTATTTTTTGGTGGGTATTTCATCCTATGAAATTTCATTTTTAAAATAAAGTCAAATAAATGCAAAACTTTATCAAATCTATATTTTCGATGTATTTTAAATATAACCATGCAAAAATTTAAACATTTCACAGCGTGTTTTATTTTTAAACACCATCAAACTCTGTCAGACTGATACTGAGGTTGAAGCTGCATACCAGACCACTGATTGGACCTTATCAGTGTAGCTTTCGTCATTCTTCAACATCTTAGATCAGATTTTTATACTACGCCAAATCCTGGAAAAAACCCACGAAAATCAAGTTGACATTCATCATCTTTTGAGGATGGCGATGAGCAATACATGTAGCTCCGTCAAGGTAGGAAATGACCTCTCCGAAACCTAAAATACTGAACGAGGTTTCACACAAGGCAACTATCATGCGATCTCTTCAATTTCATCATATTGGAGATCTTTCGAAAAGCAGGTGAACATCGCAATGGTACCATATTCTACAAAGGTGTCCAGCTCCTTGCGTATGCTGATGATATCGATATTATCAGCCCAAGTGGAATGTAACTGCTGCTCTCGTTGCTATCAAAAAGTAATCAGCCAATATAATATACTTTCTGCAAACAGGGAAGTGCGCCTTGAAATAATCAAGGAGTGTACATGCCTTTACTACTGTGGGCTCCCATGTTACAGCAGGAAAATATACTATATATAATATATATATATATAAAGGGTGGTAACATTTTAAGGGCCCATGTTGATTTTGAATAAAACACAAATTGTTCAGGAAATTACTGTCATTTCCTTTTATTATGATAATATTGGTATGGTTCAATTATGTATGGCAAAAAATATCGGCCAAATGGCCGCCGCCACCTCCATCCGATTGTCCTAATTTTCGATGACGTTAAGGTATAATTGAGGTTCTATGCCCTTAATGTGCCAAATAATCTCATCCTTTAGCTCTTGAATTGTTGCTGGCTTATCGGCGTACACCTTTTCTTTCGAATAACCCCAAAGAGAGAAATCCAACGCTGTCAAATCACGTGATCTTGGTGGCCAATTGACATCTCCACCTCGTGAGATAACACGGCCATTGAATTTGTCGCGCAAAAGAGCCATTGTTTCGTTAGCTGAGTGACAAGTCCCACCGTCCTGTTTAAACCACATATTGTCCACATCCATATCTACCAATTCGGGCCATAAAAAGTTCGTTATAATCTCACGATAGCGAACACCATTCACAGTAACTGCCTGACCGGCCTCATTTAAAAAAAAAGCGCAAGCAGCATTTTCCTTCCAATGCTTTTTAATTTGTGCCCTTCTCTGCTCTAAAGGGTTTTCTAGAGTTTTGTTGCAAGACGAAGATCAAGTTATGAAACCAGTATTCTACTTTAGCCGAGGCAGAACGTAAGCATGCCAGTTACGAATAAGAAGTCCTTGCAGTTGTTGAGACCCTCGATAGGTTAAGAGTTTTTCTTCTGGGTTCACATTTCCGCGTCATCAAAGACTGCAACGTTATTTTGACTATGAAAGCATATATAGTCAGCGCTACCTCCGAGTACTTTTGTAGTTGTGGCTTAAGCTGCAAGAATTCGATTTTGAATGCGTTCATCGTCCAGAACTCAAAATGAAACATGTGTATGGAATGAGTCGCCCACCAACTTTTCCACCAAACGATGTGACAACGATAGCCGAAAAGATTTTCAAAGTGGATACTGAGGATGTGTTTGACTGGATATTCGCAATGCAAATTCAGGATGAAGCTGCGACGATGTGTTAAAAGGTAAATCAAAAGAGATCGATAAGCCAATCAAGAGAGATTACAACACCGAAAAGAGCAGGCTCTTTAGAAATGTGCAAGCCCATAACTAACTGGTTATACCACAAGCGGTACGATGGAGGATAACTAAATCTTGTCATGATGATGTGGGCCACAGTTGTGTTGATAAAACAATCAAAAGGACTACGACTAATTTTTGGTTTTCACGTATACGGCGATACGTCAAATCGTATGTATCGGCATTTCCGGAGTGTTGCTCAATAAAGCAAAGGGTGGAAAACCAGGAAGTCAGCTGCACTTGAGGCAGATACTGCCAATACCGTTTCCGAGCGTGCACATGGACCAAATTGGTCCCTTCACAAAAGACAAGAAAGTGAATCAACACATTCTGGTACTAGTTTGCTCTTTTAGTACATATGTAAGTATATATTTTCATAATTTTGAGAAATACCAATAATCTAAGAAATACTAAAACAACAAAATGGAAAAGATCAACGTTAACAAAAGCTTAAACAAAGTACTAAAGTACTGAATTCGGTACTTTTCACTATTCAAAAGTAACGCAGTACCCTCGCGATAATTTCACTACTTTTAACAAATATTGTTCAAAGAAATGTCCACTTCACGAATAAAATTACTTGCGCGTGACTCATAAATATAGATGCAATTCCTGTTTTTCAATTAATACGACTAATACTTTAATTGTGGCTTTTCTCTCGAATTAATTCGAATATTTTCTCTCTCTACTTTACACTACAAAATCTATAATTCTTTACTTTTTAAGAAGTTTCACTTCTGCAACGTGAACGTTGCTGCACTCGAATTTTTTTTCATTAGAATTCTTGCTGCTAAAAATTTCGTTTGAATTAAAAATTTTTTTCTTTCAAATTCTGTCAAACTTGTCAAATCAGATTAGAATTTCCAATGAATTTTGATTTTGTATGTTGTCATCACTGGTTATGCGCAACATTTTTGAAGTGAAACTTCCTTAGCGAAACGGGTAGTAAAACCGATGAAACGGCGGTGAATGAAGGTGAATTTAGGTCAATTTAGGTGAATTTGGTTGAAATTAGGTGTTCGAAACACCTTATAAATTCGAAGCAAATATATTTTTAATTTGATGACTACTTGCAGCGCTGCGTTTAGTGCAGAATAAACATGTGTTTCTCGAGTTTTAAAGTTGCTGCAGCAGAATATGCTTTAATTTATCTTTTCAGCATTAAGCAGCTCAGTTTTTAACACAGCTGTTTGATTAACAGTCAAATGCATGACTGTTGCAGATAGTGCAGAAGATTGCAAGAGATTGCAAATTTATTGAAATTGGCTTGGATCCATTAATCATACTGAAACACACTTGTTGAATGTTCTTTTGCGTTATTCACTTCAGTATGTTCCGGCATGGTAACAATACAAAAACAGACAGGCGAAATGCATTAGATTTGCAGTGATTAAATAAAATTCACAAATAAGAATGATTCTTTATCGCAACAGAAAAGAAAAGAGCAGACTTCACGTGTGAGAACAGTGTTGCCAATCACTTTGTGATTGCCTCTGACGTAATAGCAGTTCTCAAAAAATATTGACCACAAAATAATAACCATTTATTCATCAAGTGCAAATTGAGCTTCATGCGTCAATTTTAACATTGGTACATACAAAATTTATTTCCACATTATAAAATATCTAAAAAAAGTCCTTCTTTCAAGGCTGATTAAAGCCTTTCATTATTGGGGTTGTATGAGAGGTAGGCGCTAAATTTTATCCGATTTAGCCCATTCTCGAACTCGATTTTTGTTTTTAGAATAAAACTAAAATAGTGAATTTCAGTACGATAGCTTCAAAATTACGGCTAAATGTATATACTTTTCTATAATAAAATTCACAGTAAAATTAGAAGAGCAGGCACAAATATTAAAAACTACAATCACTAAAGTGGGCGTTGTTCTAAAAAAGGGTGAGGCAATATTGGAAAAACTCTGTTTCTCTAATAAAATTGACACTAGAGCACTCAAATTTAGTACAGAGGTAGACACAATTGTTGAAAATTACTGTGAAGAAAGTGGGCGTTATTCGACAAAGGAATGTGGCAATATAAGACAATTACTGTATCTGGAATAATATTGACTTTAGCGTACAGAAATTTATTACAGCGGTAGGCACAATTACTACAAATTTTTGTAAAAAATGGGCGTTATTCGATAAGGGGTGTGGGAATATTAAAAAACACTGTATCTCGAATACTATTGACACTAGGTCACTAAAATTTAGTACAGAGGTAGGCACGAGTGTAACAAATTACTGCCAATAATGTGGGCGGTATACGCTAAAGTGGCGTGAAACTTTAGGAAAAGCACTGTATCTGAGTAAATATTGACACTAGGGTACTGCCATTTACAGCCAAAAATAATTTTAAATTACTTTTCCTATTAATCGTGGTAAAATCTGATAATTTTTTTATATACATTATTAAATTGGAAATCTTATTATTTTAACTTTTCCTAATTTGTTTTATTTTTATCATAAATATATAATTTTTTTTTATGATAATAAAAGCTTAAAATAAATAATAAAAAAATCAGTTGCTTGTGAAGCTGCGTCACACAATCTTTATCTTCTTTTTTATCTTTAGATACAAATAAAACAAATTAGGAAAAATTAAAATAATAACATTTCCAATACAAAAATGTATTTAAATAAATGATCAGATTTTATTACGATTAAAAGGAAAACTAATTTAAAATTATTTATTATACATATTATTAATTTACTTTGTTGTGATTTTGAAGTAGGTTTTTTTTTTGTTAAAAAGTTTATATAACTGACTTATTTAAAAACTTAAAAAAGTCAACTCTGCCGCGTATCAGGATTTCCTCAAAATAACATGAGTAAGCTTTAGCAATAGTCTGCCTTCGAACCATATCGATATTGATAACAACGCTTTTATTTTCTTTTTTTGTAATCCTTAAAGTATGTGCAAATTTTAATTGTTCAATGTTTTAAACCAAACAGACCAAATGGACAGAAAGACCAAATAAGCATTGATTTCATTAATTATTTGATTGATTTTTGAATTGCTGTCAATGTTTAAGTAAGTTCATGTTAAAGTAATACTTTCAGAAGTAATCCAGGTTTCTACATTACTTTATTCACTACATGTAAGCGAAGTTTTCCTGGTTAGTTTTCTTCAAACATTTGTCGCGCGATATTTGGCCTCCTGAAAATTTACAGTACGCATAAAGCTAGGTTATCGATTTAATTTGAGTTTATTTATAAACTAGCTACGAAAATATTTTTCCGCCCTGTAGATTCTGTCGAATTTCCGCCCTGTAGATTTCGAATCTACAAGATCAAAAGAATTTAAATAAGACCTAAATGAATGAAAAAATGAATGACCATAAACTTAACCGGATCGGATTTACTGACCAATTTTTATATGGGGATATAATTTTGTTGCAATTATCGTGTTACTTTTATGACAGTATGAAAATTAATAAATTCACATGAACTCAGAGGGCCCGAAAAATATGATTTTAACTGCAGCACATCCAGTTTATGAAACATGCGGTCTTTTATGGCATTTTAATATTCATATGCAAATATCTTGAAGGGGGGACGGATACGGAGAATCAGTAGTAAAATAAGATTGGATTGTATCTAGTTATTAATTATACGTGTTAAGTTAATAAATGAATAATATTTGTCAATCATTCATGTTATATAAGTATTGCATTTACGAAATTTTTAAGAAAAAAGAAAAACTCACTATCATATATGTGGGTCACTTCATGTAGACTTTTGCCAAAACCCCCCTCTCCCCCTTTGCGAAATCCGTGGACGCCCTTGACTGTAACGCTACTCCTCTTTGCCCTAAATCCTGACTGCTTGTCAGTTAGTAATTTATGTTCGCATAAAAATTTGTTAGCTTAACGGTAAAGAATTACTTCAAAATCGTAAGCCATAAAAGACAGAAAAGCAACAGGTCGATATTCGCTGAAAGATTTGCGTATTGAATAGTTAGGCTTGTTTCCAGTATTTTGAGAAGATAGAAGTAGTGAGAATTATACTGAAAATGTGGGTTATACATAATGTGGGTTATGTATGTTGAGACTGCAGGAAGTAAGATTTTTAAAAATAAAGGATGGATTTTGCCAAATCCCACGGCATTCGATTTTATTGACAGCAGACTGGACATTAGCTCATTTTGATCAACGCAACGAAAAGAAAAAGTTATATCTGGACGTAGGACAATTTAAAATTCCGTAAGCAATTTCATCAACAATGGGCATTGGTATATTCACAAAATTTCGGTTAGGCACATCGATCACATCAATAGCATCACTTACGTCAGACAATTTTTTATCTTGAATCTCCAATTTCTCAAATTTTTTTCATATCTTTTTTGAATCAACTGATTTTTTGTATTTTTGACCATAAAATCTTCTCTTAGCAGCCTATTATTTCATTATTTGCCTTTTTCCTCAATTCTTTAAATTCAACATACAACTCTATGACAGCGATTTGGTTTGTTTCAAAGATGTATTCGAAAATTTGACAGCTGTACTCAAGCTGTAGATTGTCAAAATTATAAATTTAAGCAAAAAAGAAACAATAATGAATTCTTCAAGTGCGATTACGTTGTTTATTGAAGAAAGTGAAAGCGAAGAAGATTTAATGAATCATCGGGCAGAAAGAAGATTTTTAAGGCAGCGCTTTAATGTTACGGCTCTGCCCATTTACAAGTAATAGTCTGCAAGAAAATGCATACTTGCTGAAATACGCAAAGTTTACAAAGCGGTCCTAAAGCCAAAATATATATTTAATTTTTATTTATTCGCAGGTTCGAGCAATTCTTTCGTGTATCTAAGCAGTATTTTGGAAAATATTAAAAGAAATTAGAAGTGAGCTTTCCTCAAGAGACGTATCCAACAGAACAACGAAGGTATCCCTTCCAACCAAATTCGCTGAAGTGCTCAATTTTTATGCAACAGGTTCTTATCAAAGGATTATTGGTGATGTTATGCTGCACTCCATGGCTCAATCTATGATAAGCGGAGCTTTCGATGAAAATACATGTGCTTTGAAAAAAAATTATGCCTCAATAGGATTAATTTCATCAGTAATGATGATAAGGCAGAAAATAAGCGACATTTTTACAACCACTATAAAATTTCAGGAATTATTGTCTGCATTGATGGAACGCCTGCATTGTTAAAATAAAAGCACCAACTGAAAACGAACATCTCTTTGTGAACAGAAAAGGAAATCATTCCTAAAATGTTCAGCTGGTAGTATAATATTTGTATTTATCTAAAATTTTCTGAAATAATCTTTCTTAGATTTGTGGTTGTAATTTAAAAATTTTTGTCGTAAATGCACAAAAATGTCAGCACAACAAGAGAAGATGGAGAAAGGCGTTTATGACGGTGAATGAAATAAATGGCTGCTTGGAGATTCTGGTAACTCAATATTTGTATAGCTAATGGTATTCAACTTCTCGAAGAATATATGAATGATGACGTAATTCAAGATTACTTGCAGAATAATGATAATGATTTGGATCTTGAAATTCGAGATGATGAGGAAGCTGTTGAAATTCGTCAAAAACTATTGGAGGTGTTACTGTAAAAAAATAAACGTGAATCAATATTTAAAAAAGTTTTGTATTCATAAAAATTTCATTCAAATTAAAAATAATAAATAAATGATTTGAACAAACAACATTGTTTGGAAAAAAGGAACTTCTTTTGAACAAACAGTTCTAAGGTAACTATATAATAGTCATAAAAAATGTATACAGGGTAAATGTAAATGTAAATGTTCACAGGGTATTATTCGGTGAAAAAAAAATCCTTCTAACAAATAATAGAGTTTAAATTAATAATATATAGATTGTTTCCTGCTGAATTTTTTGTGTGAGGATTTGGTATTAATTTCATTTGAATCTTTCATTTGAATCTTTCTTTTGAAGCGGAAACAAAATACTTTCTTGAAATTCACAACTTTCTTTTCGTTGTCCACGAAGTTCTTTATACATTAAATTTTGAGTTGTTGGACGCGATCTCTTTTTGGACGCACTAGAGGAGCTTGGTAAGTTGTTGATGGTTGGCATGCAATTGAAAACAACCTAATTGTCATGCCTGATCATGATTACCGATTCACTGTTGTGATCTCTTGCAGCACCAAAATCGATGCCATCCAAACCAAATACGAACGTGAAAATTCCTGTGAGGTTGCAACCACCTCCCGTTTTAAATTAAGAGTAAAAATTTATTCTGAATATGTAAAACATTTGTTTACTTTTTTCCAACTATACTCGTCTCTAGTGGGTGACCCTTCTGCTTTCAATGTACCAATAATTTCCTGCCACAAAAATTGTGTTATTTGATTATTGTTTGTACTCACCGATTTCAATGAAATTTGATATGAAGGTTTAACTGCGCCTAAGATATAACATAGGCTATAAAAATTCCAAAGACTTCCGCAAGAGGGCGCTTTAAGTAGTGCGTTTTAAATACTAAATAACTCTTAAACGCCTTGACCGATTTTAATGAAATTTGGTTTGAACGTTCAACTGCACCCAATATAAAGCATAAAATATAAAAAGTGCCAAAGACATCTGCAAGATGGCACTTTAAGTAGTGCATTTTAAGACTATTTCAATGAAATTTGGTATCAAGGTTTAACTACACACAAGATAAAACATATGTAAAAAAGTGGTTGAACGTATGTGGGCGTGGCACTCTATAAGAACTCTTAAAACCTGAACCGATTTCAATTAAATTTGGCATGAAGGTTTAATTGCGCCCAAGATAATATTAGCTATAAAAAATTCCAAAGACTTCCGTAAGAGGGCGCTTTAAGTAGTACATTTTTAAGACTCAATAACTCTCAAATGACTTGACCACTTTTACTTAAATTTGGTACGTCAAATAACCTGACCCTACCACAGAATTGAGGCTGTTTAAATTTCAAAAAACTTCCGTAAGGGCGCTTTATTTAATAAACTATGTTTGGCCCGCTCACGTCAAAACGGATAAACCGATTTTGATGTATCTTGGTAAGCATTCGTATCTGCTACTGAAATAGATCCTTTGCTTTTAAAAGTTCTTTCGACAAAAATAGGGGAATAAGCCGAAGGCAAACCAGAAAAAGACTAACGAAAAAAAAAAAATTCAACGAATATGAACAGAAGCTTTATAAATATGAACCAACCGAATATCAACCGAACAGTATCGACCAAAACCGAAGTTGAATAAAGACAATCCAAAAATGAAATCGAATCCCAAAAGGATTTTTTAAAGATATAATTTTTATTGAGATAAAAATGCATGTTAAATGCAGGCTTGCAAAACTTTAAACGCATTTTTTTCGAAATTACTTTTTTCAAATTGGGAGACCATTGTCCTCAGATGTATGTTTTTTTTTAAATATGTGCGGCAGGAACTGTTTTCGGAAATAAGACTAAGCACTTTCGACGGAGGGAGGGGTCAAAACCCAAAAAAAACGATAATTTAAAAAATTTTCAAATGATAGCATTTTAAAAATCGTCCATTTTCTGTGCTCAACCACCCACAACCCCGACTAACACCCGACATCCGCTAGTAAAATATAAAATAACGCTTAAATGAATAAATATTTACATGCTTGATTACTTAGCTTCTCATTCACTGCCGCCAAATCAAAGTGAAATTTTATCACAAATATCGATTGTCGAAAGAAGAAGTAAGAAGAAGTTGCCCTACGCAGAAAATCATCACAATAAATATTTTTGTTTTTTTTATCTCTTTGATAGTTTCATGGAAATTTCCATTATAAGGCAATGAAAGGTTAAACCAAGGTTGTTGCTTAAGTTTAACATTTTTACTTTTGATTCATAAAAAAGTTTAAAATATTTTCCTGGAAATAATTAACCTGGTTTTAAATCGATGTTATTTCATTAATGATTTGCAAATTTATTTTTTGCGTTTCTTGTTTAAGCTACCAATAATCAATGCGTTTAAAATAACGAAAACGGTGAACTTTCCATATGAAAATCAAAAGCAAGGAAGTTAAGTCCGTGCTCTTGAAAAATAGGTTATATCTACCAAGCATAGATCTAAGAGAGTGTTAGTAGAATGTGTAAAATGAGTAGGTGTGGCGTTTTTTACTGCAAAAAAAGTCCTATATCGCGCATGTCATTGGTAAAGTGACTTTTCATAAGTATGTTGCTATTAAAGTCTGCTGCTATAATGGTTTGCGCATAAGATAAAGATTTGATTTCAATACTGTTTAAGAGGAATGAAGTGTCTACATTACGATTTAGATGGTAAACAATACCAATTGACATTTTCTTACAACCATTCGAGACCGAGATGAACACAGATTTTTTTACAATATTTTCAAGTTAGAACAAAGAACATTGCATGCGAAAAGCTGACAATTAGTTATGTGAGAAACTATCGAATTCTGTAGCATTACCAGCAAAATTGGTCAAATTTCGAACCCAAGCGATGCTTGTTAATATATGCAAGCAGCCAATTTGGGCATTTCTCAGATGTGGGCACATCTGCATAACTTTTGTGATGCAGCTGATCTACAATCATCAATCAGCATGATGATTAACTGCTAACACTAAAACAGACGCATAAGATTAAAAGCTAAGTCGATAACATATCTTCGAGTTTGCAAATGAACAGTAAGCTAATTGTGCTCAAAGTGTGATCAAGTGCAGTAGTTTTTTGCATAAAATAAATCTAATTTTTATTGTGTGATACAAAGTGTTATTTATTGCAGTAAGTTTTTGTAAAATTATTCTTTTGGTAAAAAATCCTTAAGTTTTCAAAAATTCAAAATTGACTTGTTCATCGTTTATGCACTTCTAATAAAATTTAGCACTCTTAATATTTAAAACAACAATTTTATTTACAAAATTAACCTGAACAAATATTGAAAAAATATGGTTATGTTTGCAATTTAGAAAGTTTTTTGCTGCTCCTCTAAAATTTTTTACATGTAACTTAGGGCTTTTTTGATTTCATATGACGGTGATCCTTGATATTTTTCTAGAATTTTATTTTAGGGTAAAGAAAAAACCTAATGACGGTGATCCTTGATATTTCTGAAGGATTTATTGATAGAATTTTATTTTAAGCTAAAGAAAAACGATGTGACGATTATGATATGAGCATTTTATTTGAACAAAGAAAATACAATTTTAGAAAACATTTTTCAAGCTCAAATATTTCAATGAATAATAATTTTTCAAACAAAAGAAAAACAAAGCATATTTGTTGCAGCTATCTTGCATATTTAATATATTTTGCATCTTTGCTCCAAAAAACTCGGTGGATGTTTCGTGAAAGCTCTCAATTTTCCATTTCCAATTTTAATGGGTACCAATTTTTCACCTTTTGTGGGAATTTGATATTTTTTTTTTTAAAACGTACGTTCGTCTAAAAAAAAGAATTTAAAAAGACTAAAAATTTTAAAAAAAGTTGTCAATAAAAATCGACCGTTGCAGTGTGCTCACATGCATGCATGCATTTCGATTCTTATGCTGACGATGATATTTTGTCTAGATATTTTGCTCTGAAGCATTTTTGCTAGTTTTCGTCGCTTTTGGTGACACTGGAGGCTTTAAAAATAAATTCATTTAATTTTTTTTTGCATATTTCATGGCGTTTCTTTTTATATTTTGCAATTTTCAGGGTATTTTCCCAGGAGTTTCCACAACTGGTTAGAGATTTTGTCTGTTCTAAATTGAAAATTTTATAATTTTATGATTTTATGATAAGAGGTAAGTGCTTTCCAGTGATATACATAATATGTATGACATATTATGTCTGCAAAAAAAAATTAATTTGTTCAAAAGTTATGGCTAAAATGGCGAATGGTCCTCTCAACAGGTTAATATTCTTAGTTTTAACGTTTCAACGTTTAAACGTTTCACCCTTAAGAACTATTTAACCATTAATCTGTATTTAAAAAGAAAATATCGTATTTAAGTCAATGAATTTGAATGTATTGATAAATCTTAAATTTCTTAAATGGTTTTTGAGCAATAAGTGCAGCTTATCATTGTTTCGGAATGGGGTTTACAAATAAATTTTTTGCAACCAATTTTGCAAAAATATTGAATGTTTAACACATTCTGGGCAATTTTGACCCATGAATACAGGATAAGGGTTAGATAAGTTTAGCAAATTGATTTCATTTCCGAAGATCTATTATATTTTAAAAATTCTAAAATCAAAATTTTCCAAATTTATATATTGTCTAAAAAATCAGGCAGGGGCAGGGGCGCAAGCAGTAGGGTTTTTTTGGAATTGTTTTATCAAATGTAGAACTTATATATAAAAACCATTATACGTAATTATAGCGGCTGTATTGTGGCGGTCAGTGCGTTAAATTTTATCACTAATGGTTCCTTGTTCTTGAACTTAAGGCATGGCCAGTAACATATTTAAAAAAAAAAAATGTAAAACGGTCACTGTCTTGATATTTGGTCCATACAGAAGGTGAACAGCAGTAGAAGCTGTCGTTTTAAAATAAACTTGTTTCAGCGTTGTTTAGGATTTGTACGGCCAAAATGTTTTGCAGCGCCAGTTGTACGCCGTTTTACGGCTTGTTTCTCGTTGGGCAGTTGTACGAAGTTTGCAAGGCTTTAGCTAAAATGTTTTTATTTTTACTCGGGTCCCAATAGGGTCAGCAAAAATGCAATTTTTTTCTACACACAGTGAAAATTTTTCATCCATACTTCACTTAATTGTAAAAATAGCCAATTGTATTTGTGGTGAGTACTATTGTGGTGAGTACTAATTATGCTCAATTCCGAAAGTAAAAAAACGCTAAATTTCTGACAGCTTGGGATGAAAAACAAAGAGCCTGAATTTGAAAAAAAATCGTTTAAGTCCCTCGCCACCAAAATAGGCGATGAAATTCTCTCTAAAATTGACATTTTTATTCTTATTCATAATCTTTCATTGGATTTTCAAAATCAGTTTCTTAAAAATCTTTCAAAATTACGCAAATATTATCCAATTTTAATGGATTATAAGGGAGCCCTCACTGGAAAAGCGATGTAAAGACCTATCGTTAACATATGGACCGAAGAACCTATGTGAACCGAAGAAAAATAAGACCAACATATTTTTAACGAATAAGCCGTTATTCCTTAAAATCTTAATATATTAGAGACAAGCGTCGTGCTCCGTGCTCTAAATCACTCAAAATGTTCATAATTGTTTTTGCAATACTTTTTAAAACCTGTTTCGCTCATACTGTTCAAAATTGTTTATTGCTAAGCCATTTAAGTTCTGTTCAGTCTGAACCAGAACCTGTTCTAAAATTATGTATTGGTAATATTTTACATGAAGACTAGCGTCATTTTCCTCAGCTTATATACATCAAACTATATATAATTATGTCTTGCTATTACAGTGCTTCTTAAGACTTATTGAACAACTGAATCATAACCTGTACAGCCTGATGAATATATAAGCTAAAGAGTAAACTGTATAAAAATATGGACATCCTGAAAGTATGCACACAATATTAATTTGATATTTGAAAACAGTAACGACACATTGACGGCAACTGCAATATAACAACATTCGAAGTGAATGTAAAAGTTTTGTCATATCGTCTGTTACTTAGATATTTTGCATGAGACCCGTCATGGGACGGCCTTTTGTACTAGTCGGATAATATTTGATAATTTAGAGAAATTTTTACGAAACAGATTCGGGAAAATACGATGGAAAATTAGGAATTGTGAATTTTATCTCCAGTATTGGAAGTCAATTGGAATTATTTTTTACTGAATCACATGGCCTTACTATAAACTTAATTCGATAGAGTTTGGGTTATAGATGTTTAAAAAAATAACTATAAAAATGGACAAAATATAACCATTAAAGACAAAATTTCTTTGATTAATTCGCTGGCGAGTGACTCAACCGATTGTGCTCAAATTCAGGCTTTCTTATTTTGTCTTATTTTTTAATTAATTTTTTCCAAATATTTCAAGTCGCCTTAGTGGGTTAACCCCTCAAGTGGTCAGTACTCAGAACATAACAAAAATTAAACCAGTGTAGCAAACCGAATAGAAATTAAAATTTTACTGGATATCAACTCAAAAGTTCGAGGTATACATTCTGTATTAGAAGAGTTAGAGGAACAATTTCTGTATACAATTTTTTTTTTGGATCGGAGAAATCTCCATGGAGCGGTTTTGATTCTTTTGAACCCCTCTTCTGCAGGAAACGAAGTGGTTTTACTTCGTATGGTGTGGTTTAACCTAAACTAAGTGCTAAGTAATTATATAAAACGACGTGAGCAATCGGTATTAAAAAGCTTTCTTTAGCTCAATTATGATTTAACTAGCATAGAAGCCCGTCATACGTCGGGTCGTATTCAAAATAATTAAGTAGCAGACCGTATGACATTTTTCATTCACCTCAAATTTTATTTTGTTCCAGTCGTCGTCAATGCGTCCTTACTGATGACACCTTACCTTACTTACAATTTTTTCATATAAAAAGCACAGTAATAGTGAAACAGGTGCTGGTCCAGGCTAACATGTTCAGTCTGTACATAGCAATAACAACTATAACAGTTTGAACGATATAGAGCACGGAGCAGGACGCTTGTCTTTTATATATTAAGATTGCCATAATAATTGTTTGATTTTGACAAATCTTGGTATAAATGGGTTTTTTGGTACGTAAAATTGATTTCTGATAACCGGTTTTTAGTAAAATGTACGACAGATAGCGCTTCAGTACATAATTTATGATTTTCGAAAATATATTTTTTTAAACGCCTATAAAAAATGTATTTTTCATGGTACTCAGTTGTGATTAAATCACACGATATACGATATACCAAAAGAAAGAAGAGCTCAATAAGCTTAATTGCATGTGACTACCATGAAACATACATATTTTATGGGTTTTTAAGTGTGCGGAGTCGATGTCCGGCTCACGGTTTGTTAAAGCATACAAAATCAATCCGGCTTAATGTGCAGTCTGAAGGAATAAAATATGACTAATAAAGTAGTTTATGCATCAACTAGAATTGATTTAAAATAAACATTTGGGTTTCAACATCACTCCTTTCATAAGACATTTGATTGCTTTTCTTGTGACTCACTTTGATTGCATGCTTTTTAGCTTGGTACTACAATATTTAAGGGGTGGGTGCGAAACCCTCCTTTGGTTGCACTAATGGTTAAGGGGCACTAGTTTGTTTTACTCATTAAGAAAATTAATTTTTGTGCAAAACTTATAGAATTTCTAATTATTTCTGAAAACATTTTCTATAGATAACAAACTATAGATAACTCTCAAGAACTTTACGGTTTGAATGGGTTAAATTGAGCAATTAAAGGTGTTAAGGATATATTGGATAAGTGTAGAATTGCAATGGAGAAGTGTAGGGCTTGAAATAAAAGTTATGCGTTATGAACATAATTTTAAGAGTTGTTCAGAAACGCATGTGTTGTTTTTTACAGCAAAATTTTAAGATTTAAAAATTAAATACCACAATTTAAACAATGCATTCTGTTAAATTCTCTTGAGAAAGAATAAACCTTAAATTAATATTTTACTCTTGAATAAAATCATGGACTTAAATTTGCATTCGTACTAAAGCTCAGCCGAATCGTGCACATTTGTGTTCAAAGGATTTTTAAGTTTTACCAGTGGTGAAGAGGGAGTGGGGATGTAGTGCAAAAACATTGGTACATTAAGCTTGTTCTTGTTACTTAACATTTGTTTTTTTTTTTTTTTGTGCAAATTTTAAATGTTTTTGCTTGCTGTGAGATTTGGGTGCGCTAAGATGGTAAGTTCTGTTTTTGCTTTTTTTTTTTGCCAATAGCTTTGATATGTGCATGTTATGTACATAAAACTGAAAACTACAACAACAATAACAGCAACAGCAGATGGTATAAGAAGCAGTTGCTTCGCTGCTGGCAGATTTAACAGCGGAATTGTTTGTTTTTGTTGCCAATTGAGATGCTGATGCTTGATAGTGATGATGATGATGATGATGATGATGATGCTGCTGCTGCTGCTGCTGCTGTTGATGATGATGAAGCTGATGGTGGTGGTGGTGGTGGTGATGATTCCTCTTCTGTTGCTGCTGCTTACACTGTTGTTGTCGATAGTCCAAACTTCGACTAATTCTTTTGTTGGTTGGTACTCAGCGTGCAGACATGGTGTACCAAATTATCCATCCATCTAGTGTGTGTTGCAGATGGCTTTCGGGTAGATACGCTTCTGCTGTTGCTGCTAAACAGTGCTGCGAACGGGCTCATTTGTTATTGCGGAATTTTGAAAAAAAATCAAAAAAAAATTAAAACAAGTTAATTTAATAAAGTGCAAAAAATAAATTCAAATTTAAATAAAAACCAAAAAGTTATTGAAGAAAATTAATGCAGTGAAATAACCGCTGTACAAGAATTAAAACAAAAAAATTGTTATGAGTTATGAAACAAGCTAAAATTCTGCGGAAAGTAAGTTGTTTTTGGTGTCGCTGCTTGTTTCTTTTACAGTATTTCAATAATCCGAACAACAAAAAGGAAAACTTAATATTTAACATTTTTTGTTGTTGCTTTATTCCTGCTGCTGCTGCTGCTGCTGCTACTGCTGCTGACATTGGTGCTGGCAAATGGCTCTAACAGAGCTCTTACCTGTTTACCAAGCACAATAACAAAAACAAAAACGTTATTTCGTGAAATTCTGAAAAAAAGTTTTTGGCTTAGCAGCAGCATCAACATCAGTGGCAACAGTAGCAGCAGGCTGCTGGGCTGCAAACGCTCTAAAGCTCATGGTATGCAGAGAGCCGCTATGAGCTTTGAGTAAAAGTACTATCCTGTGTCTGCTGTGCTCTTTGCAAGTTTTTGTTTTTGCTGCTGCTGTTATAGTTGTTGTTGTTGTTGTTGTTGTTGTTGTTGTTGTGCTACTGTTAATATCGTTTTTGGTAACTTTAAGCCGGGTATGGTTCAGCACTTCTTGGACTGCTGCTTGAACTTTTTTTTTGCTGTTGTTTTTGTTATTGTTGGTGCCATATTTTATTTAGCAGGATTAAAAGTAGGTATGCGTTACGCGCTCTCTACAAGAACTTCTTATCATGAGGACTTTAGTTTATCGCAGCGTGCGATGATAAACGCACGCTTTAGCGCGAAAAAGTGGAACAAGCTGACAAAGAATACCACGGCAACGACAACAACGACGACGATGTTGGTTATGTCGCATAAAGTAGCGTGCGTCAGACTGTCAGCCTGATTGCGTTAATCTAACGAAGAATTTTGAAATTAAGTCAATAAGTGAAATAGCGGTTGCATACAAGCACATACAAATACACACACACACACACACACACAAATACACATTTGTTGCTGATTTATGAAGGATTTCCTAAGCAATTGTCACATGCTTAACACAAAAAAATGCAACTTTAATAAAATAACAACAAAAAAAAAACCAAATTTGTAGCAAGCAGCAGCAAACAGCAGCAGCGCAGCTCAAACACATCAATTTGTTTGAAAACACTGAGGCGTATGAGTGACGTATAATTATCAACCAAAACAAAAAGTATCAATTCAAACGCTATTTGGCAAATATTTGATACTGACTTGAAATTTAATTTCTTTTCACTAACGGTAAGCGGCATATTTTTATAAATTAAGTTAATTCTCTAAGCAATTTTCGTGCTTAATTCTACCATTAACTTCAGCGGAATTTTTAAGTAATTTTAAATCAAAATTCATGACTATCAGCAATAAAGCTGAAAATAACCACAGAGCAGGCATTATTTTCATAACTATTTGTTGCTGTAAACCCTTTTCTTTTAATTATAGGGACACTTTTTAATAACAAGCCAGCATTTAGTTGGAAAAATATCCTTTAATTTACTATAAGTACCTGTTCGTGCTCAGTTCATCAATGTTTGTCATGTTTTGATTTATGTGCAACCAAAGTACATACACTATCCATAAAAATAAATGTGTACACTGAGAAAATAAAACTGAACAGGTGTTTTACAATCAAATTTAAACATTTTATATCTCAAATTAGGACTAACAAAGAAGTATGAAGCTTTAGAACAATTTGGGTAACAATCAACACATGTTTCAAAACATGATAATATTATGAGTAACTCAAATTGCTACATTAACAGTATATCAGAGCAAAGAAATTTCAGCAAAAATACTACAATAATATTAAAATACCACAACAAAAAAATCGGTTTTACTTAACTTACGGTTATACTTCAATTAAAGTTCAATCATCATTAAGAAAAAAAAACAAAATTAAAAATTACTATATATATATGTAAATTTAAATTTGTAAGACGCGCACTTTTTCGTAAGATTAGCATAAATAATTTAGAGATTAATATTTTACTTTTAAAAACAAATCAAACAATCACACAACCTTTTCTGATATTATTCAACAAAATCATTTAATTTCCATTAAAATCTTTTCTTTGAGACCAAGCATAATGCGGCACTTTATTGTTTTATCAGTTCTTTACGCGGCATTATACTATTATAAGTAACAATAGTGAGTTTATTTCGTAACTTCGTTTTGGTTAAGGAAAGTGACGAAAAGTTCTATTCAGCTGCGGCAGAGCTATGTGGAAGTAAAACTATTTTGAATAAGACCATTTTCAAAAGAACTGACCTTTGCGAAAATGTTTCCAGGTTCATATCCGCAGATGAACAAAATGTCATTGCGTTGTAATATAGTTGGAGTTGCCGAACCGACGAGGTGTTCAAGTTCAAGGACGAGAGAAAGTATTGGTAACTCTTCTACTCATAGGATCTTTGTAGGTGTAATGATTTTCAGCAGCTTTATATCCTCGTGGTTAAAATAAACTCTATCTTTAAGTTGCTCTAAAAATTCAAAATAGATCATAAGTACTTTTGATTTGACTTCAATTATTTCATTAGCACACAAATTGCATTTCATAAACAGAGCTGCCTTCCCTACAAGCATTTTCAATCACCTGAGCATCTCCAAGGAATTGCTTAGAAGATGAGACAATTGCCAACAAGCTCTTCTATAATCATCCGGGTATCGCCGAAAGTAATCAGCTGAGGCCATAAAAGCGATTTGCCGGCAAGATGCGTCGATGAATCGCCAAGAGAAGTTTTAAGCAATTCACCGGGAAGATTCACCAATGCATCGCTGAGAGGAGTCTTAAGCGTTTCGCTAAGAAGAATTGCGAATGAATTACCGAGAAGGGTCATCTAATGATAGCCGGAATGAGCGAAGAAAGATTTTGAAAATTTTTTTTATCGCCTATTCATCCCTTCGGCGATCGAAAAGTGATCCATATTCCAATAATCGCCGGAATGAAGATTTTAAAATTTTTTGAGAATCGCGTATTCATCGCTTTGGCAATTAAAAAGCGTTCCATATGCCAAAGAACCCTTGGAAGAATCGCTAGAGCATCGCTACAAGAAGTTATCTTAAAATCGTCTTCCAAATGCTTACAGGATTAGTTCCGATGAATATGTTAAAAACGGTCTTGTGATTGTGATTGTGTTTTTTAAAACAATTTCAACATCATTGTTAAATAATTCTTGTTAATGATTTTCATGCATAGAAGTTTTAGAAAATTTTATTTTTTATTTATTTGAATAGAGGTATGGCAAATGTGAGCTTTCAGCTTGACATTATTTGTTGAGATTGGTGAAAAGAGGTTATATGTAGGAAAGGAATAAAAATAAGATGTGAATGCATTCTTGAAAAATAAATTTTTCTTGCTTAGGCTCGTGAGCAAAATATTTTCTACTTTTCGTAAAAACAAATATTAATAAAATCCAAACTAGCCTACCATCCTCCCAAACGGAAAAAACCTACCAGCTTTGCTAGGAAAAGCACATTTGTGGCAACACTGAACTATTGTTTATTGCATCGTTTCTTCTCTTCTTCTGTGCTTCACTTTGTTTGCCGCCAAAGCCAAATTTGATGAGAAGAACTGCGAAGCTTATAAAAAAAAAGAATCTCTCCAAAACAAAAGGTATCGTTGTAACTTGGCCTGAATCGTTACTTTAATGTACCCGAAACTTACCCAGCAAGTGTCTCGAAAGTCACCTGAAATAATACAGTAGTTAGCTGTAAAGTGTTAAAAAACGAGCGACTATATTTGAGAACAATAACAATGGTCAAAAATTTCGCAACTCTTTCATGCCACACGAACTATGTAATATTTTTTTAGCTTTCTTCGCTCGTTATGAAACTTAATGTTTTTGTTTTTAGTTGGCCTCAGATTTTTTGTGATTTCGAACTTTATGTTTTTACAACTTTGAGCCTATTTTTATGCTCTGGATTCCAAACCAGAGGTTCGAAGTTCAAATGATTTGTTCAAATTTGTCTTTACAATGAAATTAGCAATAAATAACTCTAAATGAAAAACCAAAAACTTCAGATGAAATTCATTGGGCAATCGTTCTACAGTTTATCTGAATTTTAAATTTTTAGAGCAATAAAGGTGTCCATAATATTATGGCGGTGTACTGTAAGTGCTTTACAAAAATACACCTAGGCGTATGAGTGATATTAATTTTTGTTAACCCTTTCGCTAATACTTTAAGGTTTTTAATTTTAAAATTTTTTTTGCATTTTGTTACTGTTTAAGGCTACATAATGAATAATCAAAATTAATTTTTTAAGAGTTTTTTACAAAAGTGGTTTTGGCATCATGCCATGTGGCATAGAATAACTTAAATGTAAATCAACGGATATTATTGAACTATTTTTGGGATCTAATATTTTTTTACTTTCACTAAAGTAATGATTAGCTACTAAATTACATATGTAAAGTTATCAAAAACATTATTTTTTGTAATTATATAAATATGACAGAAACTGGATAGGCACCCACCACCTCTGGGTCCATTAATCAAAATATTTTGTTTATTTGTACAAAAAACTTATAAAAAAATATAAAAAAACTAAAAAATAATATCCATAAGTTTTCTGACTAAAGGAGGGGGTATGGTTTTTTGAAAAAAAGTGTTTTGACTTCAAAATTTTGACTTCTTATGTTAATATCTTGGTCAAATTTTAACGGTTTTCCAACTTTTCTAATTATTTCTAAAAGTTTGTTTAATTTTCTTTCAAATGTGATAACTACGCTGTTAAGCTCCAACCAAAAGTATTTGTAATCAATTATTCTTAATATTGTCATAAGTTATTTAGCGTGTACTTCAACCAACTGCCAAGAAAAGAAAAAACTGTTTCAATTTGAAGATTCTATGCTCGAAAGCCAATTATCTCTGACATTTTTGAATAGATTTTATTTATTTCTTTTTTATTTATATATCTTATCAGTAAACTTGAAAAAAAAAATATAAAAATTTTACCGTTACTCTTTAGTTAATTATGCCTTTTAAAAATTTAACACAAAATTTAAGATTTTTTCTGAAAATATGGGTTAAAAATAATTTTTGTTATAAAGAGAGAAAAACTCAAATTTGTATTTTTTATTTACTTTAAAGTTTAAAGCGCATTTAAGTTGAATTTCTTTGGTCTTGACAATAAATTAATAAACTGTTTGTGTCAAAAAAAAAATCAAGGCTGTCTTTGACAAAATTCAATTTTTTTTTTAAATGTTTTGCTTTATTTTAAAAAATTAATAATATTCAAAAACAATTTATTTGAAGAAAATATCTTTATGTCTTCAAATTCCATTTTAGTTCGAAATTCATTCCGAATAGCTGTTTTTCTTAGTTTTTTTCTTCATTTCTATCACTTTGCAATCTTAACTGTAATTTTTTATAGTTAGCTTATATGAAATGTGCACTTAACTTTTAAGTAACCAAATTCTCGCATGTTTAATATTTATTTATTACGATTTCGTTTAATAGTTTTATTTTACTCAAAAATCTATAGTTGTCGCGCCACAGATACAAGACTTTATTGTATACTAGTTTCGGTATTGGTGGTTCCATCGATCATTGATAGTGCCATGGCATGTTTTAGAGTAAAATTTTTATTCTAATACAGTTTTATTTTAAGTAAAATATCTAATTTAATTTTTAATATAATTAATTTCATGCTACAGATGCTATAAAAAACACGTTAATTCTGATATATATGTATGTAATAGCGCGGAGAAAAAGGTGTTGGATTCTGTCTTACTACTTTGCATTGGCTACACTCAATTATACGCGCTTATTGAAGTGGTACAAATGAACTTTGAAAAATGTGTGCATCAGAATCTGAATAGTTTTCAAACTTTTGATTAAATTGAGAATGTTAAGAGCCATCACAGTCCTACTTGCAGGTTAATATTAACGAATAAAGCTCTTCTTTACTTAAATTAATTATAACGTCTTGCAAATATTGTAAGAATCGAGAAGACGTATGATTGAGAGCAGCTTGCAAGTTAATTTCAATACTTGTCCCAGTGACTTGGTAGGATTCTTTGGAATTTGTAGAATTGTAGGATAGTGTAGCATGAATACGGTTTTTTGTTTCTAAGAAGGATTGTTTTATATTGACTGCGAGAGAGTCCGGCATCAACAAATATGGAAAGAGCTGCCAGTGGTTATCTGAACACTGCTTGCGTACTCTTTTTTTATTTTATGCGCCTGCTTTGGAGAGCAAGTTTTTTGCTGAATAATATTTGAAACAGATCTCTTGCCTTCAGCATGAAATTTAGTTTGCGCCGCATAATTTAACTCATCTAAGTCAGCAGCGTTTTAGAGCTAAATAGTTGCCGTCTTTTCTCGCGATCACTACATTCTTTAAATTACACTTTTAGACGCCCCGCTTTCTTAACACTTCTTGGTAAGCTAAAAATTCCCTCTAGTCAATAATTTTTTTTTTAATAAAACCAAATCTTGCTTATAAGAAGCAACGCTCAATTTTTTCTTTTAAATAATGTAAATGTTTTTGTCCTTCTTAATTCTGTTTCCTCGTAAATCTTTCATTTTTAACAAAATAAAATTCCATTTTGCATTAAATTTGATATTTTCGTACTGGTAAGTAATACTGGAGATTGATAAACGCTTTACGTGTTACAACTTTAAACCCTGATGATCCTAAATAATTGATAAAAAAAATGTTAACTTAAAGTCATGAGCTCATTATCAACCAAAGGACAAAACAACTTCGCCCATCCTATGTAGGGTACTTGCATTAGACAACAACAACATAATCAAAAACAATATAATGGCAAAACATAAATCACAAACAACAAAAAAACAATTAAATAACTAATAAAAACAAAAATGAACAAGAAAATAAAATCTACTAAACTTTTGGATCCAAACAGTTTTTAGTAAAAAAGAGCACTTATCGAAGAGAATCGGACAACGAAATTATAAGTTTTAATAGATAAACACCTAGTTTTATGTATGCATAGCAGTGGCGGATTTAGGTGTCACCAGAGGGGGGGGGGGAGGGCAATATTCTTTGCGACAGATGAATTCTTACATTATATTTTATAAATTCAGTCTTGTGCAAGGAGAGAGATCGTTTTCGCATTATAAAATATTACTTTTCAGAACAGTTTTCAATATGCATGCATCTTGACTTTTATTGTGAAAAAGTTAATTTAAATTAAAGTTAATTTCCCTATAAATATTGGCAATGTCTAGTATTATTTAATCTATTAATGCCTTGAGTGAATCTTAGATAAGTTTTAATTCCTTTTTATATCGAAAATTATCTCTCTGACGTGGCAGTTGTGACCGGAAATGTTGCAAAAATTTGCAAAAGTATTTTAATATTTTGGAAACGGCTTTTAGAGGGGGACGGACTGAAATGGCTTTTAGGGCTTATTTTTATTATTTATCCACACAAAAAATTCTCTAGGGGGGCTAAAGCCTTTTCAGTCCTTATGAAGATCCGCCACTGTTGTATAGTGATGTATATATTTATGAAGAAAATACATTATAACAGCCGCATATAACAAAATCCTTCGTATATAAAAAACACTTTTTTATAATAATGCATAAAAAACACACATTTTTAAAAAACAGTTGCTAACTTTGAATAAATTTAATATCATCCAAAATACCTTACATATTTTTTCACATATCCGCTTGAGAACAATCTATTTATTTAATGCTCTTCTCTAAACAAAAGTTCAACGAAAAATAGATTTTTCGGAGAAAGGCTAAGAGAAAAATAATTGTTTTGCGTTATTCCTACACTATATAACACAGTTAAACAATGGTTGTTTTTTTAAGAATTGGTGTTTGATGAATTTTAATTTTGGACGCCCTAATTCATAAAATACCTCTCTGTTTAGCGGTAGGGTCCTTTTGTAAAAACATTCCAGACACTTTCAAGGCTTCGAGTGCTGAGTTAAGTGCAAAAACAAACGATTTTTTTTCATTTGACAGTTTATGTAGTTAAGTGACATTAACAGGCGTTTTGAGGAGAGTAGAACTAAACATTGCAAATCATGCCCAACAGCGGGTTTGGTATGGTATGCTGTATTGCTCTAAATGTGTTTACATCAACATCAAATCTGTAAGTCAGCACAATTTGACTGAAGATCAGATTTTCTAGCAATTTCTTGAAGTTTTTCCATGAGAAGATATCAGCAGATGCGTTTGATAGAAAATATGGAAAATTTGGTGTGAGCGCAATCGATGACAGGTACTCAGATTGTTACCATGTTTTTTGTAATGCAAATGCAGATAGCCCCCCTTTCTCCAAATTTCAACTTATGGTAATGTAGACGTGATACAGCTGTTTGCTTAGCAGCCGAAAGCATGACAGTTGCAGTTAGTGCAGAAGATTGCAGCACAGTTATTGAAATTGGCTTGGATCCATTATTCATATACTTGTTGATTCATGCCGAAACACACTTGTTGCATGTTTTTTGCGTTATTACTATAACAGAGATGCGAACGCCATTAGATTAGCAGTGATTAATTAAATGCATTTTGCAGCATAAGTATTAATTAATATTCACAAATTGGAAAATTTCTTTATCACAACAGAAAAAAAAACAGACTTGTTGAAAAGACTTAAGAACAGTGTTGTCCAATCACTTTGTGATTCAAATGCCTTGACGTTATATCAGTTTTTAAAAAAATATTGAGCACAAGAATAATAATCATTTATTCATCAAGTGCCAATTAAGCTGCATGTGTCAATTTTAATATAGTTGCATAAAAAATTTAGTTTCACATTATAAAATATCTAAAAAGAATCCTTCTTTCGAAAGAGATATTTCGAAAAGCTTTGTATATATATTTGTTTCAGTTTACTGATTATAAGCAAGCTACATTAAAATGAAATATAAAGTTAAGAACAATAATAATAAAATAACAACATCAGTTAAGCATTTAATATAAAAAGTGATTAAACGGAGATATAAACGCACAATAAAATAAAATAATAATAAAAAATATGAAACAAGAAAGGCACAAAGCAAGTGATTTGAAAACATTATAGCTAATTAAACAAAATAAATTAACAAAATAAATAACAATTGGAGAGACATTTAGATCGAGTTAAAGGCGAATTAAGTGCATAATTAGTTTTGTGAGCGCTATCCTTGAATAAAATGTTGTAATAAAAATTTCTAGAATCATCATACAATTGAAATAACCTTGATATATCGGGACATTTAATCTTGCATCTAGCACATTAAAAACAAATCTAAACTATCTTTTAGTGATTGCAACCCAAGCAATTTCCTGCTAGACTCGTATGACGTTAGACCATCAGGCCATCTTAGTATGCTTAAAGCATATTTTGTCAACAAATTGTTGGATTTTCTCAATGTGATTAGAGTCCTCATCATAAAACGGATTCCAAATAATAGCGCAAAATTCAATCTTGCTTACGGTTAAAAATCTTGGAATAATTTTTCAGCCAATCGTTGGAATAATGCATATTTTAATCCTTTTTTTTATTAGAATTGATACTTTTCAAAATATTAGAAATTTTATTTTAGTCAAAGCAGTACTAAAATTTCAAAATTTAATACAAAATAACTAAAAGGTAACAGAAGCTGTACTATGTTAACAATTTGTTCATGCTCTAGCAAGCAACAGATAAGCCCGAGGTTAGAACTTGCGACTCTAATGCGATGGTTCGATCCGGTTCAGTCCGCGGATCGATCCCAGGATGTGGCAAAAAATTAAAATTTTAAATAATTAATAATATAAAATTATAATAATATAAAAATAACAAACAAAAATAATACTGTAAAAATAAAAAATTAAAAAACTGTGTGACTGATGATCGAACCAGGGTCACTCGATTGCTCAAATCAAGTCGACAACCGCTTAACCAACTGAGCCAAGGAATACAATTTTTCGCGAGTGCTTATTTTATTAATTTTTATTTAAAAAATTTAAAAACTAAACCGATAGGAGGTTAAAGTTTAAATTTAAGTGCAGGACTAAAACTTAGTTTAAGTATTTGACATGGTTGATATTTTAAACCCATGGAGGGACTTAAACTAAGATTTAGTATTTGACGTGGTTTCAATTTTAATACAATTTCAGTGTCGTCATATGTGCAGTACAGGATTGACTTAAATTTAGTTCAAGATTTTTAACCGTTTAGAGCGACATACGGAGCAAAAAGTGGTTTCATCGAACCTGAATGTCTCACAGACCAAAAAAATTAAACAAAACTCCACTAAAAATATTGTTTAATTTTATATCAGCTATTTTTTGTCTTTTTGTTCTGCGTTAAGTGGTTTTCATTCCAGAGCAGAAAACAGGATTAAAGTTGTAAAAACTAAAACCCAAAATCAAAAAAAAAAATTCTGAGAAAAAACAATTCAGTTTCATAACGTGGGTAAAAAGGTTTAAACAGTATAAGTTATCAAAGTTCGTGTGGCACGATCAGTGTAATCATTATCTTCATTTACGAACGTTTTGTGTTTTTTTAAATTTCTTCGTGGGTTCGAAACCTAACGAAACAACAAATAAACTTGTCTTTAATTTTTTTTTAAAAAATGTTTAATACAACGTTAATCACAAAAAATATTTGTGTGGCACGGTCAATAAAAAGGAGAGTTTTAAGTGGTTAACTGATTTCTCTTTCATATTGTTTTACTTAAGCAGTTCCTTTCATATAATGTCAAGAGAAGATTAAAACTGTTTGATTAAAATTTCAAAACATTTAATTATTTTGACCATAATTTTATCCTAATTTCACCATCGAAACATATCATTAAGTTGTATTTCTTGTCAAAACCTTTATCCAAAAATTTTAAATAGTCAACTGGCAAATTGCGGCGAATTGGTTGTGACAAAAGGAAAAGAAAATTAAAGAAACACATGTCTTTTAAACGCCAATTTTCTGTACAGAAAAGAAAAATTTCAGTTTTCTATTTTAGAGGTGTTCGGAAGGTTTAGCTTTTTTGTTACGAAACGATTGATTTCATTTAGACAAAACAATTTTGGGCATGAGTAAAACTAGATTTGAATCACCATACTTACTTTCAGAGTTTAGAGAAACCTGCCGAGGTTTTTAGCCTTTTAGTTCGGTTTTACTATCCATTGCTCTATACGCGTCTAAGGTTGCGGTTATAGTGAACGCCAAGTCAGACAGGCAGGCAGACAGGCAATGTGAACAAGCGAGATAGAAAGCTATCTGCATCTCGTTTTTTCACACAGATTTCAGCCTGCCTGTCTGAAGTGCGTTCACTATAAACGTGGCCTAAAGCAGTTTTACTACAAAAAAATCACGAACTCAAACCTTTGTTCGTTAGGTCTTTCACTTCGTTCGGTCTGCTAGTTTGGGTTCAAACCATTTAAGTTTTTACCAGTTAAGTTTTTTCTCTTGTTCATTTTGATCTGACTCTGCTTTTGCAATAGAACTCAAGGCACAAAAATTAATAAACTAAGCGTTTCCAAAACGCTTAACCTTCCGTACACCTCTTTATTACTTATGAATTAGCTTCGTTTAATTCAAGTGTGACATCGGTTTTACTCCCCGTTTAATTCGCTAAAGAAGTTTCACTTCGAAAACTTATATAAAAACTCATTTGTAAAACAAAAACAAAAGATAAATAAAGGAACATTATATGTCAACTAAAGCATGAAATGATCGTTATTAAACTTCAATTAGGACATTTTCTTCTCGTTTTTGCCACCACACTGCATAGATCTTATTTAACCCATGGACCAAAATGCTATTCGAATTTTAAAAATTAACTATCGTTAAAGCCTTTAACATCTTTTTTTGTTCAGTTCAGAAAATAATTGAAGAATTCAGAGGAACAAGATTTTAGTTTCGGAGACATTTGTAAACTTGTAAGTCTGAGATATGTTGAAAAATTAAACAAAACTTTAAAATCATTTAGAATGTTTATGAAATATTTTTACCCGTATAAATAAATTTTGAAAATATAAATAAAAACTGATCAAAAAGAACTGTTCTGAGTGCTGGTTTCTTAGTTCAGCAAATGAGAAGGTACATTTTTTTTAAACAAAATCAATGCAATATTTTATGTACATAGTTTTCCATGGTTTTATACTAATGTAATGTTAGTAGTTAAGAACCTCAATAATATATACTACCGTTGGAAAAAAAAATCTCACAACATCTTATATATTAATACGTGATCAATAAAGTTTGTCGTACGCTTTTTTGGTATTAATTAAAACTCAAAATAAATGAAACTTATATCATTCGAAAGGTAATGTTGCCCAGATGTGCAGAATGTATATATAAATGATATATCTGATAGAGGGGGTTCCCAACCTTCTAAGAGAGAAATTAAATTTTTGAGAAAAAAACCCGCTCTTTGATTAATATGAAATTTGGTTGGCGCAGAGTTTTTGAGTTCGTCGAATTTGAATTTTTTTTTAAAAGTAACAATTTCTTACAAAAATGTAGTTTTATTCATTCGTGAATTTTAAAATTTATAAAAAAATATGTTTTGAATTCAAAAATTTGAATTTCCATGTGAATATCTTGGTCGGATTTTAACGGTTTTTCAATTTTTCTAATTTTTTTCGAAAAGTTTGTTAAATTTTCTTTCAAATGTGATAAAAATTACAGCAAATTTCTAACCAAAATTATTTTTAATGAATTTTCTTAATATTGTCGTTAGTTATTTAGCGTGTGTTTCAACCAAATGCCAAGAGAGAGAAAAAAACTGCCTCAAATTGAATGTTCTAAATTGGGAAGCCAATATCTCCGCCATCTGTGAATAGATTTTATTTATTTCTTTTTTGTATTTAAGTCTTATCAGTTAACTTAAAAAAATTTTGAAATTAATACCGTTTTTTATTTGTTTATATTTAAATTATTCCTTTTAAAAAAAGACCATAAAATTTGATTTATTCTTAAAATATGGGGTAAAAATAATTTTTGTTGTAAAAAAACAAAAACTCAAAATTGCATTTTTGATTTTTTTTCAAAATCTGTACTGATTTTTAGATGAATTTATTTTGTCTTGACACTAAATTAATAAACTGTTCGTGCCATCAAAAAATCAAGGCTACCCCCTATGATTTCTTTGACAAAATTAAATTTTTTTAAAATGTTGTTTTTCTGTTTTTGAACAAAATAATTATATAAAAAAATAATTTTTTTGAAGAAAATAGCTTTATATCTCTAATCAATTAAGAGTTATAGCCTCGAACTTATTTTAATCATCTCGCATATAATTATAAATTGGTCGAATTTCGACCCCAGGCGATACTAGTCTAATTGGATACATTACAAAAGAGCAAGGAATAAGGCTTACCTGTCTGTCAAAACGTGTTTTTTTTACTAAAAGCCTTCATTCAGTGCAGTCTTCCAAAAAACTCTGGAACAATTTTAGACAGCCTGGAGTATGCAATAAAAATTCCCATGATTGCCAAATATTTTAAACGAATATTTTATTGTCGATATGTTTCAAGGCATGCTTATGCTGATGATCTCCAACTGTACTTATCCTTTGAGTTGAGAAGTTATGCTCTTAGATGAACGAAGATTTGGGGGAAATATCAGAATGAGCTGAAGCTAATAAGCTCAAGCTCACTCCCCTTAATTCATATGTCTTTCTACCAATTTCTTAATCTAGTTACTCTTTGCCTAGTATACCTGTAATTTATCTAAATGGTGTTCTAAATCGTGCTAAATTGTGTTCATAAAATAAAAAACCGTGATTACTACATCAACTGTCTGTTGTATGTAATGTTAACTATGTCCTTAATAACATGAGATAGACTGCGTCACTTGTTCCTACTGAAACAAGAAGGAAGTTATTCCAGCAGCTCTTTGTGCCAATAATCTCATACTCTGATGTCATGTACAGTGAACTTGATTCCAGGTCAAAGCTCAAGTTACAACAGTTATTTAAAAATGCTGTGAGATATGTCATGGTTTCAGAAGTTTGATCACATCATTTACTTAAGCAATAAAGTTCTGCGTTGTAATATTTTTAATTATTGGAACGCCAGAAACTGTACATTTTCACGTAGTATATAATATCGTTTATAGTAGATCTAACCAAAATGTTAAGCTTGTAATTCCAGTTTATAATTATTTGAACTCAAACAGACTTTTCTTTGTCAGATTGATTGTATTCTGTCAGATTGAGAAATACGTTTCCTTTTAGAATTAAAACCATCCCTAAAATACATATCTTTAAGCATACAATATTCGAATACTTTTCCTTAATACTGTTATTCTCTATTTCTTTAAATCTTTTTGTCTGTTTAAATTTTAACTTAAATAATAATATCTCTTTCTAAGTATTAACCTAATTCACTATTAAATTAATTCCTTTTTTTCTCGTAAATAAGTTCAACAGTTTAACTAATTAATATATTATTTTATTTGTTCGTAAATTTTTATATTGTAAGATTTAAGTTATTTTTATTTTTATCTTGATTGCGTCAAAAGGTTGTTATTATGAAATATTTAGCATATTAAAAAGACTCGGTATTACATGTCAACAATTTTAACTAAATAATTAAATAAATAAATTATTGCAATTCGAATCTTTTGCAGTAACAATTTTTTTCATTTATTATTAAATCTTGGTAGTCCGGGCATTTCGATATTTCAGTTTCTACCTGGTTTCTAATTTTTCGGATTTTCAAGATCATACTGTAAGTAATTGTACTGTAATTAAAATTGTAATTATTATGCACTTAAAAATTCAGAGTATGCACATCATATTTAATTAAAAAAAAAATTAAAAGAATGCATTTGTTGCAGACAAAGTTTAGGTAGCCACAAGCTATTTGGCACACAACCTTGCAACAATTCATCAATTTGTAAGCTTTTGCTTAGAGGAAAATATCACTACCACAACTTTGGTAACCTATTTAACATCGACAAATTACAAAACTAACGAGCAGCATTCTGTACAATAGCTAACACTCATAAATTTTGAAAAATTACAACAAACTGCTCTGCCTTCCCCTTCCTCTATTGCATCTAGCATATAAAGGATTTAATCTTGGAATAGCAATTTAATATTTATTAGCAATAACTAAATAAATGTAAAATTTATTTTGAAAATTTCAATTACTTACAGTATTATGAAGACATGGGCGGCCAGTTGATAAAAAGGAGTTTTTGTTACTGTATTTATGTTTTTGTTATCAGAGTTTTTAAATAATCCTGATTTTTAAAGTTTTATTGAAGTCTGAGGTATTTTTCAAAGGCATTATTCTTTTTTAATGATAGCACTATTTTTCAAGTTTGAAAAAAGAGTTTTTTAAGCAGCCAACAAAAATGTTTATTTAAATTTTTACATATGTCTATAACAACAGACATAGATCTGTTTGGCTTTTTAAGCTTTCATTTCCATTCCCATTTAATTTCTACGAAAAGTATGTTGTTTGTTTTATGCTGCGTATTAGTAGTTTTGTTTTTTTTTTTGTAATTTTATTTTTATTCCATTCCGATTATTCATGCGAAAAACCTTAACATGTGTGGTACTAGCTTTTTGCTCTGACATGGATTTGGGTTGACATGAATCGATTAGCCTATGGCATTGCGACATCATTTTTTTCACGGTTATAGTTTGCAACTTGTTATCTTATCTTTGATGCAGTCAGTGGTTTAACTTGATGAAAAGTGTAACTTCTTTTTTTGAGGCATGATTTATATTAAATAGCATTAAAATTTACTATCAGTGGTCATTGACCTTGTCATGTGTTCAATAAATTAGCTGCACTTTGATGTCAATTATTTACAAGGATATTTCAAAAAACTGTGCATTATGCAAGAATTTGCAGTATATAATTTTTTTATGTATTGATTTTGTTATTTCCTTTTATGAAAGTGGCATGCATTCGATTTATTTTTATAACTGAACTTAAAATCAAGGTAGAAAAATTATCTCCCTACAGCAGCATCCATGGAAGAGCTTCCATATCGCTTCCAAAACTTTAATAATTTAGAATTTGCGAAACATGTTGCCTTCATTAGTGTTTCAATAAAATTAAATTCTTTAGTCTGGTAGGACATCATCATCATCATCATCATTACTGCAGACATATTTTTTAATGGTTTTATTTAGTTTCAATTTTGTTATTCTAATTAACAAAAGTTTCCAGTTCTTTTTAGTACAGCTATTTTTTTTTTTAACTTGTTTGGCTATTTGTTTGGAAAACCTTAAGAAGAAAAGGTTAAAGTGCTTGCATCCAAAATCAAAACAACAAAAACAATAAATAAAAAAAAAAAACAAAAAAACTCTGCAAAGAGCGAATTTATTAATTCAAGTCAACGAAGTGGTCTGTGTTTATGTATGTGCCTGCGTGTTTGTGTGTGTGCTTATGCTTATATTGTATTTGTATTTTGGTTCATTCTCATATCCTGCCTGCTACCATTGTGTAAACGCCATTAACCTCTATCTCAGTCCCGCCGCCGCCGCCCAAGCACTTTTAACACGACCAACAGCAGCAGCAATAACAACAATGGTAGCTTCGCCATCATGAGCCATCATCAGCACCATTCTTTGTGTAACTTCTTGTACTCGAAATTAAAGCATTTTTTTACGGTTTAATTGCAGAACTCTTCGTTGTGCTTTCGTTCGTTTGAGCTTGTGCTTTGCAGCTAACGAGCATATTTACTGGGTTAGGTTGAACTTTTGGGTGATTCTCTGCTCTTCTGCACGGTAAAAGCTTATATTGAGAAAGTTCAGAGCGCATGTAGGCGTATGTGTTGCTGTCGTAGGGTGTTTTGTTTATGGATGTTAAAACTGCTATGTAGCCCCTGTGTAGGCTTCGGCTAGGTTAACAGAGTGAGCGACTTGGTATCTTATGCTCCCCGCACATTCTTGGAATTGCGTCTTGACTACCTTCGAAATACTTAATAATCGAAAATACTGAAAATACAAATTCATGCTCTTGTTTCTTCTACCTTTGGCTGTTTTTTATTTTTTATTTTTTTTTTGTGATTCTTGTTTAATTTCTTTTTAAAACGTTTTTATCTCCTGGAATTGGTGAGTATCTAGGAAAGCTAAGCCTTTAGGCTCTCGCGTGGTCACAACAAGATTATCAACAAACAACTTTATAGAGATTCGCATTTATTTTGACATGCAATGGTTTTACTTTGAATGACGCTCTTAGCAATGTTGTGATGATGTCTAAATAATGTAAACTCTATTGAACCATTTTTTTCACAAAGATAACGCAATCTAATTCGTGGTCTACTTAAACAACGGCTAAGCACTGGAACTCAGTATTTCACATTCTTGATCCGCGGTTTAGTTAACAAATTGAGTACTCGTATTGCACGGTTAAAAATCTTGGACTAAATTCAAGTCAATCCTATACTGTATACACCGAAATTTTATTAAAATTTAAACCACTTACTTAAACTAAGTTTTAGTCCAGCATGGGCTTAAAATTTAAGCTTCACACTCCTATCGGTTTAGATTTTAATTTTTTTAAACACTGAAGTACACAGTTAGCACTCGCGAAAAATTTTATTCCTTGTCTCAGTTGGTTAAGCGGTTATCGATTTGATTTGATGAATCGAGTGACCCTGGTTTGATCCTCAGCCAGACCTTTTTTTTTATTATTATTACATATATAATTATTTTTTTATTTCTTTATTTTTTTTTTGTTATTTTTATGTTATTGTAAATTTAAAATATTAATTATTTGAAGTAAAAATTGCATTGTGTAATATTTTAAGTTTTTGCCATATCCTGGGACTACGTCAACCATCGCCTTAGAGTCGCCATTTCTAAACTCGAGCTAATCTGTTGCTTGCTAAAGTATGTGTTCAAATGTAAACAACATACAGCTTTTATTACCTTTTAGTTATTTTGTATTAAATTTTAAACCTTACTTTGGCATTAAAATTGAAAATTTATTTTTGATTAAAAAATGTTCTATTATTTGGAAAAGTATCATAGTTCGTGGAATAAAATTGTTTCTTCTTAGAAGTTGCGAACCTCCAGATGCGTTATAGAAAAAAAAAAACCAAAACAGAAAGAATAGGTGGTTATTAATTTTAACTTTTATGAACAGAGTGGTCCTTCACATAGTGAGCGATTAACTCTAAATAACTTGTGCAGGGACCTAACAAATCATACACATAAAATACGCTTAAGAACTAATAGAGTGGCAGATAAATAGTCGATTCCAGTCGGTCAGCTGTTATGGTTGCCATCTCTCAAAATCAAACTGGTTCAAATTGGGCATGAACATAAATAAAAGTTAATCTAATATATAAAAATCTCGTGTCAAGGTGTTAGTGTTTGAACTCCTCCGAAACAGCTAGACCGATTTTAATGAAATTTTTTTTGTACACTTGGTAGGTATGAGAATAGGTCGTAAAGTATTTGTCACCTTCTTATCCACGAGGGGCGTGGCTATTTTTCAAGAACAAAAATTTTTCGGTTCAATGAACACATCAATGAAACTCGGTACGAACTTACTGAATCGTGCCCTTAGACTATAAAATTTGAGCGATCTTTTGAAAGTGTGGCAGGGTACCGCCCATAAAGTAACATTTTTTGATATAGCTTAGATTTGGAACTAAATTTCGTATAAGAATGAAATTCAATATGAAGCAACTGATTGGCCAGCTCTTTCAATAACGAAACAGACACGGGTATTGGAAAACGGAGCGTGGCTCTGCCCATACAATTAAAATTTTCGATCAGAATGAAGTTACTATTAGGCATTGTTTAATGGGTGCGGCTCCACCCATATAAGACACATTTCTTTTAAATTGAATCACTTTGGAAATAATAGTCATATATTAAAGCAACTCTGTTTGGAGTAACTATTTAATGGTATTCAACTACTCCGAAATACTAGCAAACTGAAGCGGGACAAGTGGTTTGGTTCCGCCCATAAAAGACAATTGCTTATATTTAATAGCTTTGGAAATAATGGCCACAGAATATTGAAACTCAGAGTGGAGTTACTCTTTGTTAATGCCCTTCTATTGGCAAACTGGAACACACATTGGACAAGGACGGCAGCAACGCGCCCGGTACCAGCTATTTTTTTTTTTAAAGGGATTATATCATATATTTGAACTATTATAATTTATTTTTCTTTAAACTTGATAAAAAATTTTTTGAACATAAATTAAACAAATTTGAAGGAGTTTATCTTATGAGAAACAAAAATAAATTTTAGCGGGTAAATCGGGCTAACGAGGCTTACTAGTTGAATATGACATCAAAAGTACAAATATTATAAAAAAAACAAGTAAAGAAAGTCTAAAGTCGGTCTAGGCCGACTATGAAATACCCTTAACCCACTTTTCTAAAACAAAAAAATTTTTATTGTAAATGGGCGTCTCCTTGGGCGGATGAAGCCGATTTGATATGCATTTAAATGTTGATGAAAAATTTACACATACCAAGTTTTATTCCTGTAGCTCACAGTTAATGCCTTTATTGTGCTTTCGCTATGGGAGATGGGCGGATTCATGGACGGATTACTTCCAATTTTTACACCTTAGTTTTGGTATAAAATACATGCTCACCAAATTCAATTTCTCTATGACAAACATAACCTTATTTATTGAGTTTAAAACTTTTTGGGTTGTATGGGAGGTAGGCGTGTCCGTAGGTGGATAACGTCCATTTTTCAAAAACAACTTTGTCTTGTCATAAAAAACATACGTGCTAAATTTTAGCTCTGTAGGTTAAACAGAGGCTTATTTATTGCGTTTTCAATTTTTGGGTTGTATGGGAGGTGGGCGTGTCCGTTAGCGGATGACGTCCATTTTTCTACGACATCTTTGTGTTTGTATAAAACACATACACACCAAATTTTATTGTTGTAGGTTAACTATGAGGTCCATTTTGTAAATCTATCTTTATTTTGTTATAAAAAACATATGTGTCAAATTTTAGCTCTGTAGGTTGAACAGAGGCTTATTTATTGCGTTTTAAATTTTTGGGTTGTATGGGAGGAGGGCGTGGCCGTGATCGGATGACGTCCATTTTTCGAAGACATATTTGCGTTGATATAAAACACTTACGTACCAAATTTTATTGTTGTAGACTTATTATGAGCTGAGTTATGCAGTTTTTAATTTTTGCGTTGTATGGGAGGTAGGCGTGTCCGTAGGCGGATTCCAAAAATATTCAATAGTGCAGATCCTTGAGCTCATGTGACTATATGTACCAAGTTTCATCCAATTATCTCAACTCCTTCTTCTTATCCTGTGTATACGGACAACACACAGACGGACGGACGGACGGACGGACATGGATAGCTCAACTCACGAGGTGACGCTGATCAAGAATATATATACTTTTCTATACCGGACTCGCTTCGTTGTATGCGTTACAAACGTTTGCACAAAGTTGATATACCCTGACCTTTCAGGTTTAGGGTATAATTAAGTGCTCGTTAAGCCCTTTTCAACAACACATAATTTTTGCAAAAAGACCATTTTGGCTGTTTTTCTGATGGTCCAAAAAATTTCTTTTTTTGTTTTCGGAATCCTCTCGAGGTCATATTTTAAATAGGGGGTGTTTTTAAAAAAATTTGTTTTTTGTCCTATCTGTGGAGAGTGTCCTCCAGGATCAGCTGTAAGCAGGGACCAACTTTTTTACATCCTTTCGATTTTAAAAAGTCCCAAACTCCTTTTGACCCAAAAAAAGTACTTTCTACCATCGCTCACCGTTACCTTTTTTTGACTTTTATTTTATCTTTAATTTGTTCGGTCAAAATTATCAAGCAATTTGTGTTTTTTTTTAAAGGCCGCTTGACAGATTGAACTGTTGACACCATGTGTAAAATGTCTTACCGATGAGATGAAAATAATGGTATCAACATTTATTTAGTCGATAAAATGACTACAAATATAAATTACCTGCTATTTTTGACCGAAAAGAAAAACTGCAGAAAATAACTGTTATTTTCGACCGATAAAATAAAAGTCAAAAGTAACTGTTATTTTTGCCCAAAAAACTATAAGGCTCAAAATAACTTTTATTTTTGTCGGAAAAAAAAAACAAAGAGATAAAAGTTAATATGTGACACTTGCGATAAAAACCATAGCTGATAGGTCCCCTGGATGCAAATATTGAATCAACAGATTATTATTCCATTTCGTATTGATTGAATTTCTTTTCAGATACTTTCTCTCTCTATTTCAGACTAAAATCTCTCTTATTTCTTACTGTTAAAGAAGTTTCACTTCTGCCACGTGTACGTTGCTACACGCGAGTTTTTTTTTCTTTATTGTTTGTATTTTTGCCCTCCAATTGCTGCTGTAAAATAGTTTTTGCGTATGCATTAATGTAATATACAGTAACGTTCGGATAAATACACACAGTTCTGACTGAGTTACGTCTTACAGCGCGTATTGTATGGGGTCGTTTTACCCATGATAGAAAGGAGGAAGTTTTCAAGTTTGTTGGTTTATTTATTTTTTTTTACTTAGAATTACGTATTACAGAGCGGTTTGTATGGGGTCGTTTTAAAAGATTTTTTCAAGGCCATGCAACTTTTTTGGCTAATACTTTAAGGTATACCTACAGCCTTTATAACTCATCGTCCAAAGAAAATATATATACTAAAATATAAGATATATCCTGTGCTGAATGAACGGTCAAAAATATCAGATATATCCTGTGCTGTATCTAAAATATACGTATAGTAAAATATACCAAAAACTAGTAGGGTATATCTTCGACTTGGTCGAAGTTAAAATACCCCCACGGTCGATTCTTAAGGGTGGAAGAATCTTAAATTGATGAGCTTTTTGTTTGAGATTTTGAGAGATTTTATTATTTTTATGTGTCTAAAATACATACATATCAAATTGTTTTCCTGCAGCTTAAATATAAGCCTTTTTATAAAGTTTTAATTGTGTATGACGCCCATTTTTCTAGCATACCTCAGTTTCGACATAGAATACACAAATACCGAGGTTCTGTCTTGTAACTTTAATATTAGCCTCTTTATAGATTTTTCAATTTTGGGGTTGTATGGGAGGTGGGCGTGTTAATGGGTGGAGAAAGCCCATTTTTATAACACACCTCAGTTTTGACATTGAATACACAAATACCGAGTTTCCATCTTGTAACTTTAATATTAGCCTCTTTATAGATTGTTCAATTTTCAGGTTGTATGGGAGGTGGGCGTGTTAAAAGGTGGATGACGCTCAGTTTTCTAAGACATCTCAGTTTTGACATAGAATACGCATATACCAAATTTCAGTACTGTAGCTTTTATATTAGCTTCTTTGAAGAGTTTTCAATTTTTGGGTTGTATGGGAGGTAGGCGTGGTTTTCATCCGATTCAGCCCATTCTCGAACTTGATCTTAGTTTTTTTAAAAAAAGCTTAAATATCGAATTTCATTACGATAGCTTCAAAATTACGGCTGTTTTTTGTTGTTTTTGTTTTGTACGTGGTGATTCGCAGCATTGGCTCTCTACTTCACGATAAATTGGTGATCCGCTTAGATTTAACTCCAGAAAAAAAAACAACTTGCATCATATTTCGTTTTTTTTCTATTACCCCATAGATGACGTTATCTATTCGGCAGACATAATGTATGAATGGATTTATACATTGAGACTCGTCGCATGAGATTTTCTGAAATTTACTTTTCTAGTTTCATCTTCAAATTACATGATGAAACTGCGTTGCAGAGACTTTGCTTTCAAAATTTCACCAACAACGAAAATATGAAAGTATAACGTCAAAAAGTTTCATGAAATCACAGACCGCGAGACTTTTTGCATTCACTTTCGTTTCCTACTCCGCAATATCACTTTTGACAGTCTCATGCGACTAGTTTCATTGTATAAATCCCCTCTATGCATCTAACAGAGAATGCGTTTCTTTTTTTTATTTAAGAAATGAACCAGGTTTCGTGCAGGATAAATTTTTGTTTTGTTCTCAAATTAATTAATTAATTTAAACAATTTAATAAAAAACAAAAATTTAATAATAAAGTAATTTGCAATAAAATAATAAAAACTATCAAAGATGCGAATTTTTTTTTAAGTAAACACAACTTTTGCTATTTTATGATTTCTTCGACTTTTTTTGGTATATGAAAATTTTTTTATTTAATGTATATTTAGCTTCGTTTTTGAACTAAATCTAACGCCATATATAATTTTTATGGTTTCGTATAAAAGTTATAATCAAGTTTTTACGGTATTAGAAAATGTTCAGTACTAAACTGCAAAAAAATTTCGTTAAATTTTTAAGGCAACACATAAAGAGCATTACTTCTTTTAATCGAAAGATAACGCAGAATGCTAATTAAGACTAGACTAGACTAAAAGATATATTATTAAAGTTCTTGACTATAAATCTGCATAATTATTTTATCAAATTCGTGACTGTTTTTCATGAGCTTTTTTTGGCCACCTCGTTACACTGTGCTACGCACACTGGGGCTGCTTGTATGCGAGGGTTGGCCAAAACTTTAAATTCTAATGTATCTTCACGAACATGGGTACTCTTTTTTGGAATCTTCTTAATATTAAAAACTTATTTAAATGAAAATGTCACAAAAGGGCGTGGCACCTTCCATACAACCTATAATAATATTTTGAAATATTTTGTAAAACTAACCACTAAATTAATTGTGGTTAGTTTTTTAATCAATCTCCCGTATAACCGAAATTGATGTATGAACAAATTTCAATAATTTTAAGTATTAGGAATAAAACAATGAAAATTAGTATTTGTCGTTAAATTTATTATACCAACAAACAAATTTCATTAATAAAGACTTATTAATATTTCAATTCAATAAGTGAATTTCATTCATCAGAAGTATGAGAGTAAACTACCGCGCTCACCAACTCAACTTCTGAACAAAATAACTTTTTGATTGTTAAAATCGGTAATGATCGAGTATTTGCCACTAAAAGATCTGATGAAATGAGCAATTGCTGAAAAATATCTTGAATATTATTCTCTAAATCTAAAATCTTTATTTCATGCCTCCTGGGCCTCTTCACTAAGTTGTCCTATCGACAAGACTGCGTTCAGATTACCTCGTTTCCATATAATTAAGTGAATAATTTAAAATTATTTAATAATAAGTTTTAATATATGAGGAGGTCCATAACAAAACGCAATAATTACACTTTTTAAGTTTTTTGATTTTTTAATGAATCCAATTCAACATATTAAAATATATGTAGCCATTGTTATTTAACATGCCAAGGGTCAATATTTTTACCGTTATTCCATACCAAAAAATAATGGTTCAGATCAAAATGCAACAATTCCAATGAATATCCTGCTGGCTTTAATTACATTTCGTCGTTTATTCAAAAAAGTGTTATGGTGTAGTTATTGCGTTTTGTTATGGAACTCCTCATATACATAATTAGTATATAAATTTATATTCATAATATTTTAATGATTTTGTTTTAATAATCACATAATTAATGTCGAGTATTTTTCTTTATTTCATTTCCATTTAGTTTTCTGCGAGCTTAAGTATTTAGTACTTTAAAACAAAATTCATCTAAGTCTTCCGAAATTGGTAGTAACGCTATGAAGTGGTTCATCAACAGCAACATTTGCGACAACAGTTTAATTAAGAAAAATCACATAAAAATCAACATATATAGCGACTACTTACTTCAAAGTCTGTTAGCGGTATCAGTTTGTTTGCTTCAATCTATAGCATGCACCGCTGAATACGCCGACGCCACGGTGGTAACCACCACAAAGGCTACATCCAATAACATATTGGAAGGCGGTGAATTGGCGAATACCGCCGCTGACAGAGATCTAGTGGTCTCTGCTAGTGACGCTGTCAAATCACCACAGGAGATGGTATCAGTGAATCTGCCTGGCGATATTATATTGGGCGGACTTTTTCCTGTGCACGAGAAGGGCGAGGGAACGCCATGTGGGCCCAAAGTTTACAACCGGGGCGTGCATAGACTGGAGGCTATGCTTTACGCTATCGATCGCGTAAACAATGATTCTGAACTTCTGCCAGGAATAACCATAGGTGTCCATATACTGGATACATGCTCGCGTGATACGTATGCTTTAAATCAGTCCTTGCAGTTTGTGCGTGCCTCTCTTAACAATTTGGATACGTCGGCATTTGAGTGTTCCGACGATTCTGTGCCGCATCTGCGTAAAAATGCATCATCCGGTCCTGTATTTGGTGTTATAGGTGGCTCATATAGCTCCGTCTCGCTGCAGGTGGCAAATTTACTTAGACTTTTTCATATTCCTCAAATATCTCCAGCATCGACAGCAAAAACGCTGTCGGACAAAACGCGTTTCGATCTTTTCGCACGTACTGTGCCGCCAGATACTTTTCAGTCGGTGGCATTGGTCGACATAATCAAGTGTTTTAACTGGTCGTATGTATCAACTATACATTCGGAGGGATCGTACGGCGAGTATGGAATCGAAGCCTTTCATAAAGAAGCATCAGAACGAAATGTATGTATAGCGGCAGCAGAGAAAGTGCCCAGCGCCGCTGACGATAAAGTTTTTGATGGCATCATCAACAAACTGCAGAAAAAGCCAAATGCTCGTGGTGTGGTGCTGTTTACACGTGCCGAAGATGCACGTCGCATACTCTTGGCCGCCAAACGCGCTAATATGTCACATCCTTTTCACTGGATAGCCAGCGATGGATGGGGTAAGCAACAAAAGTTACTAGAGGGCTTAGAGGATATAGCGGAGGGTGCCATCACCGTTGAGCTACAATCAGAGCTTATTGAAGACTTCGATCGTTACATGATGCAACTGACACCGGAAACGAATACACGTAATCCCTGGTTTGATGAGTACTGGGAGGATACATTTGATTGTGTGCTTGAGAAGAACTATGGTGCAGTGACTGAAGCAGGTGTGCGTGATGAAGCACCCAATGAGCAGCGACAGAGAGGGAAACGACGTAAAAAGCATGTCTGCCTGAAAAATTATCGTCTCTCTGAAAAAGTCGGGTAAGTGTTAAATTGATGTCAATAAATCCATTACTGTCACAATTGTATTCTAATTATATATACACATATATAGTGGCGAACAAAATTATAGTAACGTTAATTTTCTTAAACAATTTTTAACAAAAGCACGTTTAAATGTTAATTTTTTTAATATATCATAAATTTAATATCATCTATGCGCAAAAAGTCAAATAAAAATAAGATTTCAAAGCCAGGAAATACGAAGGGCATTTAATCACTTACACTCACTTAACTTGCATGAAATAAATTTTTTGTACGCTTTTAGGAATATTTTTAATCATTACTCCCCATAAACTCCCATGATTTGCATGATCTTTAAAGTATTTCCCGCTTGACATAATATGTCAATGTCATGTTATGACAGCATTACTGTTTTAAGTATTTTGACATAGTCTACAGCACACATGGTATCTTTAATCAAGAAAAAAGGACCAACAACAAACAAAAATAAGTAGCTCCTTATCATAGCATTGCCATGATATGCGGGTGTTTTAGTTAACTGTAGGTTTTTATGGTTTTTGTGGTAGCATTTTGTATTTTTTTGTATAAGTGTGGCTTCAGTACCTAACATATTCACTAGGGGTGGGATAGTGCACGAATTTTCGATATTTATACCCAGGAATCCTAATTTTTTTTAGGTTCGACAATGCTTTTGAAAAGAAAAAATTCCCGATACTGTGGGATTAAGTTATGCCGAGTGGGGTTAAAGGTTGGTGAAAAGTGGACAAATTAGGCGAAAACCTCCATAGCTACCCAAGTGTTGCCTCTAGAGGGGAACAATGCTTCATCGAATCCAATAAAATTTTCTTCATCAACATTTTTCGGAAACATACCTACCCACTATCTCTACCCCCTAAGGGGCTCCCATACAGAATTGTTCTTTTAAGGAAATTGGACCCCACGGATCCCAGGGTGCGTCTAGGAGGGTAAATGTGTCACTGACCCCCATTGTTTTTTTCTTTTCAACATTTTATTCCAATATACTAACTTACTTACTTACTTTTCCAACCTTTAAGTTGCTCCTATAAAAAATTTTTTTAAAAAATAAGTTGGATGGTGGAAATTTGGAATAGTGACGATGAACATTTGTTTTAAATTTACACAGATCAAAACTGCCAGGGAACAAGTTCGCAGGAAGATTATTTCAATATTTTATTGAGCGACTGAAGAACGAATTTTCTCTTTTGGGCATCAAGGCAATATTAAAGAGATGGGCTTATAGAACTGGTGGAGTCAAATCGTATACCTCCGTTGAACACTTTCCATGGAACCTTTAAATTCGGTCCCCAAGCTCCAAATAATATCTTGAAGCCCCTGCCCAAATGTGCGAATTTTACTCCAATTTCAGCCTAATATATGAGATATAAATAGTGCGAAGATCAGCTGAAGTGCAGTATTTTTCCGCTTCCTGCGACACATCGAAATTATGATCATTCCATTCCATTCGGAGGTCAGATTGAATCGATATGTCCAGAACGTTAAGAGCGGCTGACTCCGCAAGATCTACACCATTCATATTAAGGGGAGCAAACGAGCAATCCATTCGTTTGTGGCTAAACCACTGAGTCTTACTTGAATTAAACTCTGCTCTATTAGCAAGACCCCACTCAGAGATTTTTTTCAAGTCATTAAGGAGTGTGTTATTCATATTTTGTCTATCTCTCTCAGTCTCCAAAGAGCTCGGGAGTTTTTTGAACGAATATTAATGATACATGCTACTGTCGTCCGCAAACGAATGGATTGGGTTATGAGTCAACGACAGAAGGTCGTTGATAAAAACCAGAAACGAAGTGGGTGATAGTACTCAACCGCCGTAGGAAGTGCGGTAGACAACAACACGGATCGATCTGTCTGTGGGAAAGCACGGGACCTAAGGAGCAAAATTGTCACAGACATAATATGCGACAAGTTTCGAAACAATTGGAAATGGAAATAAAAACGGGATCGAAACAACAAGATGGAAATACTTCTGTACTGTAAGAGATGTTGAATAGGTTACGCAAAGGCCGAGCCAGAGTAGAAGCATATACTTTAAGCACAATAGGTGGTATCATCAGAACCAGAGGCTTTGTTTCAAGTACATGGCTCGAATCTTTTTTCAATTCCTCATTAAATTTCTTCGATGCCAGTTGAATTCTTTTTACATCTTTTAAGACAGTTAACAACGTTAACTGGATGACCACGTACTTGATTTTCGTTGCCACCGCTATCCTCGCTATCATCTTCCTCGTCTTCTTTCTTGATATCATCTACGACATCATCTTTCTATACAACTTCTTTCATCTCAGTCTGTTCTTCGTGAGACAATTCGTCCATCTCATCGTCAGATAACTCAGGCTCGTATTCCTCTTTTTCTTTTTCGAATATACGGATCGCATTCGTTTAATTTCGCAGGGGACCTTTGAATCAAATAGGGCAATAGTTATAGCAAATGTCATATAATATCATATAATCATATAATTCAGCATGTAATCATATAATTATATGATCTTTGGTTATAGCTTCACCACTGAGGTACTGAGGTGGTGTGAGGATAGCGCAGCATTGTTGTAATGTTATACAAAGAAGTGTAAATGCATAAAATTAGCAGTGAGATGATATTAAACAGTATTTTTTTTATTTAAAAAATTTTATTTAAATATATTTTGTAACAAAATATGAAGCTCGTTTATTAAACTGGACTTCTATCTCGTTTAAATGATATCACATTCTTTTTTATTTTCATGTTAGTTCTGTTGGTATTGAGCCATAAAGTTTAATGTTTGCACTGCATAAAATAAGATGTGAGCCACTGTATATAAAACAGTCTTTGAGCTTTCGATTCCACATCGAATATTTTTAATTTTTTAAATTTTTTTCCCTTAGCTACGAACAAGAATCCAAAACACAATTTGTTGTTGACGCCGTGTATGCGTTTGCGCATGCTCTACACAAGCTACATCATGACCTGTGTTTGGGTAGTGGCGGACAGTCTGATGAAAGCACTGCGGCTGTACATCGGCATCATCACAGCGAATCGGTTTGGTACCGCAAACCTGCCGGCAGTCACTCGTTGGCATGCCCCGAAATGGCCAACTATGATGGCAAAGAATTCTACAACAACTACTTGTTGAACGTCTCATTCACCGGTAAGTGTTTTTAGTTCAAGTTTCAAAATTAATATTTGAATATATATCTGTTTGATTATTGTTTAAATAAACTTGTATGAATATTAAAGATTTGGCTGGAAGTGAAGTGAAATTCGATAGACAAGGCGATGGTTTGGCCAGATATGATATTCTTAACTATCAGCGTTTAGAGAACTCTTCCGGCTACCATTACAAGGTAAAGTAATTTCAATATCATATTTATTATATATTATATAGCAAAAGTGAAACTTTACAAAGACTAAATATATATTTGAAGCTGTGGTAGCGCTCAGAGGGGCTGAATTGTTAGAGGGATTGTCAATCGAATCTTTACTTCTCTCAAGTATGTATTCAACTAATGAGTTGTTTGATAGATTCTATCAACGATATGCTTATTGATACTATGAGTGGAATGAATTGACGATACCCCATTTCACGAACGTAAATCGCAGTCTAGTTTGAATAGGCAGTATTCAGTATTTAAAACTTTAAGAAAAGTATATTTTTACAGAGCACCCCTAATGACAGAGCACCACACTCAATTGGAACGAACAACAAAAACAAATATTCTTATTCGACCTTTTAATGTTTTAGGTTGTTGGAAAATGGTTTAATAGGCTGGAGTTAAAATTACATGAAGTGGTCTGGAACCGTGAATCCGATATGCCAATATCAGCGTGCTCGTTACCATGTGAAGCTGGTATGATAAAAAAACAGCAGGTAAGTGATAAGTTCATTATCTACTGGCCTGAACTATGATGCTTATCCACTTTTTAAGGGAGACACATGCTGTTGGATCTGTGATAATTGCGAACCCTATGAGTATGTCTATGATGAATTTACATGTCGTGATTGTGGTCCTGGTTATTGGCCGTATGCGGATAAACTGGCATGCTTTGCTCTGGACATACAGTATATGCGCTGGAAGACATTGTTTGCACTCATTCCAATGGCGATTGCTATAATTGGTATTATTATGACTCTAGTTGTAATCGTGCTCTTTGCTAAAAATCACGATACGCCATTGGTGCGTGCTTCCGGGCGTGAACTCAGTTATACACTGCTCTTCGGAATATTGGTATGCTATTGTAATACGTTTGCATTAATAGCAAAGCCAACAATTGTTTCCTGCATACTCCAACGCTTTGGTATTGGCGTTGGGTTCTCCATTATATACAGTGCTTTACTTACCAAAACTAATCGTATATCCCGCATTTTTCATTCGGCCTCAAAGTCAGCACAGCGTCTTAAATACATCAGTCCGCAGTCGCAAGTGGTGATCACAGGAACATTGATTGGTAAGAAACCAACACATAACTATTTCAAAGATAATTTAGTATCCGCTACTTTCTCTCATCAAGCCATACAAATACTTATCACTATGGTCTGGATGATTGTGGAGCCACCAGGCACACGTTTCTACTATCCGGATCGTACAGAAGTAATACTGAAATGCAAAATTCAAGATATGTCCTTTCTATTCTCTCAACTGTATAACATGATTCTTATTACTATCTGCACCGTCTATGCTATAAAGACACGCAAAATACCGGAAAACTTTAATGAATCCAAATTCATTGGATTCACTATGTATACTACGTGTATTATATGGCTCGCATTTGTGCCAATATATTTTGGCACAGGAAACTCATACGAGGTAAGTAAAGTTCAGTTATTATTTTCTAAAATTATGACAGACTGATGAGGCTTTTTGAATCTTTGTAACTCACAACGAACACATGAAAAGTTTAAAAAAGATTTGTGTGTCGAAAATGTTTTTCGAGTCCTAACTACCAGAGCTGTAAAATCTGCATTCATATTCAGAATTCTTAGTACAAGTGGATAACGGCACAGGAATGCATTTAAAGAATACAAAATTGATCACTGAATAAAATTTTTAATTCACATTCAATTCTAAACAAATTCATTTTTCGATTATTCATTTTTCGTCTGCATTCATTGCATTCTTTATGAATAGCATTCATTTGAATAAAAAGATAAATTCAGAATAACGAAAAATTAATAATTAATCAATTTTTAAAATTTAATATGAATTCAATATTTTATTCATGGCTCAATTTTGCATACAATGAATGCATTCTTATTTCGTTACTCACTGACTCGAGTTTTTGTAAAAAAAAATAAAATTCAATAGGTACATTCTCTAACAGTTTTTTTACCATTTTTGTTTTAATTATAAATTGCTCACAAAAATAAAGGATTTGTTATTAATACGCTTAAATTTTGTATCTACAATCTCTTCATTCAACAGATTCAAATAACCACGTTGTGCATATCAATCAGTCTAAGTGCATCGGTAGCCTTAATTTGTCTGTATTCGCCTAAGGTTTACATATTGGTATTTCATCCGGATAAAAATGTACGCAAACTTACTATGAATAGTACAGTTTATCGTCGATCTGCGGGTCCGGCTACCGCTAGTGGTCCAGGTATGGTGGGTGGAGGCAGTGCATTAGGAGGTAGTCGAACTCCGGCTTGTGTAAGCGGTGCTGCCGCATGCAGTTCGGGTACTGAACGTGCTAGTGCAACAGCACTAAATGACTGCCAAAGTCGTAGTCCAACTGAAACGAATGCAACCGCAACGCCAACTCAGATTGTGATCCCCAAGGATTCACATGCTGTCTCAATACCAATTGCTTTGTCACCACCGACCAGTGCCAATGATATTGCAATTGCTGCTGAAACAGCTTATGAAACTTGCGTTGCCGTGGGCATTGGAGCCGAACAACTAGCTATGACTGAGACTGTACGTAAACGTCACAATGTAACGTCATCATTGTCGGCGACATCATCGTTTGAAGTCACGAAGTGTGAATGCTCCAGTATAGCTAGCATTGAACACACAAAATGTGGTAAGTAAGCATGCAAAAAATCTTTAAAATTTTTAGACGAATTGAAGAAAGACAAATGACAAATTAAAAATCCATTAGACAAGCTTTGTACAAAAATAATAAGGGTATTCATGCAACTGGGCAATACCCTGAAATAGCCGAAATATATGTTTACTCCTTGACAGCTTCGAATTTATATTTGCCTGCTGTAACATGGAAGCCTAGACTTCCCTATTTGCAAACAGTATATAATTTGTTCTGCCCTCGTTCACCGTCAAGCCCACTTTTTCTAATTCCTTTTCGATATCGCAAAGCAGTAGTCACATCTCCTTTGGTGCAGACAATAATATCGAAATCATCAGCATACGCAAGGAGCTCGACACCTTTGTAGAATATCGTTCCATTGCGATGTACACCTGAGTTTCGTAGGATGCCCTCCATGATGAAATTGAGGAAATCGCATGAAACCGGGTTGCCTTGTCTGAAACCTCGTTCGGTATTTAAGGTTTCGGAGAGGTAACTCTCACCAGGTAGGTGAGGATTTGATGTTCGTGGGTTTTTCCAGGATTTGGCGTAGTGTAAAAATCTGGTCTATGGTGGACTTGTAAGAACAAAATCTACACTGATAAGATCCATCAGTGTTTTGTTATGAGGTTTCAATCTTTCACACAATATGCTCGAAAGAACCTTGTATGCAATGGATATAAGACTGATACTTCGGTAGTTAACGCAGATTTTCGGGTTGTCGTTTCTTAAGTATAGGACAAAGCAGATTATTAGATCTCAGATAGGACTCAATTCCTATCCAATATTTTGATGATTTGCCATATTTTGCTGATTAGTTGGTGCATGCACCTTACCAATTCTCCGCCGCCGGTTTTAATTAATTCAGCAGCCAGGCCGTCAGCACCTACTGCTTTGTTTTTTTGGACTCGCTTGATAGCAACTTTCATCTCGTCATGGTGGTGGAATTTCCACTCCATCATTGTCGACTGGTGGTGTTGGACTTCATTCTCCAAGAGCGGAATTGTTGGTATCGTCGCCTGCAAGCAGATTGGAAAAATGCTGTCACTATAATCTCAATGCGCACTGCGTATCTGTAACAAGATTACCATTCTCATCTCTACAAGTGGATGCTGTTGGCTTGAAACCTTGAGTTCCAACGCTTAACCCGTTGGTAGAATTTTCAAGCATCGTTCTTGCTCTGGTACACTTATATTTTCTCACGCTCATGCTTTTCGTGCTCCCTTTTTTTACGTCTGAAAAGGCATTTCTCTTTCTTCCTCTTTTCGTGCATAGCGTGGGTTGCAGCAGGCTTATTTTGCTGCTGTCGAGTCTCGACATTCCTGGTCATACCATTGGTTTGCAGGTTGTGGGCGCCGAAAACCAAAGACTTCATCAGCCGCAGTGCGCATGGAGTGGGATAGGTTGGTTGAGCTTAACCGAGAGTTAGGCGGAGTAGGCCTCGGCGGTTCGTTGTGATATCAACTTATCGGCATCTAGCTTTCGTTGCCTTCCTGTGCGTATATTCTTCGCATTACACAGTTGCATGCGGATCTAGACTTCAACAAGAGAATGATCGGAGTATTGACTTCCCGTGCGCACATCCAGTTTGCTTGAAAATTACCTTCCGTCGAAAACATCATGATGAATCTGGTTTCGGTTTTTTTGATCTGGGGACAGGCAGGTGGCATTGCGGATATCGAGTTGTGGAAGCTGGTGTTACTTACTACCATCTTACGCTCCGTGGCGAAGTCGATCAGTGTTGGACCGTTGTTCGAAGTGGTTTCGTGGAGACTAAACTGACCGACAGTGGAGCCTTCTTTTCCGAACTTCGCGTTGAAATCGCCGAGGGTTATTTTCACGTCATGAGCGAGGCAGTGATCATACACGTCCCCTAGGCTCGCGTAGTAGGCGTCCATGACAGCGTCGTCCTTTTACTTCGTTGGGACGTGCACGCACATTAGGCTTATGTGGAAGAATTACGCCTTGATGCGGATTGTCACCAGACTTTCGGTCACAGGTGTGAACCGGGAAAGAAATTGGCGTAGTTTCTGGCTAACGACGAAACCGCATCCAAATTCGCGCTTCTCCACATGGAAGCTCCTAGAGAATTTTGGTCTTTCCATCGCATCTCCTGGATGGCGGTGATGTCAGCCTTTATTTTTTCGAAAGCTTTCGCCAGTTGGACAGAGCCACCTTTCCTATAAAGGGTTCGGACATTCCAGGTGTATATCCCTAAATTATTATCCATTTTTCGTTTGCGGTGGTCGTCAATGTAGTGGGGGTTCAAACAAGGTCAACGCTGAATTTGAGTGTTTTAGTGCATTTGCTTAAGAATATTCGATAAAAGCGGCCAGAATTATAGATAGACACTGCATGGTTCCTTTAATACAACAATGCACCAGCTCACACATCGCAAATTGTGATTGTTTTCAATAAAATAAATATTGAAGAATAATTAAAAGTTGTTGTTTTATGTCCACTGTCCGGTTCAATACACACTTTTACATACATGTGAAGTGGTTTGTACTTCATTGGTATCTGAAACAAGGCTTGACATTTCACCAAATTCACTACTTTTCTGACACTTCCGTAGCGATTACATCGCTCCCCGATGTGTCGCTCTCACAACAGTTGAATGGGGCCAAAGCATGTAACAACGAACAGCAGTTTTTGACAGTGACTCGTTCTATTGTAGATGAGAAAATTAACGCTTATCAATGCTACCTGTACTTTTGCATCATGGCATAGACGTTTTAGAAGTGGTGATTTTAATTCCGATGACAAAGAGAGCGAAGGACGACAACAAAAGTTTGAGAATGCTGAATTGGAGGCTATATTGGATGAAAACTCGTACCAGATGCAGTAAGAACTGGCAACAGCATTGGGAGTGACTTAACAAGCCATAGTTGTTCGCTAAAAGCCATGGAAATGATTCAAAGGTAGGATATTGGGTGCCATTTGAATTGATGCCGAGAGACTTTTTTCACTTGTAAACAGCTGTGATAATCCCAAGTGCAAACAATCCAATTTCGCCAATCCAAAGCCCAATATTCACAGTAACAAGATCATGCTTTGTTACGGATCGAACCAATGGGACGTGGAGTACTATGGCCTGCTACAACTAGATGAAACTATCACAAGGCTACTTGCTTAATAAGATGGCGCTTATAGCGGTTAGTCGGTTTTGGCCTCGTCCAAGAATTTCGGTCAGCCTCTTTTGTCGCGCAGAACTCCAAGCATCGTCAGGTTATCCAATGCCTGGTCTTTCCAACGGAGATGCGGTCTTCCTCGTCTACGTTGACCGCCTCCGAGTACCGAATCAAATAATTTTTGATTATTGACTTTTAGAGCACGTCTCAGTTTTGTACGTCGAGAGAAAGCTCTGCTTCTCAATTGCCAACTGAGCCCAAAGTAACACCAATTCTGATATCATTTGAGGAATTTATGCTGGATCCCAGGTAAACAAAGTCCTTAACAATCTCAAAGGAAGCCTTTTCAACAGTGATGTGATTTCCAAGACGGTGGGACTGTTTGTTTGTTGACACAAGATACTTTGTTTTATCTGCATTCATTACAAGACCCATGCGACGCGGCTCGTTTTCTAGCCAAGAGAATGCTGCACTGACTTAACGCGTATTTGGCCAATGACGTCAATATCATCAGTATCCGCCAGCAGCATAACATTTTTATAGAATACTAGCGATACCCGGCACACGTTGTTACGTCTACACACCCCGTTTTACAATGCCCGTTCCAATTTTTTAGTAGAAGGACATGGCTAACAAATAACTTAATACTAAGTTTCAACGTTATGCGACATTTAGTACCAAAGCTATTTGATACAAAACATTTGAATAGTATGAAAGATACAACTAAATATTATATTCGTTCTGAGTTTCATACATGTGTGACTTATATTTCGAAAGTTATATCCAAAAGTTTGAATGCTTAAAAAGTGCACACCCCTTGTCTAACGCCTTTAAAATGTTACCAGTGACACAGCACGTGTAAAATTAAACTCGAATACCGAATTTTGGGGCTGTGGAACACATACCTCCAAAGCTATTCGATCTCACAAATAAGGATTGTACTATCAGTACCAAACTTCATAGGAACACTCTCAAGAATTTGCTACAGTTTCCCTGAAAACTTAAAATCGATTGGTTTCGCGGATAGATTGTGCCACTGCGTCTCAGATTAGCTACTCGGATGTTTACTTAATTAAAAAAGTCGCTCGATAAGGAATCTCCTTGCCTGAAACCTAGCTTGGTATTGAACAGAAGGGAGAGCTCCTTCCCGATTTTCACTGCGTTGTTGGTATTGCTCAGTTTCATCCTGCATAGACGCATTAACTTTGCAGGAATACCAAATTCAGACAGGTGACTCCTTAGATATCTGTTCGATGGTGAATTTTCCAGGTCTAAGGTCACACCGATAAAGTCCAATCAGTTGCAAAAGGCCAACTCTACCAAACTCAATTAAAGCGTTTGAGCCAAGCATTGAGCAAAAACGGCCAGAATACGCACAAAGGCATGACAAGGTAGCTTTCCACATGTTGCACAGCCGATCAAAACATACCATGTAACGCTGAAATGGGAAGTCCTTACCCACCCTCCGTATAGCCCGGACATTGGACCTTCCGACAACTGACGCATGCCCTGGAGGATCAGCACTTTTGCTCTTTTGAAGAACTCCAAAATTTTATCGATTCGTAGATCGCATCAAAAGTCGCATCGTTGAGATGGTATCTGAAAAATGAATAGTTACCAAATTTTTCACAATAAAACATCAAACTTGAAAAAAGTCCTTTAAAGCTTTTTTGTACACAAAATAGTTGTGTGATAATTCAATAATAATTTTATCTGTCGTATCTTATGTCTTCCTATACAATTTGTTATTTGCATTAACATAATAATTGCATAAAAAATCATTTTTAAAAAGATAATTTAATTTTATGCATCTGTTTTCAGATGATGGTGCTTTGTCTGGAAATTAACAACCACAGCCAAAAAAAATAAAACAAGTATCTATATGTATGAATTTTTATTTAAAGCACAGTAATTAAAATTAAGTAATTCAATTATTATTAGTAAGTTTTAAGTTGTTAAAGTACCTTTAGTGTACATATATTGTTAATAGATAAATTACAAAACACCTATGACCTTCGACCTAAAACTTTTGCAATCGAGTGTGCGTACATCTTCTAAATTCAGCACTTAAATCATCAGAGTTCTGGGCACTCTTCACTGCTCTGTGACGCTGTTGAATTCAGTGCAGAACGGTAAAACCTATATCTTCCGCTGGATAAATTTATATTTTAATTAAGATTGTGTTGGCATGTTGGCATAAATAAAGCATAAAATAAAATGATAGCCTGGTCACAGGCTGTGTGCAGGCATATTTAAAGCCGTAAGCAATCGTGAGTTAATTAGTTTAATTCACAAAATTTCACTTCTTCAGTACAATAGAAATGGCATAACTATAATAGTGACGGTACATAAAGACACAAAACATGAAAAAATAATAGGGGTATTCAAGATTCAGTGCAATTGCCAGTGTAGTTGAGAACTTGTACACTTTACAAAAACAAAATATACGTACGTCAAAAATCAACACAACTACATTTCTGCTATAGCGTTAAACTATAGCGTTTGATAAATAATAATCTTATTCAAATTATAATAATAATCTCAATAAAAATCATAATAATAATCTCAGTTAAAATTATGATGTGCTCAGGAAAACCTAATTGCACAACTGCACAAGTCCTCAACTACATTGGCAAGTGCACTGAATCGTGAATACCCCTAATGATAGGCCAGAGCAGAGCTTGGACTGTCAAAACAGAATCGTTTCTTTTCTATATTCATACAGAATACACAAAAAAGCTTTAAACAAACAAAAGCACCTAACAAAACTTTGGCAAAACTAGTTTATTTAATTATTATTTAATAATTCAGAAGACATTTATAAAAAAGAATTGTATGAATTACCTATAAATAATTAAAAAACTTTCTGTTATATTTACTGCCATTTTTAGACAATTTCTTCTTTTCAATTTAGTTGCACGGCAGATGTTCTACTTCCTCTGCTCGGCTAGAGACACCAAAACTGTCAGAATTCATTTATTTACCAACAATGGCTTACAATTCTTAACTTACGATTGACTTTAACAAACACACATTTTTATTTATGCTACAAAATGTTTAAAAAGCTAAGGTCAGATGGAAATTGAATACGGCCAAAAATAGTACCCATAATTTACATTCAGCCCATAACATAATTTTGCACCCAGAATTGGAAAAGGATGTTTCCGTTTTTTTTAAGATAAAACTCAAGAACTTTTTGAAAAAGTTAATGCAAAATTTTGCATAAACCGCCTATATGCATGTGTGTTATAATAAATGAGATATATTTATCATTATGTCTGTTATTTTAAAAATTTAAACTCACTTTTCCAATTCCGGCTGAACAATTTTCCACAATAGGGCTTTTAACATCGCTCGATTTTAGCTTTTAATGAGCAGACCGATAAATACTTGATTTGAGTAAATTTACAGACGTACCTTTCTTTGAGTGTATGAGAACTTAAGTCACAGAAAGTGCTTATATCTGCGAAGCTAAGGAATATAGTAGTATTTTTTGAATAAAATTAGAAATTCTAAATGTTTGCTTTTTATTGAGAATATTAAAAATACAGTATCCATAACTTTTTAAGAGGCTTACAAGCTGATTTTAAATGTGTTCCAGCGACGGGGTTCAATTAGCAATTGTTGCAAGGACCATTATGCTCTTATTTCCATTTCAAATGGAAGCAAAGCCATTTTTTAAGATTTTGAAAAATAATATATATTGAACTCAATAAACTCAAAATGCTTTGAAATTTTTTGAAAAATTTTTGCATACTATTGTTAAATGTCTGTTGTTTTTACATTTTCTTTTGTAATGATTTTGTTTGCAGCAACTTTTTATTAATTTGTTTTTAAAAATTATTTTGTGAAAGTTTTTTAATGAAAATCAGATTTTTAAAAAAAAGTAAATCCACTCAAAAGCCTACGATGATTGTGTGAAAAGTGTTTTACGCAGAATTCTGTTACTTTAAAAAAGGGATCGAAAATAATGATTATTTTTAAATTTTTCGTGAAAATTCAGCATGTTCTAAGTTTCGGAAAAAGTATACTTTTGAGTAATAGAGTTCTTAGAATTAACATTGCCTTTTCGAATTAATAAAGATTTTAATTTTTTAAACATATATAAATTATTAAATAAATTTTTAATTTTTAGCTTAGATATATCGTAAAACGATTTTAATTTTTTTTGCTCAGAAATAAAAATCATTTTTGATTTAGATTATATTCTGCAAAATTTAAACACATTTTTAAATTTTTATATTTTTGTTTTTTTTTTTTAAATAAAACCCTTTTTTATGTATTTTCTTCGCCAAAATTGTTAGCGCGCGAAGACGATGTTTATTTCTAAGCAAACGAAATAAAAATTCTTAAATGATTTTTTTATCTGAACAAAAAACTAAAAATCAAAAACTGATTTTAATAACTGAGCTAAATAATATTAATCAATAAATGAGTTTTATTTCTGACCAAAAAAAGAAAAAGCTATTTTTAATTTTAATTTTAAATTTTTTTTCATAAAAATATAAACATAAAAAAAACGAGTTTTTTGTTTGATAAAAAAATATAACAATCAAAAATGATTTTTTTTTGTTTGAGTTAAAAAGTAAAAATCATTTTTGATTTAAAAAATAAAAATCAGAAAACTATTTTTATATGAGCCAAAATTTGAAAATCATAAAATAATGATTATTTTTTCATTTTTATGATACTTCTCACAATGATTACGGTCCCTGCTTTAAAACCACAGGGTGTGCACTTATTAATATTGACATAACATTTAATAAAAAAAATCTTATATTTATAAATTCTTATTTGAAATTATGTCAAATTTTTTTATGGGCTTTATTTTCAAATTTACTTACAATTTTTACTTAATCATCTTATTGCTAATGGGCTTTTGAACACCCCGTCGTTCTAGCAAGCGATACTCGATAATTTAAGAATACATATTAATTAATAAATATATTAAGATATACAATTAAAGTTATTTATTTTTTAATTAGAACACGTGCAAGTAAGGTAAATATCATTATTTATATTGCTTAAGCTATATAATATACAAAAAAATAGTTTTATAAAAATTTGCTTAGGAAGAATTAATTGGTTTGATGACTTAAAAACAAAAAAATCGCACATACACACATTAACAGAATACAAAGACATAATGCAGTTCTGTTGGCTACAAATTTATCAAATTTTTTTAATACAATTCCTTATTTGTTATTTAGTTTTTTGATAAGACTAAGCGACTAAGAGGGAAAGGAAGAGAACAGAGTACAACTTATAGCTTGAATACATTGCACACGACGAGCGACTAGCGCCAAACGTCACACTAAATTTAGATGTATTTCTTATGGGATGAAATTTTGGAGACTTTGCGACGACGTTGTTGCGCGACATTGAATGTCGTTGTCGTAGGCTTAAATTTAATTCTTATATGACAAGCGACAAAAGGAAATTTCTTTCATTGTTTACATTTGTTATTGTTTCTTGTTTAGTGCTGGCTGCTCAACTCGTGCTTTTTGCATTCGTTTGGTTACTTTTAATGTATTTAATATATTAAAAACTTTAATAAATATTTTTTATCATTTACTTGTTATTAAATTCCAAAAACACTTGCTGCTGAAGTTGCTGCAATATTAAAATTGATTACTTAACTTACATTACTCTAGAGCGACAGTGTGGAGACATGTCGTTTGTCGCTTGTTGTGTGCAATGTGTTCCAGCTATTATCGTTTTAAGTTTTTGACGAAGTGCTTAGTAGTTCCCTTATTTATGTTTAACTTTATTCAGAAAATATTTAAACTAAATCATTTAATTTGCGTTTGAAAATAACATTGCAGATAATATGTATATTTTTTATAATAATTGTTCAACAATTTGTAGAAAATAAGCATTCTTTTGAGGAATAAAATTCAAGGAAAATAATAAATAAAATATAGGGTTATGTGAGCCATCAGTCAAACAATTGAATTTATTGTTCTTTTTTCATATAAAAACACATGAACTTTCTGGAAAAGTGAACATGAACAATTAGATAAGAAAACTTAAGTAAATCAGGCATATTATTTATTCCACTCAAAGCTCGACCAATCAGTTGCCATTGGTTACATAATTAATGTTTTTCTCCAGAATCCACTAATAAGGCCCAGTTTCAATTTTTGGAGGAAAAGAGTGGCTTGTTTTGAATGACTGTATTTTTTTATTTTATTAAGTCAAACAATTTTTTTTTTAAATTTTTAGGTGAGTCCTTAATTAAATTTTTCTTTTGTTTGCATCAATAGTTACAGCGTTAAACAGTTTGTCTCTTTCAAAAGAACATAAGTTCTCTTGTGGCTTATAAGATATATCCTCTCCAGAAAAAAAATCAAAAAAAGTAAAAAAGCTTAAAATTAAAAAAAAATTTTTATATAAATAAATTTATTATATAAATTTTATGTATTTCTGTTACTTTATTTAATATCAAAATAATGTTTTTATATTTTAATTTAACTTTTTAATTAACAATTTTTGTTTACACAGCGCGTAAAAGTTAATGTCGAGAACATGAGGCCTCTTGCGCCTTGCATGAAATCTACTCTGAAACAAAACATTAGAACAGTTTTGCATTCTGCGTAAACCAACAGAAAGTTTAAAATTAAAAACTAAAGTAAATAAAAATTGCAGCATAAATTAAAAAATGAAATTTTTCTTGAACGAAATTGGACCTCATAAAATTAAAAATAAAACAATAAAAATTGTTTTTATTTGATTTTGATGGTTCACGCGGAGCAAATTTAAATATTTACAAAAATAAAACAAGAAATAATTTCATCGGATGAACATTTTTCGAAGTAGAGTCCGAGTCAATTAAAAAATGTTATTTCGAGAAATAAACGCGTTTTTCTTAAAACAAAATCATTACCATTCACAGAAAGTTTACTACTCATATAAATTTCAATATATATCTTTTAAATAGCCATGAATTTTATTCTGAAATTTTTTTTACCGACCTAAAGATGTTTTCTAAACAAATTCGAAAATTTTTCAAAAAGAATTCAAAACTGAGTCTTGCATAATCTCACATTAGTTCACATTTTACATTTGCCAGAGAGAGTAAATGGGAATGAAAACCTATTCTGCTTTAGTAATTTGACAAAAATTTTACCATCAACAAAGAAACCACCACGCAAAGCTAATTCAAGGCTAAATTTTGCAGATCATTTATTTAATTACATATATTTTTCAAAATGCTGTTGGGAAAACTATCGATAGTACTATCAACACTACGGGTATGTTCAGGTGGTATGTAATTATGCTTTTGATGAGCTACACATCATATTTCAAATTAAAACCCGAAGAAATTATTTGATCCTCGTTTAAACTTTTATATTAAACAATTTATTTGTAACTTACTTCTTCGACCAATATTTAAAATGACAACTGGTTTTTTTTTATAGAAATTTTAAATTTTTTTAAAATTTGAAACTTTTCGTTTGAAATTTGTGGAACAAATGGAAAAATGTCGATAGTTTTTCATATCTATCGACAAGAAACCATAGTACTCTCTCTCATAGTCAACAGCCATACCCTCGATGGTCTTAACTATCGATAGTTTCCAAAAATTGAAACTTTTAAAGATATACTGGAAATCAGGGCTTCAATCAAAAAGAAAAAATAGAAAATGATAGAAGCAGAGAAAAAGAAAAAAAACAGCCACACAGAAAAATCAAATAATAAGGAACAATTTATATATATATATATACCAACTCTTACGGTTTGCTGATTGAAGAGTAAGTTATCAAAATTGAACAAATACCGTTGCGTCACATCTAACGACTACCTTTTTTTTGCGTAATTTCATAGAAAATAAAACACGTCATTCATTAGAATGTTCTGTTTTTGTAGCAACGGATTCTATGGGCTTTTGTCTTCTTTAAAGACATAAGATAACTGTTCCCAGTTACGTGAAATACCGCAGAATCGTGAAAGATACACTTAGTTTAAGTTACATTTCACTAGTTTTAACAGAAAACTTAGAAATATAGTCAATATATTGTAAATAAAATTAAGCACTGACGTTCCGTCATATAAAACATATATAGTCTATATGTGTCATTTACACCCAAAAATTTTCAAAAGAATTTATTTTTAACAGCACTTAGTATATAAAATTTAACATTTGGATTTTGAAATAAGTAATTTGCTGTTGTGTTCTTCCGCAAAAAATATCATTGTATTACAATTGAAATCAATTCAATATGATCGTGTGTATTTATAATTGATTCAACTTCATTGTAATTTTTTAAAAAATACTCTAAGCCTGGTGTAAGAACAATTTATTTATAATTTTTAGAAGAAAATCGACTCAAAAAAATTTGCCAAAATATATAAAGATATAAATGTACTTAGCTAAAAATTAATCTTAACAAGAAACTTAAGACACAATAGCAAAAGTTGCACCTACAAATTTTATAGTCAATTCAAAATACTTATATATAGTACATATATTAGAAGCAATTAACACAATTAATACGATATGGCCTTCGATGAAAAATGTTAAAAGAGGCAAACATTCAAATACATCTAGATAAATAATAAAGTATGTATATAAAGAGATATATATATATATATATATATATAATCCAAAATAAATGCAGACAAAATTTAAGTTGTCAAAACAATTCTGTTAAATAATACTGAAAGGGTAAGGTTAAAACCCTATCTTCATAAAAATATATAACCAATACTAACATTGGTGAGCATTATTAACAAGAAATCATTTACAACGAAACTCTACGCCATTTCTAAGCCAAGCCACACAATGCGTGAAAACAATTGATTTTTCGTACTTATTAATCTACGTATATTTATACCATGTTTCTATCTGTACGAAGTCTTGGGAAATCTTGTGATTTTAATAAAATCTAATACAAAATCTCATACAATTCAATGCGGCATCCCTGATAGTGTTTGCAGCACTATTCAGTATTATTCAGCACTATTCTGCTTGTGTCATGAATGTTAATTTTGACAACTGAATGATTAATTATAGGGGAAAAAATAAGTTTAATAAAAAATCAACTAAATGCCATTCAATTCAAAATTACACCAGTTTTTCGTCAAATTAGTATTTTGTTTCACTGCGGTCAAAAATAGCACAAAAATATAATTTCATATAGAAACTTTGTTCTTTTGTTCCCACTTTTTTCTATCATTAACTGAAAACTGTCACTTTTGACGTCAAAATAAATTGCCGTGAACACAACATTGCTAGATGCATGTTACGGAATATAATTCTTGATTTTCCGCAGCGAAACATAGTACTGCTTTGACGAAAAAGTAGTGAAATGTTTACGCTTGTTTCAAAGCTGTCATATTTTGCATGGAGATTTGAGTGTAATTTCATACTTTCAACAATTTCATGAAAATCTGTCAAAGTGAACTCCCCAATCAACATTAATTTTAGTGTCGGTTCACACATGCCTCTTTCAACCAAATCACATTGACTTCTTCAGAAGAGATGAAGAAGTGAAAAGACGAAATGCTAAGTCAGAAGTTATGTTTACAAAATTTTGTGTCCTACTGATATGTTTTATGAAGTATCATTCGTAACTGTTTGAAATTTTTGTTGAATTTCATTATTTTATTTCTCAAAGAAATCTATTTGAATTAGAAATTAATATGCTCAATTGGAAAAGATGCAAACTTTAGCAATGATATAACTCTAGCAGTAAAGAACTTTTCTATCGATTTTATAAAAGTGAGGCTTGTTATATGTGTGAACATTTAAAAGCGGTTTCACATCAAAATTAATCAGTTGTGTGAACCGACAGCAAAATAGTTTTTACAAGTAAAAGAGGTATCTTGTGAACTCATATGTGCTGCACGGGTTTTCAAATGTTTGCAAGAACCTTTACATGATCGTTGGAACTGTATGTGATAGTTGGAAATACAATAGAGGAATAGAGTTGACGGACTATCAGAAAATTATACACTTAAGCCCGTATGATACTTCATTTTTTTGTACAATTTTGCTAACTGAAAACAAGTGGCGCGTGGGCAAGACAATAAATGTATTAAACAACTATAATACATATGCGAGAATGGGATAGGCACATACTCACTGCCAAGAGCTAATTTTGACAGTTCAGCAACATTGTTAGTCGGCGCTGTTATTTTTTCTGGTCAGCAGCTAATTGCATGGAAAAACATTGACAATTGACAGTTAATTTTTGACCATTAACTTGACGAGCGACGAATTGAGAGAAACGTCAATAACAATGCATTGGAAATGCGACTCGGCACTCATTTTTTCTTACAATTCGCGCTATATGCATATCCACTCACACCTATTGAATTTAATCTTGCGCTATATTGCAACTCTTCTTAATTCGTTTTCAATACATAAAATTGGAAAAAAACAATGAAGTATCATACGGGCTTTACCCTTTTCCCAAAAATTGTTACACTTTTTAACATATATACGTTTAAATGAGAATTATCAATTGCCACCATTGGTGCTTGGTGAAAGAAGTTTTGGGTCCATCGTTTCAGAATAATATCAAATATTAACTTGGAAAATTATATGAAGGTTTTTTTAACAAAACAAAAACCAAAAAAAAAAAGAATATGCATGCAATAGAATAAAGAGAAAATCCTGCAAATAGACGTTTATTTTCTTGATGTTTACTTTTAAGATTCAAAATAAATCATAAAGATCTATTATATTTTTAACTAAAATAACAAAAGAAAACTCTTTTTATTTAAAATTGAAGTTTAAAAAAGACTCTTAGTTATTCATAAAGCTTTATTTTTTTTTTGTTTCATGTAAGTTTTGAATGTTTAAGAGTAATTCTTGTGATTGATTTAAATCTGTTTAACCTTATCATACCTTTAAAAATTAATTTTTTAAATTAAAATCACGAAAAAATATGTGTGAAGGCAGAGCAAATTGTTTAATGTCCGCATAAAGTAAGCATAAAATTACTGAAAATATCCCACCAAGTATATTTCTATACATATGTTATAGTATACACTTAACACAGACACAAATACACAGACTAACACTTACACACCTACATTCATAGGTTGTAAAATAACTCTTGTTTATGTTATTCAAAATATATAATACAAAAAAATATTTAAACTACTATATATTCAAAACTAACAAACAATGATAGAAGCGGGATGAATAAATCGTTACTATATTACATGGTGTATGTGTTTTATTTATGAATTTTTCAAAAATTCTGAATGCGAATAAAGGTGAGTCGTAATCCCCTTCCAAAAAAAAAAACCATACTAAGGTATTAAAAAATGAATATTATTTTTGTTTTATAACATAACTGAGTAAAATTGTTGGTTCTAATAATTTGATAACTTGAACCCCTCCACTCTTGCCCAGAAATGGAATTTTGCTAATAGTTTAAGTTCCTAATAAAAAAAACAGTTTGAGTTGACAAAAACATTTTCATTGTTCCGAAAAATATCTGTTTTCATACCACATGGCAACCCTCCTCATATGCCGTTGCCCAAAAGTGGTTCTGATTTTTCTGCTTTCTGATGTGGCTTTCACATCTGTGAACTCGTCTGGCAAACAATATGCCAGCTTGTATGTGTTCAAGAAAGTGAGCGTTCAAATTACGGAATCTGTTTGGCACACACAGCGTTCTATTTGAGAACAGTAGAATTATCCTCTTAAAAAAGTGTTTATTTCTTCGAAATAACATTTGGGGTATTCACGATGTGGTGTATTTTGGTAAATTCTTACAAAATTTACAATATTTACAACGCATTGTGAACAAACCTTCACTAAAGTCCGGGTAGTTCATCATTTAGCAGTACGAGAAAATAAAAGAATTGAAACGAAGCACTGAATTAAATTAACTTAAATTAAATAAACACACAACCCAGCCAGTTCCTTCATATATGCAGAGTCAATACGTTATTGTGATCAGTTGATCAAATATACAACGATATTTACAAAGAATACAATAAGGTTTCGCCATTGTATTTTTGCTACAGGGTTGTATTTTGAACACTGTACATTTTGATTTTGTAATTTTACTTCAAATATAAAATTTATCAAAAATACACAATACAACGGCAAATACACCACATCGTGAATACCCCTATTATAATGCAAAAACAGCGAATATTTTCCAATATACGGAATCGGAAAATATTCGGCATTGCATGAATACCACTAATGTTTATATTGCTTTGTTGGACAGAGAAAATAAAAAATGATTGCCAACAAGCCAACTGTAGGTGGATTCCAAGATTTGCTATCGCTAAAACTCTAAAAATCGCTAAAATGCTAAAAATCTTGTATTATCCGAAATTTTTGCGATTTCGCTAAATCGCGATTCTGAACTTCACATCGCTTAGCTAAAAACTAGTTTTTTTATCCACCGCAGTGGCGCACAAGTTTTTCAACGAGAGCTGTCAAATTTTCTATTTGTGTGTGTAAGCATTGAGGTTAAAGTCAAAATAATAAATTCTTGTGCGCTTCAGTGTCGGTAAAATTTATTAAATAAGAAACATTATTAGTGATAATAACAGTATGAGTGTCTTATCAACTGTGTCTTATTAAATTCGCGTTCTAAACATTGGAATAAAAAAAATTTTGCTTTTTTGTTTATACGCTTTCTATTGGCGTACATATCTTAAAAAATATTTTTATGAAATAATATTAGAAAAAGACAGCGTTACGTTGTTGATAACTGAAATTTACCTTGTTTTCATTGCTATTATAAGTACTATAAGGTTTTTAAAAATTTTAGCGGCTAAAATTTCTTGTTGCCAACAATTTGATAATTTTAGCAATTTTTAGCGATTGAATTACACTCAGAATCGCAAATTAGCAACTTTTTAGCAATAAATAAATGTCAAAATCAGCTGTTTTTATCCGGCTCATTTTTTTCATTGCTTAATTTAAGCGACGAAAATAGGAGATGATCTATGAATCAGAATCGCGATTGTCGCTAAAATTTGCTAAAACTGACGTAAGCATTTTTTAGCGATCGAGATTTAGCGATAGCAAATCCTGGAATCTACCTACTGGTGTGCCAAACTGGTGAACTAGCTTCATACAAAAATTCGATCATGTGTGGATTGTGCCGTCGTGTGACACAGGAGATCGCAAATTTGAAGTCTTCATAACACTGTTATAGACCTACACTTACAATATTAAATTGCATGAAAGCGATATTACAATATTAAATATTTCGAGAAAGCGATATTGCAAGTGTAGACCGCTCCTGTCATACAATATAAGTGGAATTCACTTATAACGACCTCGGTTACAACAACCTTTCTGTTATAACGTCGTATTCTTGAAGTCCGCACATTTTAATTGATTATTCCTTAGAAACTGAGTATGCCTTTAGCGTCGTCGGATATAACGACGAGTTCGCATAAAGCAGTTTTCATAAAATATGGTAAAATATATTCACATATAGCGACGACGAATGCATGTCAATAGCATAATTTGACTCGATATATGAAATTCTCACTTTCTTGAAAACGAAATAACAGTTATAAAATAAATTCACACTTAGATTTCATGAGAGGATTAAATTCCTTAAGCCAGAGAGACATTTACGCTTTATCTTACTTTAAAAGGTTTGTATTTATTACAGACAATTAATTTTTAAAGTTTTTGAAGGTTTCCTTTCTTTGGTTAAGGTGCTGAAAATGTATCTCTTGAATACCTATTGGAACTTGAACGAAAGTAAGAGCGAATTTACACTGGAAAGCGCAACTTACGCCAAGTCAATATTACCGATTATTTAAAGAAACTTTAAGTGTATTGCATATGAATATGTAATTATTTTATTCATAAACATACTTCTATAACGTAAATCGTCTTTGTAATATTTTGTATATATTCAGCAAACTCAGCAGTTGCCAACTTAAATGTTAAAATTAATAATAGAAAATTCAAACTCAAAGTGAGTTTGTAAAACTATTTCACTCATAGTCCAATATTTTATAAATTTTACAACTTTGTCACTGAAAAAATCGCAAGCATAAGATTCACTGAATGAGTTACTAGCCGAAGGTTCAAATAAGTTGAGCATCTGAATGTGGCCAACATCATGTGTCATGTATAATTTTGACGGCTCAACTGGAATGGATAAAAAGACTGTTATTTAGCTAAAAAAGGATGTGTTTAATCCACACTAAATACAGTTTTCAGGGTTGCCTGTGAATTTTTGCCTAATTTCATGAGTAATTTAAACGAAATTACCATCTTTGAGTTGTGGCGTGTAGGCTGTCAAAATAGAACAATCAATGGAACAATATAAACTAGTGCACACAATCATGTAGCTAGCTAAGCTAGTCGTGCGTCATTAGATCACGATGTAGCATGACAATTTTTTTTTTAATTTAACAGACGTTTATGGAAAACATAACCAATCGGTCTCAGTATTGGCAAGTTCCACACGACAGTAGAACGGAACTGCAATTACATGCAGCACGCTAATAGCCGCCATGGAAGACAAGTCAAATCAAAACTCACACACATTAATGGTATTCATGCAATGCTGAAACCGTGCCAAATATGCTGAAAATCGGAAAAAGAGTTCTTGCCAACTTTCGTACATTTTACAGTATTTATTAAAAATAAAAAACTTCTTACTCAACTTTCAACTTAAGAATAATTTTAAACGAAAAATTACATGTTGTCGAGTAATTAAAGACTTTATGCGGAATTTCGTTGTTTAAGCCTTAAGCAATTATTAATTTGTTAATTTATTTATTATGAGCTCATGTATTAAACCAAAGTGGTCTCATTTGCAATTAAACTTAAGGGTTCCATTGATCGTGCGGTGGTGATCGTGGCATGTAGGCTAAGTGTGCAGCTTAGTATGCTCGAAGCCCGAGTTCGATCCCCAGTCGCGGCGAAAAGTTTTTTCAATAACAAAATTTTTCTGATCGGTCACCACCTCTCTGCAGACAATGGCAAACCTCAGAGAGTAAAAAATGCCATGTAAAGCTTTTTGAGAATATAAACTTTAGCCGTTCGGAGTCGGCATAAAACATGTACGTCCAGTTCTCGGTCAATTGTGTGCAAACATTTAATAACACACACAACAGAATTGATCATAAGAAGCTCGGTCAAAGTCCTTTCAAGGGCTGAAATGGCCAATTTGTTTTTTTTTTTTTTTTTTTTTAAATTAAGGTGCAAGAAAAATATAGGCCTCAGGTTGCGTGGGTTGGTATTAAAGGATATTAATTGGCCAATTTGTTTTTTTTTGTCCATTGAAGTTTTATTAACGAAAAACCCTACATTTAAAGTAATGTTGTAAATATAACCTTAGGTTATTTTTGTTTTTATATTGTTATAACGTAAAGTTTGAAGATTTTTTTATATTTTTTCCGTTATTTAGTAAAGCCACTGTTATATGCGGTGAACACGTTTTTTCGGAGCTAATTTATCCAAAAAACAACAATAATTAATGTACCTCTAATTCTTAATCTTAAGCTTTTAATCGAAGATTTTAGAAAAATATTGATTTTTATGAAAATGACATAAAAAGAAAGGCATAATTCTAGTTTGGGGCCCACGCCCCTTTTTAATTTTTTTTTTTTTGATTATATGTATTTGGCCCTTCTAAACACAATAGTGCAAGAAAAAAAGGCCGCTCTCTTATGGTTAAGGAGATACAGTTCATCAAAGTTACGAAATTTCAGTTAAAATAAGTGTCGTTTTTGTATGGAAATATGCTATAAGAATGCTTATTTGTGCAAGCAAACCTAAGTTTGCAGCAAAGAAAACTAGTATACCTATAAGGGGTGGTTTTGTGGTCGACCACCCCCCCCCCCCCCCCCCCCGCCCTCCCATTCACCCACCCACCACTGCACACCCCCTTGGAGTTAAAAATGTTACAAAAGGTAAATAAATTGTTCATAAAAATTTTACAAAGTGTTATATACAATTATGATTGATAAAAAAGTTGTTTTAAAGTAACGAGCGCCAATGGCGGCAACAAATTTTTGTAAAAAATCACCAATTTTTTTATAAAAATTTTCCATAGTCTTCATTGATAATATAAGACGAAGGAAAAGTTATGTTTAATGAGTAAAACGCGCCGCAGGCGAAAAATTTTCGTAAAAAATATCGCGATTTTTTATAAAAATTTTTCAGTTTTCCTATTCAGCAAGTGGTTCACATATAATAAATTCAAAAGTTAAAAAATACCATTAAAAATAAAAAAAAGACCAAAGAATAGTTTTGTTTTGCAATAAGCGCCGCATAGTTTATTTGAGCAATAAACGCCGCAGGCGAAATCGAAAATTTTTCATTTGTCCTATTTAGCAAGTTATTCATATATAATACACTCAAAAAGTCAAAAAATACCATTAAAAATAAAAAAGACGAACGAATAGTTGTGTTTGAGCAAAACGCGCCGCAGGCGAAATCGAAAATTTTTCAGTTTTCGAATTTTTATTTTTTAGGTAAGTTTTTACGATTAAATTGATTGTTTAATAGTGAAAATTCGTTTAAAAACTGGAGAAATCACAGATTTTTATGAGCGATTTTTCAAACTTTGATGAATTGTATCTCCTAAACCAGAAGAGAGCGGCTTTTTTTTTCTTGCACCATTGGATTTAGGAGGGCCAAATACATATAATCCAAAAAAAAAAATTAAAAAGGGCGTGGGCCCCAAACTAGAATTATGCCCTAATTTCTTTTAGGTTATAAAATAAAAACTATTTCTCTAAAATAAAAACAGAACAATAAAAGTAGAAACGGTATTTGCTTAGCAAGTTCAAAATTATGTTGTTGTGTTATGTCGTCGTCATGTTGTTCCACAGACCAGTCCTCGGCACGATTACGATTTCCGGGGCGCCGCGATTTGAAGATGTTTTCTGGTAGAAACCAAGAAAAAAACATGATTCGCCGAACGAAAAATCGATAGCTCTATTAGTTATCGAGTTATCGATTTTTTAAAAAAATTTTTTGTTAAAAGATCTGTTCAAAAAAACATCTATATCTTTACCGTTACTCAATGGATATTTAAGATTGATATTTCATTTGAAAGGTCATTAAATGACCTTTCAAATATATTTATTATAAATATCACTGTTACAATATTTTTAGTTTTATAAGCGAATTTATTCCAGAGTTGAATTTTTTAATGAAAAGAACCGTTATTTTCTAAAAAATTTACGTTATTAAGTTACTAAAAATATATTTTTTTTGAAAAGCTTACAGTTAGACCTTTTGTTTGACATATAAAAATATACATATTTTATTTAATTTCACACTATATTACATAAAATTTAAATTTTCCAAGTGTTTTCTTTGTTAAAAAATCTTTTCACAAAATTTGACAATATCCAATGAATCTTAAAGATTGACATGCTATTCGAAAGCTAAATAAATGCCTTTTGAACGATATATAATACAAATATAATTTCAGAAAAGTTTTTAAATTTATAACTGAATAAATGTCAGATTTGAATTTTTTAATTAAAAGAACCGTTTTTTTCTACAAAATTCACGTTTTTAAGATACAAAAATATATATTTTTTTGAAAAGCTGAAAGTTTTACCTTTTTTTCGATAGATAAAAATATGTATATTTTTTTATTAACTGATCGAATAAAAAATACAAATTTTTTTTACTGACTTGAAAATCCCGTTAATTCATATAAATATTGTAGCTACAATATTGCCTTAAAAACAATTATTTATTGCAATGGCAATATTCGTCAATATGGAGTAAGAAAGCCAAACATCTAAGGTACAAATGAGTGAAATAAGCAATTTCCCGTACAAGGGCAAATCATTATATCATAAAAAACACCACAAAAAGTCAAATAAATTATATATATTATATACCAAATGAAAGATAAATTTTCAAGCTTTAATAATTTACTTTTTATAATTCATAGTAATAACGATAATTTTTGAGAAAATAACGGTTTTGTGTAAGAATATATTTTTTTATTTATCAAAAATGCCTATAAAATACAAAGTTCTCAACAGATTTCATTAATTTAAAATTTTTCTAAAAGCCTTATATATAACCTTTTATGTAATACCTTATTCATTAATATCGGTTATATATTAAGAATAGTATAGCCGATTTTCTTCATAGACTTTATAGCAAAAAATAAAATTTTAAAAATCGATAACTCGAAAACAAATCGATAACAAAACATTTCCTTTGGCTATTCTTATTTTTATTAAGAGTACTCTTCGAATCCATCGTCAAATCACGGCGCCCCGGAAATCGTAATCTCCCCCAGTCCTCTGATGTGAAAGCTCTTTAGATATCCAAAGCCTCTGAACCACCTTATGGTTCATATATTCTTTCGTTTTTGTTTTATTGACATTTTCAGCAACGTTGCTATTTGCGCGCTTGTATTTTTGTATTATATTTCTTTTTGAAGAGTTTGTTGTAATTTCTGCTTTAAAAATTTTGTGTAAATGTAGTGTTAGCTTTACATATTCTAACATGTTAGAATTTGATTGATTAACAAAATTGTAATTGGGCTCATTAATAGAAGAGATGATTTGTTGGTATCAATGCGCTGCACTTCCCATAAATATAGAACAATACAATGCAAGAAAAACGTCCAGTTTACAGCGATTTACTCAGCATTAGCGACATTATTAAGGTGATGAGTTGCGAGCTGTTTGTCAGGAAAAGCCTCGAAATGAATTAAATTTTATTAATTGAAAGACGTTAAATAGTGTCCACTTTAAGTCCAACTAAATACCATCTGGGTGTTACCACAAAAGCTGTGGTTTATAGTGATGTGCCAAAAAAAAAAAACTTGCCATACAATCTCAACTTGATCTCGTCCATTTCGAAGAAATTTATGCTCTGTCAGCTAAAGATTAATCTTGAAGTTTTTCAATATGTTGATTATAATGGAATTACCATATTGGTTGTGCTACGCGTTATGAATTATTTTCCCGGGAAAACTCCGAAAATGTTATAAATTGATGGTGATAGGTCTGAAGAATATAGAGAGGATGAGTCTTATAGGCCTATTACGGTTCACAGCAATAAACTGATGTGTCTTCTATAGAGTAGACACAACAGTCAAGAAGACACAACAGTTTCGAGCTATTATGATTCACAATAATACATTGTTGTTATTCTTGAATGTGGAACGAATGTAGAATTTGTTACTTTGGCTGTTTACTCTCAAAAAAAAATTATAATAAACAAACAATTTTCGGTTTAATTTGGAAAAAGTTAAATAGCGATGGATACTATTCTTATATTTATTATGAGGTGACGGTGAACACGATGTGACGACCGGTAGAGATAAGAAACGGCTTCGGGACCACTCGAATCCATTAAACGTTACTTGGATATACTACTGAATTGGCTCTTGTTAGTCCCATTTGTTCTTTCAAGTACAGATATTTTCAATTTTCTGTAGGATGCGGTTCTAGACAAGCTCAAAAAAAAAACAATATAAACTACAATCCCACGAATACTGAAGCTTACCGCTACGCTGTGCTTCTTTGCCGATGGCTATTAGCTATCAAAAGTGCACGACAATGATTTATGGGTTGGATAGGCTAAGTTCAGTTTCAGGTATATTAAGAGAAGCGCTAGATTTCGTCAAGACTTCGATGGATCCATCTTGCTACTTCAACACAACACCAAATTAGCTATCTTAAAATTTTAACAGATACCAGATACGATTGTTGTCAATCGTAATAGCAATTTTCACATTGAAGACAGAAATGACTGTTGTGTTGTGAACCATAATAAGGCTATTAACTTCGCACTTTAACTTCTGTAGGTTTTGCACGGTCAAACGCGATATTTTCCGTCTTGCGTTATTGTGTAATAGAATTGGTCCATTCCAGTTTCCCAGAGCAATCTTTAAAACGCCATTTCGGATGCATTGTGTTCAATTGCGCACAATAGGTCTCCACAGGTATTTTTTTTCCAAGATTCATAATAGAATAATCAACGACGTCTTCAGAAGTCCACCAAACAGTCACCATAACCTTAGGGAGCATTTCCGCTATGGTCTGGCGGCTGAGAGCTTGTTCGCGATCCAACCATTGTCCTAAACGTTTTGTATAATGACAATTCTCTTCAAAAACGTTTTTACCTTAGTCGCACTAGCAATGAAGAGGCTACCTAAAGTCTGAGTCTTTATTTATTTGGATTTGCTGATGTGGAAACCATCGCTTTAGTCTCCCCATACATTGTTGATGTATTCCGCTCCATTTCTGCCACTAATTTGTCGTCGCTGACTACACTGCTACTTGTTGACCACATGTCACATTGTTCAAGCCATAATTACCTTCTCGAAAATTGGCAAACCTTCGTTGAACTGTGCGTTTGTTGCAGGTCCCAAAACCTGATTTATTTCATTCTCCGCCACAGCTGCATTTTGACCTTTTTTTAACAGATAAATGCACGAATACTTCTTGTTGCCTATTTACAATCACGAAACTTATTTTGAAGCACTGTTCACCATGAAAGCACTTTTAAGAATGACAGAAAAACGGACATTTGGTATGAATAAATGGCAAATTACGCGAAGCCAAAACTTTATTTAACGATAAGCTTTTCATGAGTTATAAAATTGTGGCATTTTAATTTGTTAAATTTAATTGAGAATTCTTAAAAAAATATTTGTTTAATTTGAGCTTTATGTCAAATAATTCATGAAGCAACAGGTTGCTACAACAACAAATTCTATTGAAGAACAAAACCGATCAGACTAGACCACGGTTTCGTCGGACGCTACTCCGACTTATCAGTAGTCTCTGTGGTTTATACAGTCGACTAACTTTTCAAATATAAACCTGAATATGATAAATTTGATATGGATTGAATATTTTAGACCTCGATATGTTCAAAATAGTTGTTTTTAGAAAATTTAATGTAAACAGCTCATTTAAATGTTCTCTGGTTGTCAGCCGCGTAGTCTGAATGAAAAAATTAGAAACATAACAAAATATGATAAAAAATATATAATGGCGGTAGTAACAATAGTAGTAAATTATTCATATATTCATTACTAAGTCATATTGACACAGGATTTATCATGTCAACAAAAATATAGTGGATAAACAATCAAGAATCATACATGAATTTATAAAAATTATGTATTAAAATTAAATTTAATAATTTTTGCAACTGTCATGTTCTGAATTATGAAGCAGAAAACTAAAAAATCTAAAGAGTTGTGAATCTATTACCACTGATAGCCTTTTTCTATATTGCTTATAAAATATTCATTTAAATAAACTTCATTCATTTAAATAAAATTTTTAAAAAGTTCACTTATTTTCTGTTGCGATAGACAAAATTTTAACACAGCTTTTAAATTAATTATGTAGGCAAGCAATTTCAAACAATATTTTTTTAGAAAAGGTTTACATTTTTCTTTTGTACGTAAGCTAACTCAAAATAATAGTATGCAATGGATATTATGGTAGGCCCTAAGGTAAATCCTGAAAAAGAAAACAAAACTTAACAAGTGGAATGGACAATAAATGGAATCTTCAGCTTTATACACTAATTTGTTAAAATTTATATCAATTTATTCCTTATTTTAATTAGATCGCTATCAGCCCAACAGATTTAAAAGTGCCTTCTGCCTAAGAGTTTTAAGACATACCGCTAAGCCCACACGACAAACACAAATGTCAGCTCTGGATTTTGGGAATAAAAACGCTACAATATGCCGTTCTACAAATGTTTTCCCTGTCTTAAGTTTCAAAATGAAGAATTTATTTCAAAACTTGACTTGAGTAACATTGTTTTAACGGATATATTCCCAGATGTGTGGCAGCACGAACGCACCCTAGAAGAATTGATCTTGACATCAACAAGAGTATGTACCAACAGCTCACACCCAGCTTAAAACTATTTTAAACAATATAATTATTATCACAAACCTCTTTTAGATAAATGCATTACCGCCACAACTTTTTTATTGCCAAAGCTTACGCAAAATAGCTGTTAACAACAATGGTTTAGAATCCATACCGAATGCAGTCGGTTCATTACGTCAATTACAACACTTAAATTTAAGTCGGAACCGTAAGATTTTTCTAATTTTTACATTTATTACTGATCTTAAGCTTATTCAGTATTGATTTATATTTTCAGTTATATCGAATATTCCTGATAGCATTAAGACATGCAAACACTTGACACATTTAGATTTAAGCTGTAACAACCTGCAGCGATTACCAGACGCCATTACCTGCTTGATTTCTTTACAAGAGCTTTTATTAAATGAAACTTATCTAGAGTTTTTACCGGCTAATTTTGGGCGTTTAGTGAATTTACAAATTTTAGAGCTACGTTTAAATAGCTTGATAACCTTACCGAAATCTATGGCTCGTTTATCAAACCTTCAGAGAATTGATATTGGTGGAAATGAATTTACTGAGCTGGTAAGTAAGACGCGAAATAATTTTATAAACTTGATGATATTTCTAAGAATATTTATCTTAAATATAGCCTGAAGTGATTGGCGAATTGAAAAACTTGCGTGAGCTCTGGATTGACTTCAATCAGATACGTCGAATATCGGCTAATATTGCTAATTTACGTGAATTGACTCATTTTGAAGCGAATGGCAATTTAATAGAACCTCTACCTAATGAAATATGCCATTGGCGCAACATAGAAGTATTATCCGTGTGCACAAACAACTTGGAAACATTACCTTTCAGTATAGGCATGATGAAGTCTTTAGTGACTTTTAAGTGCGAATCGAATCAATTGCGTCAGCTTCCCGATAGCATATGTAATTTAGAAAATTTAGAAGAACTTGTAATTAGTCACAATCAATTGCTGCGCTTGCCAACAACCATTGGCATGCTGAAAAAGCTTCGCTTTATATTTGTCGATGGTAATGAGCTTCGTACGCTTCCAGAAGAACTATGCAATTGCTCCAACTTAAGTGTGCTCAGTGCTAGTCGTAACAAATTAACTGAGTTACCGCAGAATATAGGTCATTTAGCGAAACTTAAAGTTCTCAACATAGTTGATAATTATGTGTCGACACTTCCTGTGTCTGTTCTCAGTTTAATTAATCTTACATCGCTGTGGATAAGCGATAATCAATCGCAGCCACTCGTGCCATTACAATATTTAGATGCTAATACAAAAACGCAACTAACATGTTTTATGCTGCCACAAGCAGGATTGGGAATGCAACATATACCTCACCAAAATCTTAAGAATGCTCAAGGTTTTCAAGAAATTGCTCCTGCTGATGCAAACAATATTGAACATCAACAAATCTATGAACAACGTGAACCATCGTTTGCTGATGATTATGCAACAACTGCAAGTGCTTTATGTGCAAGTCCGTCACGTCGTATTTGCTTTGCAGAAGAAGCCACTATAATGACATCTACGCCTCAAAGTGTTCCTAAAACTGCATCAAATACAGAAGTAGCTGCTAAATCGCAGAGCATGGAAGAACCCTTAGCTACACGGTTAATGCGATCTCCCACTCCATATCCTAAAGAACTGCGGTTAATGTCTAAATATGTACGAAATAGTCAGAAACTGACACAAAAAAGTCCAGAATTGCCAAATGTCAAGGAGGCGCGCGTTATGTTGAATTCATGTAGTGAAATGATTGCGTCGAAACCAGAGAAAACATTGGCAAATATATCAACCACATTAAACGAAACTCTCTTTACAAATAGTAGCATAGATAGTACCGCTGCGATAGCCTACGAAAATCATGTATCAATGGTTAACAATGCATTTAATCAATATGACCAACATCAAATGCACTCTGTCATACCACCGCACATAGACTATAACAATCTCTATGTGAGCCAACAGGAAGCATTGCAACAGTACTATGCAATTAATTCTGCTGCTGCACTGACAAACTCAGCATACGAAATGCCAACGTACTATATGGAAAATTTACCTCAGTTACGACAGCCGAATTATAATTTAGACTTTGAATTGCAACAACACGCTCTCAATCTAAAAGAACCGCCACCATACCATATTGCCAGAGTATTTACGAAAAAATCACCAGAAGACTTAACCAACTATGAAACGCTACGAAATCAACAAAATCTTACCATCTATGACGATTCCTCTCAAACAGAGCCTTTTTATACCCAGCAGCTAGAATCATATCAGCAGCAACAGCAAGAAACCGATTCGCATGAAATGGTAGAAATCAGCAATAAAACATTAATAAATCAATCACATACAAATGATAAAACTGGTGTTGAAGGCAGAGAAGATTCGCCAGAAGATTTAAATAGCTTTAACAGCTCTTGTTATCTACGTCACTTTAACAATGACAACAACACATTTGAAGATTCTAGCTTTGATCATCAGAACAACATTGCAAATAGACTAAATCAAAGTCCTAATCCCGCTGCAAAGCTGAATGCTCCACAATCCGAAAAATCTAATGAGCAAAGCTTGAATGTTGACACAGGAGATATTCAACACGAGGTATCAACAGACCCAGCATTATTGTTGCAGTACAGTAATGGTAACAGGAATGCTAGCCAAAACCAGAGCATTAATAAAAAAACTCCTTGGCTCTTTGGGGTTCATAAAAATCCCACGGTTGTAAGCATGATATTTATAGTTTCACTGAATATTTCCACTATTTCATTTATTTATTTTTTTATAGAAGCAAGTTACGCTGCGTTGGGAAAAAACAATTGGTTTCGAAATTGAACAGCTGCACAATCAGGTGCGTTTTATTGTTTAAAAAAAAAACTTTTTTCGATTCATATATGTACTATAAAATATATAGCCTATGAAATATATTATATTAACCTCATATCCACAATATTTAAGATGAATTTATGTGTTACTTATGTTTTCCAACATAGCAAATTTTCGTTTCAAAACTGTTTGAATTATTTAATTGCTATTCATTTTTAATTTTATTTAATTTATTAAGAATATTTATTGTGTAATATAAAATGCCTTTTTGGCCAAAATATAATATTTCAGATTATAAGGTATATTTGAGTTCGTGTAACTAATTTGAATTAACAATAATGAATATGACCTAAAAATACCTTTTCTAAGCTGGCTTAAAGATACATTTAAAAAAACAAGATTTAAAATCTAATATTATTTCTTAATTTTTCATTCGATTACCACAATATTAAGGCTTGTATGCGGATACTATTATGAAAAGCAATCTAGGAAAATACCCGACACCAGCTTCAGAGTTTCACAGTTCTGATGGGGGACCTCACCTAGACCGTCCCTAAACATTGCCTTGGTGTCCAACAGATTTTCTTATCGAGAAAACTATGGAATAATCTCTACTTAAATTTTAAATTTTTAAAAAAATATTTACCGTGTCTTCGTAATTTTTCCCAAACTCTAACAAGCTTCTTTCGAATCAAAACAATTTTTGCAACAATGCAAAAAAAATGTTACAAGGGGAAATCCAATACAAAGAGCAGGATGAACTTAAACATTGGTTCATCCTGAAAAAATGAAGGAAGTTACTACTTTACAATGTATTAACCTTGAAGACACAATCATCTCTGACTTAATCCGAAAAGAAGACGGCAAAACAACATAACTTATTTTCGAACAAGGTCAACAACTTGCACAGATAAGTTTTTGAAATTACAGATTATGTGTTTAAACTCAGATGGTTGGTTCTTTCATACATACATTCTTTCCAACATAAACGACATTTAAAAGTCTTTAATAATTCAAGGTATTTTTAGCTTATGATTTAAAACAACATAGTTGGATTAAACTTACTAAAGTTGTAGTTTGTACGATAATAAAATATAAAGATTTATAAGGAGGATTTATAAAGATTTTCAACATGTTTTTAAGACTGTTATTGTAATAGCATCTGCCTCTTATGAACATAAGAAACATCGATGTCGATTGGGATTATATTGTTTATTTTATATTATTTTAAAAGCATATCTTTTTTTCATTAATGCAGTCAAAGTTTGTTTGGAATTTTGCAATTTATAAGAGTTTAAAACACTGCTTTGATAAAGTTTTGCTGCAGTTGCGCAGTTTAGCTTTTTAAAGTCTGTGGACTGTAAGAAACCACAGACACAAGTGTGTTTGTAGTAACCCGTTATTTCATGAATATAGTTCTTGAAAATCATAATAATAAATTTATTATAATTTATTCATTATTTTTTATTTCTTTTATTTCTTGTTCATCTCAAGAAAACATAACAACTTTTAAATATCAGCAGCAGTTACTAAGGAAATGTGTTGTTTATGTTTTTCAGGAGGGCATTTTTATAGCATCCACAACACCGAATACCAACGCAGCACATTTACTGTGTCATCACGATAAGCTGCTTGAAATTGATGGCTTTGATTTTACCAACATAAGCATAAGTGACGCACGAACTATTATTTCTCATGCTAATCCAACTGTTAATATTATGCTGTCGCGCAAATAATATTGCAAAGACCATGAAGTTGCATTTATGTCGAAAAAGGTGTAAATATATAAATGTGTATATTTGGGTGTATCTTGTTTAAAGCATGAGTCTTTGAAGTGTCATTATAAAATTTCATTCGCATTACCTTATTTTTAAATTATTTGTAAACTTAACAAATTTTCTTCATATCCATTTCCAAAGAAAAATTTAAAAGTATTTAAAAACACATTGGACCACATTGGGACCATTTTACTCTGTAGAACTAAGACATCAAAAATAATATTTTTATATCTGTCGCGTATGTATTACCGTCGAAAAATTCTTACAACTAGCTTTATATATTAAGCTAAAATAAACATTTGGTATTTAGAATGCTATCAAAACTTACATAAGATTTATAGATACATGCACAAACATAAAACAAAATAATACCAGTTCTCTCATTTCCACTATCATTTCATACTCCATGTAATCTCTCTATCTTAAACTGTTTTGGTGTCAGCACAGATATTTGCACATTCCATTTTAAATTTTGGTATGGAATTTTTGAGCAATACATGACTTAGCAAATGAAATTTAGTATTGTGTAAGATTACATATACAGTGGCTCAAAGTAATAATGGAACAAACTAAAAAATTTCATTCAAATCCAAATTTAAAATATTTTGATGGTCCAACTGGCAAGTTTTTGTATATTTTGAAAAGAGTATGATATGGTTAATATAAAATAATTATAAGAATAATGAATTAACAGTTCATTGATTTAAAAAAATAAAAAAACAAAATTAATAGCAAAAATTAACTTCAAAGTAATAATGGAACACGACGTTAATTTGTAAAAACATAAGCAAAATTATTAAAAAAAATGCAGAGTATATATTTAGTTGGTAAGCCCTTCTGTGCAATAACCACTTCCAAATGATTTGGCATTGATTCACCACTTTTCGGCAGTAGGACGGCTCCATATTCTTCCACTCCTCAATAAGGTCTGTTTTTGACTGAACACGAGTAGAAATTGTGTGATTTTTTAACTTTCCTTCGGGTTACTCCATGTGAACTCAATAGAAATGAGGTCTCCAAAGCGGGTTGGAGTTTCCAAGACATGTGGTCAATTATTAAGAAGTCAGCTTCTCACATTATAGGCCTTTTGTCTCGGATCGTTTTCCTGGAAAATGAAAATAAATCAATCAATACCCAACTTTCTCACACTTTCATTCGAATTATTTTTCAATATATTAATGTATTAGTGTTGGTACATAATGCCATCGATGATGTGAAGCTTTCCAGGACTTGCATCTGACATGGCACCCTCAAGCACCACTGAACCCATACCATGCTTTATTGCGTGACAAAGATCGTTTTTCTCAAGTTTCGTATTTACCTTTTTCCACACGTAGGATCCACCGATTAAGGGATTTTAATATTGGGAACAAATTTGCATTATATATGAAAGAAAATTTAACGTTTTCCGGTCTTATGGCCGATCCTACGTGTTGAGAATGGTAAATGTGAAACTTGAGAAAAACAACCTTCGCCCCACAATAAATCACGGTATGGGTTCAGTGGTGCTCGAGGGTGCCATGTCAGATGCAAGTCCTGGATAGCTTCACATCATCGATGGCATTATGTACCAACACTAATACATTAATATATTGAACAATAATTCGAATGAAAGTGTGAGAAAGTTGGGTATTGATTGATTGATTTTCATTTTCCAGGAAAACGATCCGAGACAAAAGGCCTATAATGTGAGAAGCTGACTTCTCAATAATTGACCGCATGTCTTGGAAACTCCAACCCGCTTTCCAGACCTCATTTCTATTGAGTTCACATGGAGTAACCCGAAGGAAAGTTGAAAAATCACACAATTTCTACTCGTGATCAGTCAAAAACAGCCCTTATTGAGGAGTGGAAGAATATGGAGCCGTCCTACTGCCGAAAAGTGGTGAATCAATGCCAAATCATTTGGAAGTGGTTATTGCACAGAAGGGCTTACCAACTAAATATATACTCTGCATTTTTTTTAATAATTTTGCTTATGTTTTTACAAATTAACGTAGTGTTCCATTATTACTTTGATGTTAATTTTTGCTATTAATTTTGTTTTTTTGTTTTTTTAAATCAATGAACTGTTAATTAATTATTCTTATAATTATTTTATATTAACCATATCATACTCTTTTCAAAATATACAAAAACTTGCCAGTTGGATCATCAAAATATTTTAAATTTGGATTTGAATGAAATTTTTTAGTTTGTTCCATTATTACTTTGAGCCACTGTATATGCAAAATGAAGAGCAAAATAAGATACACCCTTATGTATGTTTAAACATTTACTTATAATATATATTTTATAGGAACTGAAACGCTTATAAACATATATTTATTAATAAAAATATGAAGGAAATCATTTTTATATCAGCAAAGTAGTTGAAATATTTAGTCATAGTCAAAATAATGCGCATCTTACCATTTTATGAAGTATTTACCGTCTTGAAAAAAAGGGCTTAATATATACTTGAAAATTTAGAACTTTTCGGAAAGCCTATGCTTAAATCTGAAGATATTTATGTTTAAGATTTAAACAATTGCCCCAACTAAAGGAATATCAACATTTGCTTAATTCTGATATATACACACATGTAAAAACTGGCAGCTCAGAGAAACTTTTCTGCACTTTTCTGAACTAAATAATTTATTTAAAACTAAAGCATACAATATGCAAAAATTTAACTGATGACTTTCCAGTTTTACTTCTAAGTATTAGTAAGAAAAAAAATATTAAATGAAATAAAAAAATAAAATAGTGAAAGTCATCTGCTGAAAGCCATTTCATATTAACTTAGCGTAAATTTTCAGGTATACTTTTGTTTCATATAAAATTTGAAACAAAAAAATAATGAAGTTTATCGTTCTCGTTGTCTGTAGCCTTGGGTTCTTACATTTATGAAACTTCATATGATGGAAAGTGACATTCTTTCATAATATTTCAACAGAGATTAATTAAAACAAGTTCTGAATAATTATATTAATTTATTTATAGTATAAAGTATTTTATTAGAAAATTATATTGTAAGCTTTTTCGTAAAATTGTTAAAAAATATATAGAATTTTCCTAGTTTTAAGATATTTAATTATGTTGTCTTTTAAGTAAAAAAATGTTAATTATGTAAGATTGTGCAGTTCTTTATTTGTTAAGCTTGATATATATATATATATATATATATATATATATATATATATCTCAAAATGTATTGTAAATTGTTAATCTAAAATAAACTTCATAATATTTTCTATTGCTTTCAAGTTTCACAATCATAAAGCTTTTAAATGACAAATGGTTTTATTTAACAATATCAAAAGTCCGTTGTTGGGCCTGACAACTATATTAAAAAACAATAAGTATATTTAAATTTTTAATACGATCCTTATATTTAGTTTTAGGTAGTCTCATATTTCTTGTCCACCAAAGAGTAATTTAATTCTGTAACTTTTACTCTCCTAGCTATTCGATATCAAAAATTTGGTTTATATAGTCATAGCTAAACCGCTTTTCCAAAGCCTGCTTCTATTTCCGAGTAACATCATCGATATAATCAAATTGTATCTTTATTCTTAGGTTCAATGTTCTGTGATTTTTACTTTAATAGCTACTAATTAACAGCTTCTGTTTCGAAAACTTAGTTTGCAGAGCCACACACGGTTTTACAGTGAGAAAAAACTGGCCAGTTAGAAACTCCATACGGAGTTTCATTGTTATGCGACTATTAGTTCCAGAACTATTCGTTATGAATATTTTAAGCCAACGATGATGACTCGCCTTCTAATGAACAAGCACCACACCCCGTTCCAATATTCATGAAATGCAAACCGCGGAACTGTGTTAATTCAGACCGTAAACTGAATTCGTTTGTACGTAAACTGAAAACGTATGTGCGACCTGTTATTAAATATTGCTAATTTGGATTGTATGGGATGTTTCACACTACATTTTTAGATCAGTACGAAACTTTAATTCACTCTCAAAGCTTTGTTATAGTTTCCCTTAAAATTGCATAAAAATTGGTTGTTTTCACATTCTGCTGTCGCTTTTGTAGAGTGTGAAAGCTTCAGCTTTCTTCAAAGCGAGAAGGAAATCAAGCTTCTACAAAAATATATTGATCCTTGGTAGATGCTTGGATCGCATGCAATCAAATATTTTAAGTGTAGATGGCCTGTCATACTATGCTTACAGTCTTTGACCGTTCCATCAGTTTTATACCGTTGTTCATCCAAAGTTGCTTCGTTCAATTGGGTCACATTCACTCTGAGCAGCTAGGGCTAAGAGGTGATTTTCTTTAAAACACACACGTATAGATTATGAGAATACTAGTATAGAGGCCCGACTTACGACGTGCCTCTGACAACATTCTTAAATTCACCTCAAATGTTGTTTTGTTCCAGTCGTCGTCAATGTGTTCTTATTGATAAATATCAAATAAATTTTGTACGCATACTTTTAGTCTCGTTCAGGTTCTGGTTCAGGTTGAACATGTTTTAAGAAGCATAGCAATAATACCAATGTACAGTTTGAGCGATATAGAGCACGGAGCATGACGCTTGTCTTTTATATATTAAGCTTGTCTTTTATATATTAATAATATATAAATATAAAATTTCTACTTGATGATGCACTGAATTATTTACGATTGGCATTTTGGAAATAAACATTTGCAGATCTCTACAATATTTATTGTCTACTGAAGGCGTCAAATTTCGATTAGCAGTGCAAAACATTAATTTCGTTAGTCATCGAAAAAATTGCATCTCAACAACCGAGCTACGACACTGCGTGTATTTACATATGTATTAAACTTTATTACTACAGCTTGTATATTATCACAGTTACAGTCGAAAAGATTCGAACATAACGTTTAATTCAACACTTTTAATCCAAAAAAAGTAACGGTAAGGAAAACTATAATATAAATAAACTAGCTGGTACCCGGCGCGTTGCCGCCGTCCTTGTCCAATGTATGTCCAGTTTGCAAACAAATTGTGACTTATCTCTGAGTTTCAATATACTGTGGTGTATACTGTGATATATGAGAGGAGCCACAGCTCATGTTCAAAACCCGTTTTAGTTTGCGAGAACTTTCGAGTAGTAGGATGTCACCAAAAAATTACTCCAACCGAGTTTCTTTAATATGTGATATAACTTCCAAAGCTATTCAATGTAAAAAAAATGTGTCTTATATGGGCGGATCCACCCATTGTACGATACCAGTTCCAGTAGTAGGACACCACCAAATAGTAACGCCAATTTGAGTTAAAACTTTCTGTGACTTTTACTTCTAAAGCTATCTGTATCGAACATTATGTATCGGTGGAGCCACACCTGTTTTTCAATGCCCTTGTCTGTTTTAGAATTCAAAGACCTTGCCAATCAGTTACTTCATACTTATTCTTATACGAAATTTAGTGCCAAATCTATGCAATATCAAAATATTGAACTTTATGGGCGGTATCATGTCACCTTTTCCAAAGATCGTTCACATTTGACAGTCAAAGACAAAGACTCGATAGTTAGTTCGTATCGAGTTTCATTAATGTGTGATTTATAGAAGAAAGTAAAACCGAAAATTTGTTTTTCTGAATATGGTGTGAAAAATCAGCTGCGTTTATGTGCGCTCATCTGTTAACATCAATCTGTAAAGATGTCACGTTTATTTCTATTACTTCTGGAGAAGTAACTCGTCAGTCTTCATAACTTCGATAACATAAAAATTGAGGCATTCAGAAACCGAATTGAACTTACTAGACTGAACACAATATATGTCTATAAATTTGAATCTAAATAAACCGACTCTAATCTTGCATGCGTAAGGATTTCTTTCTTTCGCTATAATTTAAATACTTTTTAAAAAAATGTTACAAAATTGTTTTTAATGAAATAAATTTAATTTGTTTGTTTAGATTAGATTATATTAGATTGTGAATAAAAGTTATTTTTATGTTTTAACGTTTTATACCAAATAGTATCGCCTGGGGTCGAAATTCGACCAATTTACTATTTCGAATTCGAATTCGAAATTCGACTAAATACTATTTCTACTATTTATTTATATTTTTTTTGCCAGTGGCCGAAATTCGACACTTCACATACATTCTATTTTGATTCTAAGCAAAGTTAATATTAAAAATTTTTCTTCATAAAAATTTGGCAAACAAAATCATATAAAAATAGTCGGTGCACTCCTTCTCTGCACTCTGATTTATTAAAAAAAAACAATTATCAAAATCGGTTGAAAAGCACTGTAGAAAATGTTTCTGCTATTAATGAAGAAATTAACTGCTGGCCATCTTAAAATCAGTTTAATAATGTTAAATCACTTTTGGGCACATCAATAAATTTTTAAGAGACAAGACAAAACTTAGTTGATGAGATTTATTGCGGGTTTATTGCAAACATTTATCAAAAATGTTTTTTTTACAGCACTTATTATAAAGTATTATAAAGACATATTTCGTTTATTGTAAAGTTTTACGATTTAATACAACCAAAAAATATAAGTACAAAAATAAAAATAGAAACACAACAGGTAAACAAACAGGTGAGACTGCGACAAATTAAAATATTTTATCATGTTTTTTGTTTTCAAATAACTAATGGAATTCAAGTATTGAAGAGTACAATTTTTTTTATGTCAGATAGTTTTTGTTAATATTTGCGCGATATTAATCCTATTAAAAGAACTTGAAATAAAATATCTATAGAAAAGATATATGTATGCATATCAATGTTTATATAAATAAAAAAAACAAAATTTTAGCTCTAATAGTTGACGTTTTAAGATAAATTGTGCAGATTCAGCGATTGCTTCTACTCTACAGTTACCGATTTGGCCAAGTTTCTAGGGCAATCAACATCACAGCCACGCAGTACAGCGATATGGTAGGAGAGCAGCTGCATTGGTATGACCGTGAGAATACCCTGTAGACAATCGACTGTACGCGGAATTTCTAAGCTACGTGACGAGAACGACTTTGTCTCTTCATCACCTTCTTCGCAAATAATAATTGGACGTCCTTTGCGTGATGTTACTTGTTGCAGTGCATTCATACATTTTATATATACAGGATCACGCATTACAATCATCATTACTGGCATAGAGCCATCAACAAGCGCTAATGGACCGTGTTTCAATTCACCAGCCATGATACCTTCGCTATGCATATAAGTCAATTCTTTAACTTTCTATAAAGAAAAACACGGAAGAAATTAAAACTTGCAACATATTTTAAAACTTTTAGCCAAACCTACCAAAGCGCCTTCTAAACAAGTTGCAAAATTGTAACCACGTCCCATAATAAGCAACGATCTGTGTTGGTATAAATCTTTGGCCAGTTCTTGCACCTTTAAATCAAGCTTAAGCACCTCATTGATTTGATCAGCCAAATTTGATAGCCCTTTTATTATTTCCAAGCGTCGTGTCTGCAAGGATAGTCTATCTTCAGACATGACCAACGCAAACATAACCAAAGATATGAATTGCGACGTGTATGCTTTTGTCGAAGCTACACCAATTTCTGGACCCGCATTAATATGCACTCCACAATGAGACTCACGGCAAATGCTGCTGCCGACCGTATTGGTGATGCCAACAATTAAAGCACCGCGCTGCTTGCAGTAGCGTAAAGCCATTAACGTGTCGGCAGTCTCACCGGACTGTGAGATGAAAAAGCAAACATCATCGCGGAAAATTGGAGTATTACGGTCAAGGAAGTCTGACGCCAATTCAACCATCACTGGAAGCTCTGTCAGTTCCTCAAGCAACTGTCGTGTAGCAACGGCGCTGTGATATGATGTACCACATCCAATAAGCATGAGTCGGCGGCAACGTTTGATTTCGGGTATGTACTCCTTAATACCACCAAGCACAATGCTGTTTGACTCGAATTTGACACGTCCACGCATAGTGTTGACCACAGACTCAGACTGCTCGAAAATTTCCTTCAACATGAAATAATCGTAGTTTCCTTTCATAATCTGTTGGATTTCCATTTTCAACGTAGTGATCTCACGTGCATGAGGATCATCGAGGCACTTGCGCAGGCGATGTATACTCAGAGCACCGTCCTTAACAGCAGCAACATCGTCGTCCTAAAAGCAAATAATGCGTTTTATTACGCATTACTATGAGTGTATTCTTTAAGCTACTTACTTCCAAGTAAATGACTCGATTTGTGTGCTCTATAACGGCAGAAGCATCCGAGGCAAAAAAGTATTCAACTTCCTTGTCTTCAAGCGGCATGAACTCCGATGTGCTATCCGAGCGTGGAATTACTGGTAATTCACGAGCATGTCCGTGAGGACGATGTTCTTTGTGGTTAATTATTTTGTTTTGATTTTATTTGGTTTTATGGTCGAATTAATAAGGAGCAAGCGATGAACAGTTTTTATGCATTGGCGTTTATGTGTGTTTTTGTATTTGAATTTAAAAAAGTATTTACAAAGTAATCGTCATTGCGGATGTAGCATGTTTGAACGAGCATGTTTTGAAAATTGTTCGAAAAGAAGAAATTGAAACCGAGAAAAATATTTAAAATTTTTTTAAAAATGTTTCCGTTTAAGCATTAATAAAGGTAAGAAGGAAAAAGTATAAACCAACAATAATCATCAGCGCACAAATAGAAAACCAACACCAAGAGACATGAAAGAAAAAAGAGCAGATAGAAGGGGAGAAAGAGAGAGAAACCAACAAATTTAGTTTATAATTAAACTTTAAAATTACACAATAACTTAAATGTTTAAAGTAATTATTATTTTGGTTTATGTTAAAATACGAATATTGCCAATTAATACAAACAATGTATACTTGCTTAAATACCACCAATAATATTAAGCGTAAAAAAAGAGTTCAACCATTAAGCGATAAAAAAACTCAACCATTAAATATAATAAAAAGCTCATATAAACTTAGCACTAGTTTATATAACTCGAGTAAAACACTCAAGTATTGCATAAAATGTTTGTATTTCATAAAAAACGAAGACAAACTAGTGTTGTACAATTAGACTAAAAATAATTTTTATATGTCGACCTGTGTTACATATTAAAAAAATTGATTAAAAATAAAAATATATTTTTTGAATAATTTCGGTTCTGTCAGTCATTCTTAAAAAATGCTTCTTACAGATATTTTATGCGCAGCAAGAACCAAATATTTACATTCCCCAATAAAAAGAAAGTAAACGTAAACTTACCTAAAAAATAAAACGAAAACTAATTAAACGGTATAAAAATGATAGTTTCATGGCTTTCGGTTAGAGAGCGTTTAAAAATTGTATGTGAATAGGTCTGGCTCATTTAATACGTTAATAAAGTTACCAAAGCTCTTTCGCAAAGCCAAGAGGTTTTTGTCTACTTCAAAGCTGATCCACACACTTCAAATACATTTAATTAAGATTCACATACATTGGTAAAAGGCTTTGGCGGATAACGTGAATTTCAGTACATCTGACATTTAGGTTGGCATATATTTCACAAATTCACCATTAAAAACGAACATTATTGAGGCTAGCTTGTCATTGCCATAAGTTTTCAAATCTATGGTGTCTTAAAATATGTTTGTGATAAGAGTGTTTCTTCCAGAATGTGAAAAAGACTTCAGAGCTAAGCGTTTAATTCAGCCGCTTTAAGAAAATTGTGGCTTGCCTTATCATGCGTCAGTGAAACTTGAACCCGCTTGTGTTCTGCTTCCACTGAACCTCCTGTACCCTCTTTAGATAATAATTACACTTTCGTACAAAATTAAAAATTTATTTTTTTTAACTAGTGAAAACTTTTTAAGAAAAACCTAGCTGCAACATTGTTGTGTTAAGAGCAACTTAAAGGTTTAAAGAAATGTATGACTTTTACAAAACTACAAGCGAAAGCTTGTCGACCATTGTTGTGATCACAAGGTAAACTCAAGTCAAATGCTGAAGTGTATAAGACAGTGTAACCTACATTTTTTTATAAAAACATAGTTTTCATACTTTTATAAAAACACACTCAGTAACACTCTTTGCAGTGACTTGGTAGTGATAAAAATTTTTTGTGGTGATTAAAAAGCTATATAGGTTTATCGAAAAGATCTACACTTTTTTAATGGTAAAGATAGCTATAGATTATCGGAGAGTTTTAAAAAACCTATTTTGCGTTTTTTTTTTAAGTCGTAAAGCTATGTCTACACAGAGAGTTAATTAATATTTAACTTATATTGAAACGAAGTTGTTTACACAGAGATACCGTAGCTGAATTAAATTGAATTTTCCGACAATGCTGCTGCTATCTTTGCGAATACATGCGATTTTTTCTTGCTATACGAAAGCTCAACGTGTTTTCATCCCATATTTAGATTCATGGGAATCCACTTCATTCCTTACTATTGCCCAATTCCTTTTCGAAGTTCTTTTGCTCATTTTTAAAGAAAATAACAATATATTGTTAAACACAAAAATTTTATAATTTACGAATCAGCTGTTATATTTTGACATTTCTTATAAAAAAGTTTCTTTCGTCAAAAATGCCACTGAATAAAATCTTTTATATTATTTTATGCATACTTTTAGGCACTTTTTTCATTGAGTTATAAAAAACTCAGAATAAATAATGACTTAAGCTGAGTTAAATTGTATATTTTTGTACTGGTAACGCAAAAGTTTATATCTCGCAAAATGGGCAAACCCAGCTTTGTACTGGTTACTGAGACTTAACTCTCTGTTTAGACATAGCTTTAGAATGAAATTATTTATGTATATTATTTCTCCATAAATGATGAATCAGATTCTAAAAATAAAATTTAATTACATATGTTTAGTATGGTTTAAAACAAGCTCCATATATAAAGCAAATTTAATCTATTTTGCAAGTAAAAAACTTACTTTTACCTATAGATTAAATAAATATATATTTACAAGTTGTAGTTGAACTTAAAATACACATACATCTATCAAATGTTGGAATATGTTTTAGCTCCCCAAACCAGTAATGCCCTTTTCTGTAAATAATTGTTATGGTCATGTATTTTTTTTTTGGTTTGCTTTTAATTAGAAGATAAGCACATATCAAATAAAAAGTTATTTAAAGGGCAATTTTTTTTTAATGTTACCTTGTGTACCGGCAGCATCGTTGTCTTTAGTTTATTTCATGTTTGTATTATGGGCACATATTTTGTTTTTTTTTTTTAATTTTGTTGTTTGATACCGACGCAGAAATATATAATTTAAAAAATTTATTAAAAAAAGAAAAAATCATGAAAATAGGAAAAACATAAGAAAAATAATATGGATTATTGAATATCATGTAAATAGTATGTTTATTTTTCATAAACTACAAAAATGACTTGCTATAATAAGCATGTCTGTCGAATAATGTGTGCTCAACACCAAAAAAAAGCCTGCGCCGAATTTAAAAATTAACCATATGGCGCTTTATGCTAAAGTTCATGAACGCCAAAAGTCAAATATAATGAGCGGTGAATATAGCGTAGTGTTCTTTTAAATTTAACCTTAAATATGTGTTTTTAATTCAGCAATGTTCCTTAGAATTTTTATGCAGATTTTTTTTTTATTATTGTTGGCGGCGCATTTTTATATCGAATATATTTATGTCATGTTTAACAATGTTGATAACTTATATGCAAAATAAGGTTATAATATTTTGTTAAGAAAAGATTTTTTAAAACTGCAAACATTATTTTAAGCTTATAGTTAGAGTAGCAAAACTTTTTGGGATATTGTGTAGCCAAACTGCCTTTCTTAGCAAAGAGCACTTTAAATAATGTTAGTTAATTTTATCCTTTTCAGGTCGATAATAAAAAAATTGTAATTTATTTTAAGTGCTGATGCTAACAAGAGCAGTACACCGAGTTAGTAACAGTAGAAGGAGTTTATTGACATGTGGTTTTTTATGCCGAACCAAGTATATAAATGATAATAAAATAATGCAAAATTATTATAATGAAAAAAGTTTAAAAACGTTTTGACTACCTTTTTCAGTCGGCTGCGTGATATCATCTAGTGATGATGAGAACATATATGGGGGTGGGGTAAAAGGTGGGCAATAGTGAACGTAGAATAAGTTGTGAGGAAATAGAATTGACGATAGATATAGTTCATTTAAACATATACATTTTGGTAGAACGTAGAAGTGGTAAGACAGCATAACACAATAATTAATAATAATAGCACGATGTTGGTTGGCAAACGAAACATATAAAACAAAAAGAAGAAAGCAAAAGAAAATAGAAAACAAAAACTGTTATAAACAAAAAGTAAAAGTAGTTAAAATGGTTTAAAAAGGTGTAAAGAAGGAAAAAAAGTGTATCGAACATTGAGTGCTTTATTGTCGTTAGCAGCACGTTAGCACATTCACGTAGTTGCGAGGTATCTTCATTAAACTAATCAATCAATGAATGAATGTATAATTTCTTTAGATCATTCGAATTTAACTTATTCGTAATTAAAAAGATTTATAAAGCTTCGTAATAAAGAAAATAGAAAATATCAATAAAGAATGATCATGAATAGATAGAAGCTAATGTGTCGAAACAACATTTGATGTAAAAACTTTAAAAATTCCTTTGGTCGGATATTTGGGTAGTGCATTGCTAACGACAATTATGCTATCAACGCTCGATATTTGTAAATACCAAACAACATTTAAAAGAATATATCTGAAGTTTCAGTATTTGAAATAATACGTACTTAAGTTAGATAGTTACTCAAACAAATACTTATGTCTATCTATATAACTCTCAGCTTAATGTATAACTTAATGTATAACGAATAACAAGAATCAACTAATTAAGAAACACAATAAACAGAATTATAAATAAGACCAGAGATCAGAAATAAGCCAGATAAAAGGTTCAATTGAATTATTTCAATAGCACTCTTAAAATCAGTAAAACACGCAAACTTTACAAAGACTCTTTTTTCAGTCGGAAAAATACTTCATAAACAATATACTTTTTACAAATGAAATATATATTGCAATATAGAATTCTCATCTGAATCACAAATATATTCTATATTTTTCGAAAATGAAACAAAATTTATACTCTTACGAGCACGTTGTACCAATTTTATTAGTAAGCAGGCTACGTTCGTTGTATTTCAACAATATTGCCGTGGTGAATTGGTCTATATTGGCAAGTAGCATTGAATACTTTATATTTACTAGCAAGTGCTACAATACTAGATTTTGAAGTTAGAAAAAACTTGTAAGAGACGCACTTTAGTCCAATTAATTATTTAAAATAAACAATTTTAGAAGATTGTAGACAAATGTTTTCCGGGAAGCTTTGTAAGTGGATTCGAAAAAGATACATTTGGTGCACTGGCAAATTTTGTTTTTTTTTTTAATAACAATAGAGTTCAGCGAATAGAGCTTTTATGCACTTTCTCAGCATTATTTAAAGCCGCAACCCATTTCATCAAATATATAATGATGTGGATACAAAAGGCTCAAAACAAAGTAAATGTGGAAAAATTTTAATTGGAAAGGACGTAACTACTAACCATGCATACATAGATCTAATTACAGAATATCTTTAAGTTTATTTTGAGTTGACCTTAAGACAAGTTAACATAAAAAACGCTACAGCTGATAACAAAGGTACACATGCGGTTTAAAGGAGCAGTTAACATATAGTTCGTTTTACTAAAAGGCACATAAATTAAGTGTAAGCGTTACTTCTGCATCTACGGTAAGAGTTAAAATTGATGAGAGAAAGAATTTCCGGAGAAACGAAAACACCGGTCATGAGTTGGTGTAAATATACGATATCTGCAAACCTCCTTCGCTCACTTAGTGACTGCATTATTCATAGTTTTAAGCGATCCTCATAAGGAGGAAGGTTTAAAATGTCAGTTCCACTTAAGCCCCTTAGAGCAAACCATTTATTTCCAATCAATTAAATTGAACTATTAATATTCATGGTAAGCTTCATTAATAAAAAGAAAATAACAATGATTTTAATCAAATTAAAAAGGAATGATTTTGTTCACAATGAACAAAACGTTTTTTCTGATTTCTGTGACTTTCTGATCTCTGAACTGAGCACTACTGAACACTACCGGTAAATGGATTGGTGTATTAGCATTATTTTAAACCTATTAAAAACTCATTTTATTCATGGTTTAAGAAAAATTATATTTTACTAATACGTCTGGAACATAATATTAAGAAAACAAAAATATAGCACGTTGTGGCATACTTGTTTATCGTTATATATCCAGGTTAAAATAAATTTTGCCATAACAATCCATTCACCGGTAATAATTTTCTGAATTTTTTATTTTTTGTAGTTTTAATCTTTAACGCAATGAACTCCTTTTTTATTGCGGCACAGATTATACTAGCTGTTCTATCTAGATTGTAAACTTAGACTATTACCTTTTCCATAAAGAATTGGAATGTGATCAGTTGCAAGGCGTGTCTTTGTTTTGATGCCAACCAATAGAGGTGAACCACGTCGAGATGATACACATTCACCAGGGAAATGCTTCGATTTAATTGCTATGGCAAAGGCACCTTCCTATAAATATAAAATATTAAGTCATATTTGTACAGATCTTTTACAGACAAAAGTTTCTAAAATTAATTTAGCAGCTGATTCTAACCAATTGTTGAATTGCTTGCTCTACTAATTCGCGGAATGAATAGCCTGGGTGTTTCTTCCACAAATGATGCACAAGTTTGGCGATCACTTCCGTATCAGTATCAGACTCAAACACATAACCACGCTTCTCTAGATACTTTTTAACATCCTTGTAGTTGGTTATGATGCCGTTGTGTACAACTACGAATGCATTTTCAATGTCTGAACGCTGTGGATGTGAATTTAATTCAGAGGGTACACCATGTGTAGCCCAACGTGTGTGCGCAATTCCAACGTGTGTCAAAACAGGCTCATCATAGTCCTTGCCACTGAATTCTGTTTAGGTAAAATGAAGAGTTATTAGAACATCGAAAAATCCTGCAACACATACTTTCAGCTATGGCATCCTCGAGAACTTTTACTTTGCCGCAACGCTTGACCATAACAATATCTTTGGTGTCTGCGGAATCAATGGCAACGCCGGTTGAGTCATAGCCACGATATTCCAAACGCTTCAAGCCGTTCACAAGCAGATCCAAGACTTCATGGCGTGTCTTTGGTGTCAAGTAATTCAGATAAGCAAAAATTCCTATATGAAGAATAAAAATAATATTTTAGATACTAGGCATGTCAGGAGAAATGTGGGAGCTATGTATATTTTAAATGGATAAAAAAATTTTTAATAAATATTGAATTTTCACCTGGTCTTCTTTTCAAAATATAATAATTATATATTTAAATCTTTCTTTTGAAAATTTGTTTGAGGAAATTAACTTCTACACAAGATTCACTCACATATCGATAGCAATGTCTTAAAAATATATTATTAAAAAAAAAGGAACGCAATTTAAAGCTTTATGGAGGATTTGAATTCCTCATAATGTTACCCATAAATGTCTCGTTTCTGTTTTATGATATATTTTCTAACAAATCGTTAAAAATTACTATTATTTATTTTCTATAGTTTTCTTTTTTAAGACAACAATAAAAAGATATACATATATATGATAAAAATAAAACAAATTTGGAAATATTAAAATAAAATATTTCCAATATAATACTGTGTATAAATAAATTAACAAATTTTACTAAGAAAAGTAATTTAAAATTATTTTTTACTTTGTAGTGATTTTGAAGTAGGTTTTGTTTTTTTTTTTTGTTAGTCTTTATTTCTTCTTTTTTAGAGAATACGATGAATTTTAGAAAAAAGTCAGTTTTTTTTTATCAGTTCCCTAGTATCAGTATTAACCGATATAAAGTAGTTTCCCTAAAGTGCCACACCCTATTTATAATCCTCCTACTTTTTTAATGATTCCACCTACCCATCTACCAAATATTAGTACCCCAGTTTCAATATTAACTGAAATGCAGTGTTTTCTAATAGTGACACGCCTCTTTGTTGAATCAAGCTTACTTTCTTCATAGTGTTTTGTTGAAATTCTACCTGCTCTTGCATCGTTTTCAGTACCCTAGTGACAATATTGACTGAGATACAGACTCTTTAATAGTGACACGCCTCTTTTCCGAATTCCGCCGACTTTATTTATAGTGTTTTACAATAATTATTCCCATTCTTGCAATGAATTTAATTACCCTAGTGTCAATAATATTCGGGGTACATTGTTTTTTTTATTACTGCCACACCCCTTTGTCAAGTAACGCCCTCTTTCTTGACAGTACTTTGTAATAATTCTGATTACTCTAGAGTCAATATTTACAATATTTACTGATACAATAAATGTTCTTATAGGGACACGCCCCTTTGTCGAATACAGCCCACTTCTCTGATGGTAATTTGTAATTATTGTGCCTTGGTGCCGTATGTATGACTTATGTTGTACTGAATTCCAATACTCTAGTGTCAATAGTATTCGAGACATTGTGTTTTTTATATATTGTGGCAATAACCTTTGTCAAGTAACGCCCACTTAGTTGACCGTCAATAATTGTGCCGACCCTTGTATTTTTACTGTAAATTTCAGCACCTTTGTGTCAATATTTACTCAGATACAGTACTTTTTATAGAGGCACGACATTTTGTCGAATATCGCCTACTTTTATAAATGGGCACCTTCGCATTCGTGGGTCTATCTGTTGACAAAAAATTACGGCAATCATGCAAGTGCTTTAGGAGTAATCGAATAAAACACTAAAACAAATAGAAATAACTTTTTAAGTTATATTTGATCGAAGTCTATGTACTCTTTATAGAATTATACAGCTTAAACTAATATGGGTTGTATGGGAGGTGAGCGTTTTCGTGGGCGGATGATGCCCATTTTTTATGCACACCTTAGTTTTGACATGAAATGCTCTCATATCAAATTTTGTCTCTATAGGTCAGATATAAAACTTGAACGAGTATTTTTTTATATTGTGGGTTGTATGTGAGGTGGGCGTGTTTGTGGGCGAATAACATCCATTTTGTGTACACATATAAGTTTTGATATAACATAGTCACACACCAAGTATTGTCTTTGTAGCTCCATATCCAAAACTCTTTTGGTTTTACTGAAGTGGGTTGTATGGGAGGTGGGAGTTAGGGTGGTAGTTTTATGTATGGATAAAAACAAAATCGTTTTTTTTTTCAAAGCTCAGAATCTTTTTTGTTTTATTTAGTGCTAAATTCAACCTACAAAAATTGTATCCTATTCAGTTGTCATTTAAAGGTGGCGCTACGTCATCAAAGTGTAGAGGTCAGATATCAAAGCGGAGACAGATAGGACGCGGCAATAACAAGACGAAACATCGCCAACATGACGACGAAGAGAAGTTTCGTTATGTCATTGACAACTGGAATATTGGGTGCGTTCTGGAAACTAAAGGAGCGCAAAGTGATATATACAACATGTTGACAACACGTTGTGTGTCTTCTGAACGGTTATTTTCATTTTCTGTAAACACTTGGAAAAATTATGAATTTACTACATATGTATTTGGACGAGATAATTAATATTTTCATAATAGACTTATCACTTTCAAATGTATCAAACTTTGTGAATAAGTCAAATTGAAAATTACAACATGTTGAGTAAATGTGAAAAATACACAACATGTTGTGAGTAGCTGAAACTGATGCTTGCCGTTCAAAAGACTTTTAGTCAACAGTTGCGCAACTGTTGCGAAAAATTTAGTTTCGAGAACGCACCCATTATTAACGCATTATTAAGAAGCTGTGTTTTCTTCCATAATCCCAACTATCAACAAAAAAACTAAGATTTTTACTCGAAAGGAAGCATCTGCCTTAGATAGAAGTAAATTTAGTAATTGAAATGCTGTATATGTTTTGTCAACGACTGCACAATCGTTAGGGCAAAATCCTCAATATTCTAGGATTAATAGTGAGTCAGTCAGCAATCTCTCAAAAATTATAGGGAGGCAATTGCCAAAGAAATAATGGCTAAATCGCAATACTGCGTTAGGTCGGTCGTGCGTTGACAGTTCGAGTAGAGATCAACGTGTTCTTATGGTGCAAATCTAAATACGAGCCTGAACAAATCAAAAGTCGTTGCGACCGACGATATCGCAAAGCACAACAGTACATGAAAATATATGAACACGTCCAAAATCAAATCACAGCTAGTTGGTCGCAACGATAAATCACTGACTTAGAATCTATTCTATTTTTGCTTTTGCGACCGACGATTTTCTCTCTGAGAGCCATTAGTGCTGCCATATTTTTGCTTATAATTGGGTACGTTCAAAGCCATTTTCTTAGTTGTTATTATGAACTGACGTTTGTTGTTTGCTTGTGTTGTATTTACACTAACACTTTTTTGCTTTTGTTGTATTTACAAAGTGTAAACCACATTTAATTGCTAACGAAAATCAAAAAATCGCAATCGCTTCATTCTGGACGCATTCGCTGCGTTCGACGACCAGAGAGGATCGTTGGTCGCAACGACTTTTGATTCTGTTCAGGCTCTACGACCTCAAGGGTTGGTCGTACTTCATATCGTAAGACAAGAAGAAGAGATAAAATACGACCAAAGTACGATCTAACGAGATTAGTAGAAAAATGTTCTACTCGGTCGTGCGTTTGACATTTCTTCATATAGCAGAGTTGCATTTTCGTTGAAAGCGCTTAAAATGTGGGTGTTTTATGGTTTCACTGGCAAAGATAGATTTTCGTGGGATTTCTTTTATTATCGCTGGAATTTATGTTTTATATAATTTTTTAAATAACTATTGTATTATGTTTCTTCAAATTATCTTTGTATAAGTATGCGTTGGCGAAACAGGTAAGAACAACTTTTGTGGGCATTTTTGTATAGCTGCATTTATTGGCATCGCCAAAATTACAGACGCACGATCTGTCAGCGCAACATTGAGTTTTGTTAATTTATAGGTTGTGCGTTCTGACAGCTCATCTCGTAAAGTTTATGCAACGTCGATATAAAGTACGATCGACGCACGACCGACCTAACGCAATATTGCGATTTTAGCATTAGAGCTTTGTTTCTGTCAACAGTTGCACTTACAGGAAACTGTAAGTCAATAAAGAAAGTCGATCGACTCGCAGTTATAATGTCAGAAGAGGGTGTGATGAATCTACTTTGTATCACGCAAATTCCAAATGGAACCGCGAAGGCACAAGCAAAAGCTGTTTTTATTTTATTGGAAAAGTGGAATTTGAAAAGAATACAATCAAAAAATCTTTGTTTATTCATCTTAATTCATTTTATTCCCCTACCATTTCCTCTTAGTTTCGGTTTCTATCTGTTATATCGATTCAAAACCATGTCCACGGAGCGGTCTCTTGAGTTTAGCGAATAGCCAGAAGTCACTACGGCTAACTCAGGCGAATACGGTGGTTGCGGATCGATTTGGAACGAGTTTTTGGCTAAATTAAGTATCACTAATTACGAGTGCAGTGTGTACTTTGCAATGCAAACACCAAGAATTGTCTTTCCACAGTTCAGGTCTTGTTTGACGTAAAGCATTACACAAACGACGCGTCGCGACGCATAACACTCAAGTAGTATGCTTTGTTGACAGTCTGGCCGGTTGGAAGGAATGAAAAATGCACTACACCGTGATAACATTTCAAGTGTGCTGCGCCACCAATAAATATTAATTTATTTTCCTCAAACTTCTTGTTACTGTTTTTTTTTTTAACAAATGTACCATTCTTAGACATGATACTTGAAACATGAACATAAAAATAATATTATTGTCACCCTAGTGGGCGTGTTCGTGGGCGTATGGTTCCCATTTTTGGAGCAGTTTTATTTCTGTAGATCAAATATTAACCTTTTTATAGTTTTCAATTTTGGGGTTGTATGGAAAATGGGCGTGTTTGTGGGCGGATAAGCGAATTTTTGTACACATCTAAGTATTGGATTAAGATACATATATATTACATTTTATTTCTGTAGCTTTAGCACAACTCTCTATATAGTGATTTCAATGTTTTAATCGTATCGAAGGTAGGCGTGTCAGTGGGCGGATTCCAAAAATATTAAATACTGCAGATTCTTGGGTCCATGTGAATATGTGTACCAACTTTAATGCAATTATCTCAACTCGCTCTTCCTATAAAAAAATTGTTGTTTTTATTTATTGCGAAAAAAATAACTATTTTATAACCTGCAACTATAACCTAAACATATGAAAAGATTTAACGATTGCTTCTTATGGCTTCGTCAAAGCATATACAAAATCATTTCTTATGTCTTTTTTTATTAACTTATCTCTTAAGTTACTTGAAGAGTAAGTATGCACAAAATTTAATTTTTTGTCATCATAAAAAACCAGCTTTATTGATTTAAAACTCTTGAGGTTTTTTGTTGTGTTTAAGAGATGTTAAACCTTACGCTGCTTCAGAGCAGAACAAAATTTTGTCTGCAACTTGTATAAAGTTTTGCAATTACGAAAGACTGTTGCAAAAACAAATAATAAAAAACACAAAAAAAGCAGCACATAACGGGACACAAAATGCGATTGCCAAAGCTGCTGATATTTGGTGACATTTAAGCTAATGTAGGTTGGCTTAAATGCCAGAGTCTGGCTGGGTCTTAATAAGCAAAATGATTGACAGAGGAAACATTTTTTTCTTCATTCAAATGCATTCATTTTTCGTGTTTTCTGTTCAGCAAATAAATGAAATATTTAATAAGACTTAATTGATTTTCTATGAAACTTTAATAATTTGGGTGATTTTGTTTTTAAATATTCACAATTGCTATTCCAAAAACTGAGCAAACAAACATGAAAATGTTATAAAAGCAATGCATTTCAAATTCTCAAAACTTTCAACATTCAGAATAATTTAATATTATTTTTTAATATTTAAGTATTTATATAAGGCAAATGCGTTGTAAGTGCGAAAGTAATGAAGCTTTTATATAAATTGCAAAAGCAGAGTTAGATCAAAAACAACGAGAAAAAAGAAACAGTTTCGATAGTATCGTAAGTGTAGACGTAAAATTCTGTTTAAATAGTAACCTTTTCTGCTTTGTCTCTTTAGTCCGTATACACATATTTTTTATGATATAATTTTGATAATTATATAATTATAAACAAATTCAGAAAGCTTGGATAGCAAATTCTATACAAAAAACCTTCTTCCATTCTTACAAAAACCTTCAGAATTGTTTCAAAAGGCTTCTATGTTCCAAAAGGTTATACTTAGCATAACCGTGGCCGTAGCCACGATTTTTCTTTGGAAGGTTTTAATAAAAAAAAATATTTAAGTACTTAAAACAAGTTAGAACAGTTGTCACGAAATTATTATTAAACTAGTTCTTTTCCGTCAAAAATTACGGACCCGGTTTTAATAAAGAAAAAAAAACATGAATAATTGATTTTCTTAAAGCTGAACTAGAAATCAGCGATGGTCACATATTCGATTTTAAATTGTGCAAATAAAAACTTGTAGTTCCAAATATTTGTAAAATACCTTAAAGTAAAAACGGAAACTGTAGTAGGTATGACGAAATAAGTTTAACATTTTTTGTAAAATTGAAAATTTCAAAATGAAAAATATATAAAAAGTTTTTGAAGTTTCAATAAATCACAAAACAAAAAATGCCTAAAAATATGCTATGATTTTTTTTTTAAATCAAGAGTTTCGCACTCACATTTTACGGAATTATGTTAAAGTAATGTGATTTTTGTTTACCATTAAAAAGGACCGTTTTCGCTAAAACAAAAAAAAACAATCTCAACACTTACTTTATATTGTACGGTATATTCACAAAACTAACATAGAATATAATATAGCAAATTAAGCATAATATAGAAATTTCTACGTCTTGTGGTGAAAGATTATGAAAAAAAGCGGACATATCAAATATTTCCGTCATTTTAACCTAAGGGGCGCCACATTTTAAAAAAAACGCGGACAAATTAAATATCTCCGTCATTTGGACATAATGGGAACACATTTTTAAGTATGTATTTTAATATTTTTGTGTAGATTTGGCAAGTTTTGGCTGCTTGTAGTAGTAAACATTGAGAAAAAGTCAGCTAAAAGCCAAAATATTTTATAAATTTGAATTTAAAAAATTTCAAAACTCTTTTTAGATATTTGGTATGTTTACGAAATATAAAGCCCGAGACATTTTGAACAACTTTTCCAAAGAAATCTAGCCAAAAAAGTCTACCAGTTATAAATAACAAGCCATAAAATAGGGCATATAACCTGAAAAATCTTCCCTTGGCGGCAAAATTTTTAACAAAACTATATTCTATGAGTCGAGTGAAAACTTTAAGAACTAATAATGCTGTTCCATTCCATACCCGAAATAAGGTTAGCATTTTTTTAAGAAACTGTTACCGTCATATTTTGACCACGAATTTAAGTCCAATTTTGCTACATGTGTATTAAAACAATTTTATTGGGAATATTTTTTTGTAAAAAAAGTTATTTATATTGTGTGTGATATGCATTAAAATATGCAGCCAAATTTCCTTAGAATCCCTTGCAAGATTTGCAAATTCCACACAAATCTTTGAGGATTTCCACTATTTTCTTAAAAGCTTTCAGGAATCTCAATCACTAAGGACCAAAATTAATATCACTAATTGATTTTGTGTGAAGAAAACTTATTATTAAAGATAAATATGATTATCGTGTTCAAATATTATCTCAACGGTTGAAAAAACCTAAAATTCGAATAATTAAATTTGAATTTCATGATAAGATAAACGTTAAAAAGATGATTAGTTAATTAATACATTTTTACAATCAACATTTGTTTTAAGCAAAATATCGATTTTTAAGTAATGAAAAATAATTTTACAGTATGTTTTATTCTTTTTCCTGGCGGCAGTTTTTGGTTTACTATAAAGCTAAACTGTTCCTCTTTAAAGCAGTTCTATTAGTTAAAAGAATTCATCAGATTTAAGAAATATAAGATGATGAATCCAATATAACGTAATACGATTCGACAAATTCTACATAATATTATAAAATTTCATTCCCGATCCACTATTGATCCAAAATTATCAAAATTCTTTTCCATATCTCAATGCGTTGATAAGATATATATTGGGTATTTTTCCGCATTAGGCTATCGTGATGACTTTTTTCCGAATTTTTGAAATAATAACAATGTTTATTTTAGGAAAAAAAAAACTGACTAAAATCAGCAAGGATTACTTTTAGCGGTGGAGGGCAAAATGAATAGCTGAACTGCTGATTTGGTAGAAAAATACCCAGATCAGTAAATTACCTATTTTTTATTACTAATGCGATCGAGCCAAAATTGGTGTCGGTGAAAAGGTAAGATAAGAAACTAAATATTTTTGTTGTGTTTTGATCCATTTTCTATACTTCCTGTATTCCACTGCCGCTTCTTCCACCACCGGAAAATTAATGATTTTCGTAGTCTGGCAACTCTAGTCAAATGACAGAATTATAAGAAGACATCCAGTAGCCTAAAAAATTCTGATCTTACCTAACCATCCCCATCAAAAGTATTGCGATATCGGTAAATCCAAACTTTTAAGTGGTTTTTTGAAAAAAATAATTTTCATGTGTATGTTCCAACCAATGCTAGTTTTTCATAGGATCCGAGAAAAAATATCCGAAATATCTATATTTTCATAATTTGAGTAGCAATTTTTAAATGAAACTGTTTGCGCTAGTAATGAAATTTAATTCATGCTTTAAAAATATGAGGTTAGCTAGGAAAAGGGCTTTATTATTCAGAATTTATTAAATTAAAAATATTTATAGACATTTTTTCTTGATTATGAAATTTTTGATTATGAAATTTTCATTTTTCGTACGCCATATTTGGTAAACTTCTATATTTTTGAAATCGTACTTCAGATTTGAATCAGTTTTGTTGTACACAATTTTACATTAATATGTTTTCCATGTAAAAGTAATATAAGCCATGATTATAATTTTTTTTAAATAAAGTAAATGCATTAAAACTATGGGTGGTTGTTACATAGATGCCGTCAGAAACCTCCTTAAGTTAAGTATTTCAAAATAAAAAGTTTACAAATATTAAATTTAAAAAAAAAAAATATAACTCAAAACTTGAAACTCATCACGGTTTTATAAAATATCTAGCATTTTTCTGAAAGTACTTTCCGCATAATATTCATACTTAACACGATTTTTTAAGGTTTGTGAATTTTAGGGACTCATAATGATATAAAAAAACAATTTTCGTGACTTCTTACAATTTTTTCAAGACCACAATTTAATCAGAACGTTTCTTATTAGGTTATTTATAACCAATTATAACTTTTAACAGAATTTTTAGAAAATTGGAAATTTTAAATATTCTTTTGAAGCATTTGAATGTTTCATCTTTCTATAAATTTGTTTTGTTAATGAAAAATATCAACATTTGCTTGTAATTATTTGGGTTGAATTGATTTTTTGGCTACACTTGGGTACCTAGGGAGGGAAGGGGTGCGTTGACCCCCAAAACCCCAACCTTTTGGCCACGGGCCTGCCTTATACAGCCATAATTTTTAAACAACCAGGAAAGATACTTTTTGATAACAAAGTCATCATTTTTTTGAACCCGGCACACTTCTCTGATATAACCACTGGGCTCATGTGCAACCCAGTTACAAAAAACCGTAATAAAAAATTAACTTTAAACTATTTTGACTTGATTTGTTTTATTTTCAGCTTTTAAAAAGTGCATTCGTTAACCCTCTATAATAGCATGGGGTCGCAGTGACCCCACAACATTTTATAATCTAATTTTCATTTTTTTAACTTTTGAAAACCTGGCTACTGGCGCCACCAGTAAACTCACCTAGTGAGGATATTATTTCAAGCTTTAGTATAATTTCGGTAGTCATCGGAAGTGGTAGGTAAAATTTTGTGGGGTCGTTACAAATTGCATCTTTAACGATTAGATGCACCGTTGGAATTTTTCAAAAATCTTTGAGTGTTTTTCGAATGTATCCTATTTTTCCTATCCTATTTTTCTTTATTCTATTTAAAATAAAAATTTCTTACTTATACCTAGACTTGCTCTAAAAAACAACAAACTTTTTCAATTCATATAAGTTTGAAGCCCATTGAACCTCTCAGAAAGATTTTATGGGGTAAAAAAGTTATTGGGGTAAAATTGACCCCCTGCTAGCATCCAGTTTTTCTTTGAGGCCTAGCATCCAGTTTCATAGGCCTAAAATGACATTTTTAAGTTGGTTTAAATAGTTATAGGAAAGCATAAGAATGTGTATTTTATAGCATTATACAAAAATAGTGGGTTTGGAAACAACCTCAGTGTGCCGAAAACGGATTAAAGCATAACCTTTAAATAAAGTTGTGGTGAAAATTTGAATGTTGTAAAAATTTTTCTTACCATTAATGTACAAATTTAATTTTTTTTTATTAAAAATTCACAAATTAATAACAAAAAAGGCTTTAGTAGAAAAATGTTAACTATTTTAAACTTAAAAAAGTTTGTTTTTAATGTACTCACCACACATGCTGACAGAGTTTCAAGATAGTTTCGAAAGTGAATTCAAGTTCCAACCAATGCTATGAGAATCAGCTGTAAGGAAAAAAAAACAAATAATTTAAAAATTAAGTTCATTTCTAAGTAAAAAGCGCATTATAATAATAAGAAATAAAACGAAAAAAAAGAAATGTTTGCACAAGTGTTATTGTTTTTATTCCATTAAAATTCATCAATTGCTTTTAAGAACATAATTTTTTCTTGGGAATTTAAAATTTTTCAACTTATTGCAAGATAAAAAACATTCCAGTTGATTGAAATGAAAGTTATTGTTATCAATATAACACAAAAATATGAAAAATAAAAACAAAAGCACACACAATACATTAATAAGTACTTGAAAAAACGACAATTTCCGCTTAAATTACGCTAGTTTTAGACAAATTTGACGAGACATAGTGTTTACAAGAAATGCAATTCAAGATAAGAAAAAAACAATGTTGCTATAATCTTGAAATGTTTGCGCTTGAGAGCAAAATACGAGTAATTATAGCATTTTTCAACTGACATCCTAGTTAAAATTCTAGTAGACAAACAATTAGCACTTAATTACTATTGTTCACATATCCAAGTCTTTGAGATAAATTTAAGATCTAATGACTTACAAATCAATCAAGATATATTAAGTAATGTTATAAGAATTCATAAAAAAATTTTTTTATACCATCAACCTGGCCTTATCTGTTGTTTATTTCTAACATACTAATACAACAGGAAAGGAACTTTCTGAAACAATTAATAAATTTGAAACAAGTGTTAACAATAGAATTCCAAAGCACTAAACAGTCCTCTATCATGTCAGGTTTTAAAAAAATATTTAAAATAACAAAACGTACAAGACACTTTATTTGACAATAATTACTTTTGCGCACTAAATTTATTGTTGACATTTAAAAATAATTTATTCAAATATTTTAGCACTTAAAATCTTTCAAGTCTGGTTTTTCAAGTATTAAATTCAAATAAATTTATTATTTAGAAGGAAGACATAAAGACGTTGTTTTTTTTTTCTTTTTCTTTTATCAAGGTTCTTTTTTCTGGTCGACTGTGTGTGATTCTAAATTATTAGCATACATAAATGTGAACAAATGTCTACTTTTTATCAGGTTAAGTTTAAAAAAAAAACACTTCCTCGTTCTTAGATTCTTTTGTAATTTCAAGTCCGTTACACTCTTCTTCAACAGTTACGCCAACAGTTTAAATTAATTTCTGTTTATCGATACGGTGTTTTACAAACCGAATTTTATAAAATGTAACGGTTATCGGCTGTGTCTTTCTTAATTGTTTTGTTGAAGTTATGAGAATTTTAAAAAATTTTTACGCGTAGCTACTTTTAGCTGCATTTTTGTATTTATGATTGCAGAACACTCTTTAAAACAACACAAACACACAAAACACACCTGAATTTTAATTGCTTACGACGTATTTTGACTTTACTTTTGTTTAAAAAAGAAAACAAACTTTTCCAACAAAAAACAAAAACAATAAAAAAACAGCAAAAAACTCTCAAAAGCAACTGTTTAACTCCACGGTTGGAATTAAAATGAGCTCGAAACAAAAGTTCCGTGCACAAAATACAACATTTTTATAGCTATGCGTACGCAAAAGACACGATCGTGATTTCGTCAAGTATTTAGACCAAGTTGTGCCACAGTTCACGTTACTCTTTGCCAACACCAACACCATTACCACCAACAACAACAACAACAACACCACCACCACCACCGCCATCACTATAGCCACCAACAACAGCGCCAGTAATATTAACAATATTAGCACGGAATGATATAAACAACAAAAAAGCCTTAAACGGCCTAAACAATACCAAAGAGCGCAAGCCACGGAGTCAGAACTGCAAAAAGAGCACGCGCGAGAGTACGAAAAAAATTACCAAAAAACTTCGCGACGTTGCAAACGATTTATCTTGTTTCACACCGTGGACAAGTTAGCTGTGGGAGCGGTTATTGTTGGGAAAAAAGCAAATCTCGAAGGGTCGTTTAATAAGTTGCTCGACGACTTGCAATTGTTGCCCAATCTGTATGACTTAGTTCAAGTATCAAGCTTTGGTTAGTTAAAGAAACATTGCCATAAATTGAAGAATATATTTTTAATTCTGCTCAATGCAAAAGATACTCACTCTATCGATCCATTATAAAGTTAAACGTAAAACAATTAAAATAGGCTACTTAACCCTCAAACGGTACATCATCACATCAGTACACACATACGAGACACTAGTGCGAATTGACATTTTATTTGCATAATTAACAGTCAGCAAAATTCATATTCATACAACTAATATTTTGGATCAAACTCGCAATTTTTTGCTAAAATTTCACAAAATAAAAGGTAAAAAAGTATTATTGTAATAAAGGAGTACAATATAAAATGTATTTTCAAATACAAAAAACTAAAAATAAATTTTTCATATATAATGTATCGACAGAAATCGATATTGTGCAAATTCAATACATACAATCGTAAGAGCTTGTTCCATATATTACCCAGCAAATACAAGAAAAAAAAATTCTGTAACATTTGAGAATTAGTAATTCTGTTATAACATTTCTAATCATTTGAGTTTAAGCATTTTCTGAAAAGCTATTCTTCAACTTTCGCCGGAATTGAGGGAGATTTGAGAAATTATTTGGAACTTTGATATCAAGTTGAGAATAACAAATTTTTCAACTTGATAACTAAGAAAATCATCTTACAAAAAAAGTGCCTTTTAAGTTGAGAACACTATAATCCGCCAATTGAGATGTTAAGAATAAACGTCGGAGACTTGAGAAATCCATTCGATATCAAGTTAACCTCAAGTTAATGTCAAACAAAAATAATAGTTGGGTATTGTACGTTACAAAAGCAACAAAACATCAGCTGCTTTCTGCGAAAGGTTTTAAGATTTTTTACAAAAAAAGAGTGAGTAATGCATTTTTTTTTAAAATGGGACAAAAAAAAACGAATGACGTGAGAGAATTGGTTATTAATTGCATAACGATGTCAAATCATTACGAGAAATTGGAAGAACTATAAATCGGAGTCACTCTACATATAGTAAAAAAAAAACAAACAAATTGGCCATTTCAGCCCTTGAAAGGACTTTGACCGAGCTTCTTATGATCAATTGTGTTGTGTGTGTTATTAAATGTTTACACACAATTGACCGAGAACTGCACCTACATGTTTTATGCCGACTCCGAACGGCTAATGTTCATGTTCTCAAGAAGCTTTACATGGCATTATTTACTCTCTGAGGTTTGCCATTGTCTGCAAAGAGGTGGTGACCGATTAGAAAATTTTTTTATTGAATAAACTTTTCGCCGCGGCTGGATATCGAACCCGGGCTCCTAGCATGCTAAGCCACACACTTAACCTGCATGCCACGGTCACCACTTGCAATATATAGTAAGGACACATAAAACACGAGGATATGTGAAACGTAGGTACCGTAATGAGACCAAGAAAAAACTATCGCGACGACAAATATCATTTTTATTAAGGGAAGAACAAAAGCACAAACTGCACAAACAGTTCGAAATACGACAAAACATAAGAAGTAGAGTTGCCGCGAGAAAACCGTATATAAATGCGATCAACCGTAAAAAACGAGTTAACTTTGTGAAAAAGTACCTCAACAGAGATTTCAGTTTTTGGAGACTTTTTATATTTTTTTCGATGGATGCAAATTAATCTCAAATTGTCAGATAGAGCAGTTAAAATATGGCGAAAAAAACAAACGTTTCTATTGTAGAAATCTTCTACCAACTTTTAAGCATGGTGTAGAATCTGCCATGTGCTGGTCTGTTTTGCTGCGAATGGCGTTGGAAAGTTGGTACATATTCCAGGAATAATGAATTAACAACAAAATGCTGCTAGTTTAGATCTCGAGAGTCATTATATCTTCCAGCAAGATAGCGATCCAAAACACACAGCTTTTGATACTCACTTGTGGATTTTTTACAACTGTACTTATTATTTAAAAGCGCTTCCGCTAAGCTCAGACATAAGTCTCATAGGGAACCTGTGATATATTTTCAAAAAGAAATTGCGAAAATATGACACAAGAAATAAAAAACATCTTTAAGTTGAAGAGTGGAGTGAAAAAATTTCGCCTGACCTGACTGAAGAATTGGTACATTTGATGCAACGACGCTTAAAGGATATTATTAAACAGCGGGAATACCCAACAAAATTCTAATCGCCAATTATTTTATAAAAAACAATCTTTAGGAAAACCTTAAAAGAACTGGTTTTAAGTTTTGCGCTTGAAAAAAACCGATTTCTGTTGTTAAATATTATATGAACTATTTTTATAATTTTTTCTTCTTGAAAATAAATTTTATTTTTTATTTTTTTATTAAAATAATAATTCGGCCTTTTATTTCGTAATACAAAGTGTGGGTTTGTTCCAAAAAATGAGGTGTATGAATATGAATGTTGGTGACCGTGGCATGCAAGTTAAGTGTGTGGCTTAGCATGCTCGAATCCCGAGTTCGATCCCCAGTCGCAGGTAAAAGTTTTTCAATAAAACAAATTTTTCTGATCGGTCACCACCTCTCTGCAGACAATGGCAAACCTTAGAGAGTAAATAATGCCATGTAAAGCTTCTTGAGAACATGAACTTTAGCCGTTCGGATTCGGCATAAAACATGTAGGTCCAGTTCTTGGTCAATTGTGTGCAAATATTTAATAACACACACAACACAATTGATCATAAAAAGCTAGGTCAAAGTCCTTTCAAGGGCTGAAATGGCCAATTTGTTTTGTTTTTTTGTTTTATAAATATGATTATTGCTATCTATATATTTTAACATGTCGAAATATTTGCAAAGTCGCTCAAATCGTTCTTGAGTTGACAAAAATTTGTTTGTTCTTAAAAAAAGTCATTCTTCTAAAACTGAAGGTTTTGCTGCAAGCACTTATTTAAGCATAAAACAATATCAGTACATTATTTTCGAATCAACTCTGACTGAACTTTCGATTGCCACGAAGCTAAAAACGATGCCCACTTTAATTTTTGGCATTTTCTTTGTTAAAGAATTGCTCTAAAGAAAGGAAAAACTGGAATGAATGCGAATTATTTGAATTTTATAGAGTTGGTCTGGACTATTGGTAACGCCTAAACGGCACACTAGTACAGCCAACGAACTTCTAGGTCGGAAAAATAACTTGTTTTCCACGTGGGGGGCAGGTGATCTTGCGATTTTTGATTTAAAATAAAATATTTATGGGACATTCCACGTCAAAGGGATCACCTCTGAGCCCAGAAATTATCAAATCGAAAACAAGTGAGCAAAGTATCAATATTTTCGTTGAAAGTATACTTTTTTGGCAAGAGTCCAAAAAAATTGAAATTTCGGGTATATTTCACTTATTGATGAATGGCTTATTACAGCAATTCTGCCATGAAAACAGTTCTGTTCAGTATTCAGTGTTCAGTGAATTACAAAATCGCGAGCTTTGCGAGATTTTTGTTGAATTTTTTTATAATGTTAATCTTTGAGAACTCACTGCAAAAAACTCTTAATCTAATTCAAATGATCAGCTGATTTTAAATCTTATTCGGCACACTTCTCGGGTATAACGTGCTCTGCACACTGGAATCATGTGAACCCAGCGACAAGAAACAAGCATTAAAAATAAACTAAAGAATATTTTGACTTGATTTGTTTTCTTGTGCTTCTTAAATGTGTATTTTTTAATAAAATACAAGTTTCAAGTGTCGAAGTTTTTAAATATAAATTGAAATAGATATAGTAAAAGCATAAGAATGTATATTTCATGTCAAAACACAAAAATTGTGGATTGTTGATAATTTCAGTGTGCCAAATAAGGGTTAAGTGACGGCACAATTTCGTTAGTGATGCTTGATTTTAAAAAAAATTTAAATATTTTCCACTTTTTTTTACATGTTTTTAATATATTTACAGAGTTAGGTAAATCATAAACTCAATATTTGATGTTTTTGCCTGCTTTGCGCATATGAACTTTCTTATCGGCTGCTTTGGTTTTTGTGAATATACCGACATTTTCCATTAAAGGTCAATTCAACTTAACCAACGATTGAGGTTGATGTTTATTATGTTAAAAACCAATAAGGTTATTCACAATACAGTGCAGTTGCTAGAGCAGTTGAGGACTTGTGCAGTTAGGTTTTCGTGAACACACCATACTTCTAACTGAGATTATTAATATGATTACTTTTTATATTATTATTATGATTGGCTTAACTCTTAAATATTGCGTGACTATTTCAAAGCTATCAAATTTTTGCACACAACTGCTCAAGTTTGGACTATAGTAGAAAAGTAGTTGCGCAGATTTTTGACGTAAGTGTATTTTGTTTTTGTAAAGTGTAAACCGTCCTCAACTGCACTGTATCGTCATACCCCTATAGACATGCTCTAAAAGTGCTTTTTCGCACATATTTGTTTTCTTTGCTTTGCGCATGGGATTATCTCAGGTCACATTCTCAGTGTGTCGAATGGATTGAAGGATCGAGTGGATTGAAATATGGCTTTTATAATGTGAATTTTGGTTAAACGGGTACCAGTTTAACCAAAAGAACCACTGTTTACTGCAAATTTATGCAAATGTTTCCGAGTCCATTCACGGCTTACACTTCTCCCGATCATCTTCGACCACATTTTCGCTAAGTATCTTACTGCAGTCCGTCTTTTTTCTATTATTATGGCCTCCAATGCTCATATATCTCGATCATTTACAAAAAAATGTTGCCTTGTCGCGGTGCAAAATGTTTTCAATGTTGCCCGCAACCCTGTAAAAGTGCATGTTTTTTCTACTCAAGAAATGTCAACATAATAATAAACGAATCTAACCATCCTTGTCTAACGCACGCATTTCATAATATTGGCGTTTTAAGAACAGCTGATAAGCAGAGCAACATTCTCCCCTGAGAAAGCTTCGCAGGGCAGAAAGTGCGCCTTTTTTGCCCTGTCTGAGTGCAATATTTTAAGAAACGAACACAGAATTTACTCACTCGTTTGCACTTATTTTAGAATCGAACACGAAAAAAGGCAACATTTTTTGGTAGAAAAGAAAACGCCATTACTTCCTCGCCCATGCTGCTGTGGCTAAATTGAGGCGATATTCACATTATTTTTGATGACGTTTTGGACAGTTGACTTTGCTAATCCTAGGGGCTATGCAATAAAAATTATAAGTTTTGTGTAAAAGAAAGTTTTTACCAATTTACTTTATTATTTCTTCACAAACTGCTTTGCCACGTACCATATTAGAAAATCATAAAAAAAAACTACTGGTATAAAATCAAAGAGTGACCGAAATTTTTTCAAAACAGTTCCAAAACATTCTCAATTGATATACAGAATCAGCAAAAAATAATTTGTACCGTTATCCTTCTCCACACTTGCATTCTTTCTATCGTACGTATTGAAAGTTGTCAGATTTTGAATTGCATTTTGGTTAATCTCGCTTTAAATGTTCTTGTTTTTGTAATTTTTTTTACTTTTGCTATTAATTCTGAAAAATTACATTTCAAACTTTAAGGATACAAACTTTGTATCAGAAATATTGTTTTCTTATAATAAATAAGAGTTGAAAGTGTTAATACTGTAAAATATGCAGCCGTACGAACTGATTGTTGTCGGGGTAGTCTATATTTTAAAAAAACAATTATGTATTCATAGAAATTGAAGAAGTATTACAAAATATAGTGGAAAAGCAATGTAGCAGCAAAAGTTGCTAATAGAAAAAATATTAATATAATATAAATAATATATATCAAAATTATTATGTTTTGGCCACAAAAAACTCTCAAATCGAGGCAATAGTTTTCTGGATGCAAGTTTCGCTTGTATAAATCCTTCTCTTTAGTTTTTGTCGCATAAATACATACATAGATGCTTTTGTCACTATTCCTGTAAATCATTCAAACGCCCTCAAATGGCATGGAAGCTTTAAAAAAATTAAGATTTCATACCACCCAGGCTCAACAGTTTCATTCATTTGTTAATTAGGGATCTGTTTCTGTCGAAGAATTCGCGGATCGAAAAAAAATTTTGTTTTAAACCGAAAATCATACTCTAAATGACGTAGTTGATGATAATCTTAGTAATTTATAGTTTTACTGGTTCTCCACATATTTCGGAAAAATGTGCTGAAAAAACTTGTATGGGAGCAGCCAAAAACCTTAAACAAAATAATCTTTAACTCTTATTTGTCCTAATCGTTCCATAGTGCATCATTAGACGATTCGATGATCGATGAATAAATGAATAATTTTTGACAGTTCCATAATTGACATTAATATACAACATATTTTTATTATAAATGGATTTGAAAAAAAAAAAAAATGTTCGACCCACCTTAATGCTCAGTGCTCCTAAAGACTGAAGTAGCTAGTAAATTATGTTTTTTGTTTTTGTCTACTAGTGTTTTCTTTAATCTTTTTATTTGGTACCTAAGAACTTTATCACCGTTACGCCGGAGAAACCCGGAAGATGAGGGCGTTAACTAATTGAAAAAAAAATATGTATATCAATCTCAAAAATTCAAATATTTTGGACATCAGCATTTAACATTTCATGGTTTTAACTTGCCTGCTTATTTGAGTGCATTATATTTAATCATATGCATTGAGCTAAATCAAATATAACCAAACCCTACCTCAACAAAACAGTCTAATTTTCACAAGCATAGTATCAACAACGCCAACAACAACAACAACAACAATAAAAAACTTCATTTGAGCCAATGTGCTTGTTGCCGCGCTAATATCTTACGACCTATAACATTTATATATGACTTAAACTCGTTTCAACAATCGAACGAGTTATAAGTATTTTTTTAAGTTATATAACATATTTAAAATCGCGTTGGCTAAAAGAGTTCCACCCAGCTTACCTTCACCGAACTCAAGAAAAGTATTGTAATAATAATACCCGAAAAAGTGGTATGTTAACTATTTTCTTAGCAATTCTACTCTTGCACATTTTTGGTTACTTGAATTTGTTAATAGCAGGTTTTCATAACATATTAAAGAGTAGCTCGCTAAGGCTGATTGTTAATATTGCGCTTTATTCAAAAACAATATTTCCCCATTTGGGGAAAGGATTCTAATATATTAAATAAAATGTGAATAACTGTTGCTTAGCAAAACTTAGCTATTCTTATAATGGATTTATCTATGCTTTTAAATAAGAAACATGTATTTAGGAAGTAAACTCTAATCAAAGCAACACCCAAAGCAGCTTTCGTTTTTAAAGTAAATTGCACAATTTAAACCGGTTCTTTGCTTTAAGATATAAAAATAATCCGGCAACTCCACTTTAGCATTAATTTAATTAATTATGCATTCATTTTATTATCTATTTTTTAGCCACACAGAGAATTAAGTTAACAAATTTGCTGTTTTTTATGGATATTTAATATGCACAAAAAGTTGGAATGGCCTTGACTTCGATATTGGATGTTCGATGTAGATTTAGTACGGATGAGAAGCGCTAAATATCATAAAAAAAACACTATTAGAAAAAGTGAACAAGATGGAATCTGACATTATTTATTATGTAATATTCTTAAAGTAGACGAATTAAAAAAGTGTGTTCAAAAAGGCTATTTCAAGATTATAAAAAAAATATCATAATTCAGTTAGAACTTTGAAGTGCTAAAAAAAATACGGAAATACTCATAGGTTTTTTTATTTTAGCTATCAAATTTTTTTGGCTATCAATTTAAATGCAATTTTTCGAAAAATATGACGCCTGCCCGATGGTTTTAAGACCGGAGCCTCTTACTGCAAGAATGAGAATGGGAATTTAGTGACAGATATCCAGAGAACACAGATGTTATGGAGGGAGCACTTCTCTAGTCTTCTAAATAGGGACGCTGAAAACAATCCCGCCAATAGAGATGATATCCCGGAACCCAAATTATGGATGATAGCGTTGAAGTTCCGCTGCCCGACTATAACGTAGTCTTAACAGCTATAGCTCGGATTAAGAAAAACTAAGTCGCAGTAGCCGATGGCCTAATGGCTGAGCTGTTTAAGACCTTTGGCGAAGCTCTGTTTAAATGCATTTACAAACTGCCATGCACAATATGGTCGGAAGAACGCATTCCAGATGATTAAAACCTTAGTGTGATCTGCTCAATCCATAAGAAAGGCGATCCTACCATTTGGCGCCAACTACCGTGGGATAAGTCTTCTTAATATCGCATACAAGGACCTGTCGAGCTTATTATGTGAAAGACTGAAGCCCCTCGTCAACCAACTGATTGGACCTTATCTGTGTTGCTTTAGACCTGGAAATTCCACCATCGACTAGATCTTTACGCTCCCACAAACATGGAGAAGGCCTTTGAGAAACAAATCAGCACACATCGCCATCGATTACAATGTAATGGAGAAGATCATCTGAACTGCAGATATTTTTATGTTTCCAGAAAAAAAAATTATGAAAATAAAAGCATTTTTGTTACATGTTAGTGTATATTTTAGGTAAAGAGAGATATTTTTTCAAATAAAGATTTTCGACGTGATCCCTTTACGCTGACATCTGTCACTTTTTCATTGCGTTATTTACGAATAAACTATGGATGCATAAATTTTGGCATGGAAACTGCTCATCGCTTTGTTTAACCATCACGCTTAGTTAGCAAAGTGGTAGTGAAGCCTACAATGAAGAAACGGAAGAATTATACTTATGCGAGAACTTATTTCTCAAAAGGATAGGAAGAAATATTTTGTACATATTTAAATGTATTTCTTTCACCAATTTTGTTCTCGTTTCGAAAAGTTCCTCCTTTTTCAATTGTTTCTAACCCGTTCAACTTCGCACCAGAAAAAAGGTGGTTGTTATTTACAAAAAAACACAGTTGTTTTTTGTTTTTGGTTTTTGCTTTTATTGAACTTTCTTACATCAATCTCTTCGTAATAATTTATTGATAGGATTACAAAATAACGATTAAAGATATTGAATTTAAAATTTTTATATTTTTTAAAGAAACATTTTTAAAAAATTAGTTTTCCAGGTATTTTATAATGACAAAAAATAACATCAGAAAGATAATAAGTGTTAATATTTTTTTTTAATTTCATTTCATTCATTTATTATTTCATTATTTTCTCAAAAAAACACTTAACTTTTAAACAAATTATGGATATATTGCACACTTAATACAAAACAGTCACAACTCGAAATTTTTCAATAACGACTTTTTTTAAATCAATTCAAAAAACACATATTTCACTATCTTTTTTATTATTTTCTACATTAACTGGAAGAATGAAGTTTATGTGTTTAAATGAAAATTGCATATAGACATATCTGACTATATTTTTCGTTATTTTCTTCATTAACTGGAAGAATGAAGTTTTTGTGTTAAATGAAAATTGTTTTTCTTCTGCAGTTTCAACCAAAGAGTTTTATTTTTCGCTTCTTCTGAAAAGTTATGTTTTTTGAGTTGTGACTGTTTTGTATTTAGTGTGCGATATATCCCCTTAAGAGAAAATCTAGAAATAATATAAACTCTCATATAAGCTAAAAAAAGGTATCAGACGGCTTCTAATGACCAACAATTTTCCTTTCCCTTTCATTCATTTTTCAACGAGAAATCATGTCCCAAGCTTGCACCATCAGAGCTAGACGACCTTGTAATGCAGAAATACTAAAAACAGGTCGTTCGAATGCAAAACTGACTTGTCTGTATTTAAGTCAGCAAGAAGGTTGTAGGTTAACCGGAAAATATTTGAAGTCTTTATTAAACATTGCAGATACACTGATATTATTGTTTTTTTTTTTTTTGTTTTTTTCTTTTACTCAGCTATGGTCAGAACAACAGAATTCAGAACACAATAACAGCATTAATAAGAAATTATCAGTAACTTGAAATTGCAATTAAAATATATTCTGATAAACATGACAATAATTTTACCAGTTCGTGCCAAGTGTCAGTTATGAACACAAAAACACAAACTTGTGTCTTGTCTACTATCAGGCACAAGCAACAAAAAATCAGCACATTTTTTGCAGAACTTAAAAATAATTTTAACACAAAGTTTGAGAAGAACCTCAACTGATTTGCGATTTTATTTTTATTAATTCTAAAATGTTAATTTTTATTAAGTCTTTGGGAATAAGAAACATTTTTCGAATCGAAATATTTTTTTACTTTAATGACAACAAAAGCATCCTTCAGTTTTCATCCTTTAGTCTCAAAAAATATCTGTGGTCATTGAGATTAGAATTGATGATCCCGTATTTTTGCCTCTTTTTTTCCTTTTCAAATTATAACTTTATGCAATGCAAGTTCCAAATAAACATCAAGTAATAATAATAAATTTCTACAACAGTGCCATCACGTTTGGATTTTTGTGAAAGTTAATTCCCGAGTAAAAATTAAAATGTCTTACCTTAGGCCGCACAACGGCCAAACAAACCAAAATTTAAGAAAAATGGCTGTATACCGGGCGTTTACAGGGCATTTTGGCCGTACAGATGATGCTGTACAGTAAAAGAAACTAGTAAAGCACTAGTAAAAGAGAATTCATTTAAAACGGATGCTGTACTTATATTTTTTGTGTGCGGCCATTGTAGGAAATATGTACTGCCTGAATTAAAAAATTTTAAATTTAACTCGGTTTTAACTCAGCTTTTTGCAAAATATACCAAATCAGAAAATAATGTACCAAGTAATATTAAATGTACCAAACTTGGCTTTTATTTACAAACCAAGTGTAAATAAAATATATCTTAATCTTAGATATAAAAATATATTTTAAAACAAAATATATTTAAAATAAAATATATTTAAAATTATTATTGTTTAAATAATTCAAATGCCTCGAAGAAAACGTTTTTAAAAAAAATATCAAGGAATAATAGTTCGAACGAAGGAAAAAAGGGACTCAAATAAAAGAAAAAGCTTAAAAAATAAACCATACTAAAAAACTATTCAACATTTTTTTTTAATTGTCCGAGGACCTATGGTATAATTCAGCGCAGTGGAAGAATATCAAGTCAAACGAACTTTAAGATATCCAGAGCAAAGATAGTATACATATTGTATTAAAATACGAAAGTTGTACATACTACAATGGCTCAGCAAACGAAGCTTTCGTCAAGGCATATAAATGCTTAATGGCCTTTGGCAAAAAGGAATTCCCAATGAATTTTGGGAAGAAAAATGACAAAATATATGCATTTTGTTACAAAGGAAAGACAACAGTATGCTTAATATCTAAAGTTCATGTTCTCACGAAGTTTTACATGGCATTATTTACCCTCTAAGATTTGCCATTGCCTGCAGAAGGGTGGTGACCGATCAGAAAAATTGTTTTTTTAAAAAACTTTTCGCCGCGACTGGGGCTCGAACTCGGGCTCCGAGCATGCTAAGCCACACACTTAACCTGCATGCTACGGTCACCACATCGCTGTTGCAATGGCCAGCAATAAGTCCAGACCTGAACCCTATAAGGTTATCTGGATATCTGGGTAAGCTGTTCAGGTAGTGTTTAAAAAATGGAAGACAGTTTGATGCTGCCAAAGGTTTAAAAATTGCGATTGAAAAAGAATGGTGCAATATCAGCCCTTCTACCCTCAAATCCTCGATTAATTCATTGCCTATTTGACTTAGTCAAGTTGTTGTAAAAAGAGGATAACATATTAATTATTGGTACTTAATTTAATAAAATTTTCTTATACAAAATAATGTAAAAATAGCAGTAACATATCTATGCACACATAATTATTTACTACTACGAAATATTTAATGCTTATTTTTTTGAATTTAAAAGGCAATGTTCCTATTCGATCATACAATGAAACTGCAAAAAACAAATAAATATTTTTCTTTATATTGTAATTGTTCGTTCTTCTGTTGTTTATTAGATTTGTATTTTGGGCTATGGCCGTGTAAAAAAAGACAATCAAAGTCTTATTTTATTATGATTTTATTTTTTCAATATTTCGGCTCACTTTGTGGGCCTTCATCAGGGCATAAAAACAAAAAAATTTTTACATTAAAACATTAAAATATTAAATAGTGCACAAATATTATTTTTAATTTTCCTCAACAATAGCCGCGTCGAAATGATGTTTGCCACCTTCGTCGTCAGTTGAAAGTGAGCCGAAATATTGGAAAAATAAAATCAGAATAAAATAAGACTTTGATTGTCTGGCCAATGTTTTCTCGATTGAAAAAAACTGCATAAAAAAATTTTCTTGTAAAATACAATTTTTGCCGTACAATGTATGGAAATTTATAAAACCCATATAAAACTGCTCATAAAAAAAAAAAAACTAAAAACAAAAAGTCACAGAAATTATTGCAATAGCTTACATTAAAGGTCAATGTTTCCCATTTCGATTGCAAAAAACTGTGTTCAACAATTTTAATTTTTAGATTTTTGACCAACAAATGCCTAAAAAACCAACCTTTTCGTCTACTGTGAATCGTATAAGAAAACAGGTTCAATGTGATACTTTTTTTTTTTGGTTAATTATTTTTTATTTTGAATACTTTTTTGATTATTTCCGAAGTACGTCAATTAAACGAACGCGGCAACTTTTTCTTTTTGGTTAATTATTTTTTGTTTTGAATACTTTTTTGATTATTTTAGAAGTACGTCCGTTAAATGAGCACGGCAAGACTGAATATCAATAAGTTGCAGTACGGAACAGCAGAGTAATTTATATTTAAAATATTAACAGCACAGTTTTAGGCACTTTAATCGTACAAGGCAAACGTACGATATCAAAAGCACATTTGTTGTTTATATACAGTGGACACAGAAATAGCATAAAAATTCATGTTGTGTTTCACATGAAAAACTCGTTTTTTAAATTTTTACAGCATATTTAGTTTGTAAAAGAACATATGGCAAGACTAGGTAATAGTATAAATACGCAGATAAAGAAGCTTAACTTTAACCCATTTAGACCCAAGCCATTTTAAAACCGTAAATATGAAGGTTTTCATTTTTTTTTTATTAATAACTAAGCAAAACCAAAAAAAGCAATACGATTAAAGCAATACAAAAACAATATAAATAAAAAATATAAATACAAATATAAAAACGCGATCGTAAACTGCCGTTATCCATTTTTTTCATAGAAGCAGCAACAAGTATGTAAGCAATGTGTCAAAGAATACATATAAGCAAAAGTTCAACGGAAAAAAAAAAAAAAAAAAAAAATAAAAAAAAACAAAAAAAAAAAAAAACAGAGAAACCAACCAACTTGAGAACCTCCTCCTTTTTGAAGTCGGTTAAAAATGCGCAAACAGTTAAACAGCAGTGCAAATAACTAAAACATTGTTCTGTACCCAAGCGAGTACAGTGGAAGTAAATGAGTTAAAAAGAATATTTTATCGATCATTCTAAGATTTGAATACATACAGAATTAGTTTGACAAAATTGTTTGACGTCGCAACTAAATATATGCACCTACAAACTACACCAAAAAACAAAAATATGTCTGTAGATATTCATGACTAGAATTATCATAAAAAAAGATATTGTAAAAGTTTTTTAGGTTGTGTACAGCGTTTTTTTGTTTTTGATTATTTTTAAATTTTTCACGATCCATTTTTTAATAAGGCTTTTATAATTTATATTTGCTAGGATAAAAAACATTTTCTTACCTGTTTTATTTTCTATGATACGTACTGTGCAAAAACAAAGCAAGCAATTTCAACATTATATATTAAAGCATACTTTTAGGCATTATATAAAGACATTGGTTGTTTTCTGAGCTATGTTTTTAATTGGTTTATTTGAAATAGTACGTACATATGTATATTACGAAAGGTGGCTCATTGAGAATAATAGAATAGAATCATTATTTTTAACTATATTCTGAACACATTGCATTTATTAAACACATAAATATATAAGTGTTAAGTGCACTTATATTTTTGCACTAAGTTTTTAACAACAGTAATTTTTTATTTATTTTTTAAAATTTTTAATTCTTGAATAAAATGCAAAATTATAAAGTTTACCTTTATTACATCCATTACTGTTCTATTTCTTTATTTACAGCAAAAAAAATAGGAACAAAGGTAATAAATAACTTAATATCAACATGCAATTCTTTATGGAGAAGTTTTTGAGATCACTTAATCAGGACTTGAAGTCAAAGAATTAAAAAATTAAATGAGTTGCAAAATAAGTAGAATATTTCTATATACATAGGCGTAGGGGAAAACAGTTAAGAACCATTTTCTTACGTGTTCCTCAGCCGATTTTAATAATTTTTTTTTAATTGAATCAGAGTGTGGATAACTAATTTTAAAAGCTGTTTCTGCCAAATTTTTTTTTTTAAAAATTAGCCAAAACAATATGTATCACACTGAATAGTTTGAATAATGTTTAAGGAAAAAACGATTTCATTTTCTCGATAGTCAAGCTACTCTCAAAGTCCTAAGATCACGTATTATTAAATCTACGTTAGTGTTTTAATATGTTATCGTTCTCTTAAATTATGAGGAACAAGTACAGTATTTATCACTTTATCATACACATATTTCTTATTAATTTCTCCAATTCAGTGTGGGGGCTTTATAAGAAAACTTAAATTTTGCTTAATTATATTTATTAATGAACTTTATTGCTCTTTTTGTTTGATGTAATAGAAAATAAATTCAAAACAGCAGTGAGAATGTTAAAAACTTATTTTATTTTCATATTATTTGTGTTATTTAGAATATATTTGTCATAAATTTTGCCTTTCTTAATGTGTTTCATAATTATTTTTTAAAAGCTACCGAAGAAGTTAAATTGTTCTTTTTTATTCTTTAAATCTCATACCAACTCTTCTAAAATCTCATACATTTCATCTCTTCTTAATTCTCATTTTTATCTCATTCTAAAAGAAATGTCTTACATGGTGACACTTGAAAATATATTTATAAGCCGTACTTTTAATTTTTAATGAATTAGAAAAGTATTTCGTACCTAAAATCGTCCTAAATGTCCTATCGTACCTAAATGGTTAAATCGTCTAATCTCAATTGTTCATTAAAGAATGAAACATAACATATTAAGTAACTTTCGATATATCTTCAAAACTTTTTTTCTGACGTTTCACGGTCAGAATTTTTAAACCATCTATTAAAATACACTGATTTGAGAAATGACTCCAGTATCATTTTCAAAAGTAACAAGTTAAATTGCAAAACTATTCCGACAATGTTTTAAGAAAAATGTTTTAATATATTCTAATATAAAAAGAAAACTATTGAAAATTAGTCCATATTAATTATGACGCAAAAATTATAATTTTTATTTTCCTAAAACTATTTAATGCAAATTCAAATATTTCTAAAATGAAACAATTTTTAAAAATGGGACTAAACGTTTGAAATACAGCATTATTTAAGTAGGCATTTAAACGGTTTTTTTTAATATTAATGAAATTGAAATACTTTCAGAGCTTACATCGAATAGAATTTTTACTTAAATTTAACTTGCTAGAAAAAAATGAGCACGGTTACTATAGAATCTTTTATTTATGTAAGATCGCTTTTCAAACGTCTTGCGGCTATTTTAACTGTTGTGCTGTGTAATTTACGAACAGTTTTTTAGCTCACTGAAGCTACCAAATTTTGTAAATATTGCCTACAATTTCTAAGGCAAGCTCGAATAACGCTTTTCTTGGGTTTTATGACATGACTTTCAAAATATGTTTCAAGCATTTCTAATATGTTAAATATAATATAACATGATAGCCAGAAAACAAATTGGTTAAGTTTGCCGCAGTTTCTATGATGGAATGACTATGTTTCATTAACCATAAAGGGACTTATGGTATAAAATCCATTCCATTTATAAAGGGATTAATACATGATTTTCGCTCGTTGTGGGTAGCTATGAATAGCACATATTTTCCGAATTGCTTTAATCCTTTATCTTGAGTCCTACCAATGTCTATCTACTAATGCCGTTTTAAATTAGTGACAATAATAAATATATATATATATAAATGTAAATATAAACACTGTATAAATTGACTCACATTTGTTGATGCTGCCACGTATTGGTTGGTGAAGTATTTTCTTTCAATAATATATTTGATAATTTTCGCGCGCTTCAGCAGTCACTTAATTTACTTATTGAACCATAAAACAACTTGTTATTTTATAACAGTTGTCAGGATTTGTGTAAATTGATAAGCTTAATTTATTTCAACTAGAGTATTGCAGTGCAAACTGTGCTGGTGCTGTATTTATTTGCAATACTATCACGTTATAAACACATTTATTTACTTTTATCTGAACACTTAACTTAATTGTTTAAAAAATAACATTACTAATATTACGTTGTTATTTTTGGTAAAATGCTGATAAACTTAGTCATTATAAGTAAATAAGTATTGGCTAATATCAAGGAAACATTGCATTTGGATAACGGCAAACTTGCGTGAAATTACTAAATTCACAGAACTGTCAAAAGCACATGCAACAATGGGAATGCAGGGTGAAACAAAAACATTTTTTGTCGTATTCTCTGCATGCAATAAAAACGTACAATAATACCCTAGACACATTGACTCAGGCTGCAACTAATTAATTAATTAATTAATTTGTATGCAGCGCGATAAGCCGTATTTTCATATATTTTTATTATTAAACATCGAATTATTATTAAAAAACAAACATTAAACACAAACACAGTGAGAATGAACAATAAAAAACACAAGATAAGCACGAAATTAAACGAAAACATTAGCAAATGCCAATGTGCTTGCTCTTGTCGCACGTCAAAATAGAAAAAGTTCCAAATCGACGACAGCAACATTGCTGCAATGACGCATTGTCGTTTCAACTTTATCAGCACATTCATATCTTTAAGGAAAGCATGTAAAAAATTTGACGTTTGATGCAATAATGCAGCCGCAGTCAATGTGTCTAGGCTATAAGGTTGTGTGCCAATCGGAAACTTTTCACCAGAATATTTGGCATATGTGAGGTGGCTAGTATAAATTTTATTTGATTTGCTTGAGAATTTTTGACACAAGTGCATATAAAAAATTATGTTTTAGTTACATTAAAGTTTGGAAACTTAAAAGGAGGATTGTGTTATATATAGTACCATTATTATATTACTGTTTTTTTACGGAGAAAATTAGTTTTTCTCAGAAGTAGGCCATATTGATGCCGAATAGCCGAAACTGATTAAAAGGGCCGAAACTGACCGAAACCAAATATTAGGTCGGACATAAGTAATGTCGATTAAAGCAAAACATCGTATGGAAGGGGGGGGGGTCTGTTTATGTCACGAGTATATCACGATTTTGATTCAAATTATTGTTTCTAGCACAAATACTAACTGACAGAACACTTATTTTGAAAGCTCATTGTTAAGGTAATAAAATCACCTTTCTAACGGTATATCAACAAAACCCACAGACTTAATCGTTCCTGAGCTGTTCTCGTCCACTACTTAATTTCAATTTTGAGATCAAATTTCTCAGAATATTACGTAATAAAATAAATTTTTTTCCACAATAAAACTTGTAATATCTTCAATTCTCTTTTCAATGAAACTTAAAACATAAACATTTCTCTAAAAATAAAAAGTTGACTGTGTATCAAAGGTGCTTTTATTGCCTTTGCAATGAATTCTCGAAATAAGCTTTCTTTGAGTTAGTTTTTTGCTAGAAATAATAATTTGAATCAAAATCGTGAAATACTAATTAACCCTGTAGCTCCTAAGAATTTGAAAATAGACCCCCACCGCCAACACAATTTTTTGCTCAACTCGACTTTAACTTTCAACTCCGTAAATATTTGCACTCAGTTGCGGGACACCGTGTATATATATACCATGTTTATGGGTTATTAAGTATTAATACGTGTTCAAATATTTTATGGTTTACTAAAAATTTGCAATTTAGGGTGTGGCAAGGTCAAGACTAAGTGAGATTTTTTTAAATTTATTAATTTTGTGATTGCTGTATAGGAAAGCAATCAAGCAATCTCAACAGTGCTGCTGGGTGGCGAAACAAAATTTTTGCTAAGTTTGATTGGCATCTTGTGTGAGCATCAATCAACCAACAATCATAATTTGTAATAGAGTAAGAAAGGCTTTTTGATTTCCAATCAAAACATGGCTGTGCTCACACTTTAATTCCACTGCTCACACGATAATTGCCAATCAAACAATCTACTCGTTTTGTTGTTGCTTTCAATGTGAATTTGTCAAAAACATTGAGAGCAAGAGCGGATGAACACAGATTGCAGCATTCCATATTTGTTCATTTTGTGATTGCTAAACAAGTTGTTGTAAATTATACACTGTCACTTTACCAAATGTTAACACGAGAGACGCTGATATTTGGCACGCTTGTCATAAAGACAAGTGGCAACCTACAAACAAATTTTTGAATCGGACGGTTAAGTCCGGTTCACATTGTGAATGAACCTTTCTTCTTGAACAAGGTGGTATTTTCTCCAGTCTCATAGCAGTCCTTGCACTGCTCATCATAATTTTTTTCTATTAATACATTCATAATATTAAAATGCGTGAAAAATGTAAAAAACTTAAATCTAACATAGTTTTTGAATAAATCTGTGACAATGATATTTTTCTTCCAAACATAATTATTTCTTTTTCACTTCAGAAATCAGAAATTTTTAACGTTCTTTTGTTGATAAATACCGAAAACAGTTTAAACACAAACAAATTACCAACAAGAATGCACATGAAGAATGCATAATCAAGCGCATTCACTCCGTGAACATTTTCTGTACACATAATTTCCTTCATGCGCAGGTAAAAATATATTTTCGATAATTAGGGAATTCACAGTTTGCTTCTAAAGTTAACACCTGGCAACTTTAGAAAGATATTTCAATCGAACTGTGAGAACTTTTTTTGTGTTTTGGAGCTAAATTGCAAAAATAGTTTTAAAAAATTTGAAATTTGTTCAAAAACATGCCTCGAATGAACGGAAACGAAGAATTATGGAAAAATGTACTTACTTCTTCGACGATCCATTCTTCTTCCATTTTTTTGCAACAAAATTAAATCAGCTGATTAGTGATACCAAATTAACACAAAAGAAAGACATGAGCAGAAGTGAGATAACTTTAGCAACAAGTGGTATCTCAAGTTTGTACGTAAAACAAAAACAATCAAAGTTAACACGTGCTAAAATGTTCTAAAGTTAATAGACGGCAAAGTTAACAGAGCAGATAATACAGAACTGTGAGCACCCTAAATATATTTTGCGATTTTTGAAAAAGGCTGCATGAACTTGCAAGTCAACCATTGTAAGTTCGAATTTTTTTTATACTGTTGTATTCTTATATGTTTTAATCCCTTTATGAATTATTAAAATTTGAAATTTTAGTATATAAGTGATGACTTTATATTTATTTTTAAAACTAATCTAAAGGGGGTTCTAAACAATAAAACGGCTGTACAATCGCTTGATGTACAGTAGTTGGCAGTTTCAACTATTCGACCGTGCAACATGAAACCAACTTATCCCATGGTTTCATCCACACAATAAAATTGACGAACACAACCATCAAATAGCATCCAATATTGGTGCAGCCGTTGTATTGTGTAGGACCCCTTAAAGTTGTTCTAAGTTCGAAAGCCGAAAGTTCAGCATTTCTCCACTCATGACAGAAGAGATGCCAGATGCGTGTGATAGATAACTTTTCGTTATTTTTTGTAAGTACCGAGTGTACTCTTGAGCTTTTTTTAAATTGCTTGTGACTTGTCACGCATGTGTTTTTTTTTTCACTATTTCAAACATAAGGAATATGAATAAAAAGTAGCATTTTCAATTATTTGTAGTAACTACCCAAAAGCAAAGTACTACAAAAAGCTTTGATTCGGCATGAATACAAATTTTTTTGGAATTAGATGGGTGTTAATTGCGAAAGTAACATATGTCATCAAAAACAAAAATCACTTTTTTGGCAAAAAATATTTTTGTTTACTTTTAGGTTTTAAGAACTTTTTTTACAAATCTATAGTAACTTATTACTAATTACTTTTTTGATAGTAATTTCATTAAAGCTAAGGGTTACCACATCGTTCCGTGGAAGTTATGTCAAAATATAACTGTTTGCATAAGTCGTATTTTGGCTATTAAGCTTATATTACACATATGTATAAATTACTGCATGTTTGAAGAATGCTTTTTTCTTACTACTCAAAATTATTAACAAATACTACTATTATTTTTACCAATCCGGCTAAAATGTAGCATTTTCGAAACAGCTGATTTTTGCAGTGTAGTAAAGAGCAACTTATTCATAGCAACTAACTACTTTTGAGAGTTTTTTGATTTGAATTGTAGTTAAGTTAAATCTGCTACTTTTATTCATACGGGCCAAGTAGATAAATATATATTAGTATTTTGAATTTTCAATTTCGTTGTTTTTCTTTTTATAATAGGTCTGTTTCCGTACGCACTTCAAGTAACTTCGAGTAAAGTTCGGGTAATAGAGAGTAATTTGATTATTTGTCAAGATGAGAAAATTTGTCAAAAAGTACGGAAACGCTTTCAAGTAAGTTTCGAGCACAACACCTGTTTTTTGAAAACAATAAAATTTAATTGCTGTGTTTGTGTATTTCAAACGTTTTCGTAAGCGTTGATTTGGTAATTTTAACTATTTTTATTAATTTTCTAACCAATTGCATACATTTTGTTCGCAATACAATGCAACAATTTAATTTTATCACTTTGACAATCAGCTGTTTGAAGCTCGAGATTCGTGCTCGAAGAAATTTTTCAAGTAAAGTTAGTTTTAGTTAAAGCTAAAAATAATTTTATAACAATGCTGAACACTATTTTTTTGTGAATTTAAGCGGCATCTATAGATCAAAGAGCCAAAAAACCCAGTTACAAACACATATCAATCTGTGCACTGCGTTTTGTTGACTACGTTTTTGGCAGCTCGTACTTGTTGAGTACGACAATGTTTTTGGCATATTATAGTACGAAAGTACTTTCTTATGCAACATTGCTGCTTAAAAAAAAACAACAAAATAATAAACAAGATACCGACATTACTACGCCGCCGCACTTCAAATTCGTTGCATTCCTTCCCTGATTTGTTGTGTATCAGTTCTATTATAAGCAGTATATCAAAAATAACGATTTTGCGGTATTTATGAACAATTGTTGCATACCGTTATTGACCAAAATACAAAATAAAACCATTTAAACAATAAATAAAAATTCTGATTAAAACAAATAGTTTAAATTGTTAGAAATTTAGTGGCAAGTGATTCAATTGAAACGGAAAGTGATTAATTTACGATTTAAAATATGTTCGTTACGGATATATTTTAAGTATAACTAAAGAATTAAACTACAAATTTAACTTATTTAAACTGAAATAGAATCATAAGTGAAAATAATTGTGCACCCTTTTTTATATTGATATCTTTCGAATAAAAATTATCGCTAAGAAGGATTTTGGAAAGGCGGCCTTCAAGGCTTCAACTTTTAGAAGGATGTAAGTTTTTCAGCAGCCACAGGCCGCCTTTGACATTATTTTTATTCAAAGGTAATATTATGCTAAATATATATGAGAATTTTTATTTTTCCAAAGATTTAGTAGAAATAGATTTGGAATTAATTTTAAATTCATTGACAAAAAGGGGAGATAAGTTAAACTGTTGCTAATATAAACACTCAAATTAACACACCCAAATTTCGGTTTAGAATTTCATTGAATAAGCACAAGTGGCACTGATGGTGCCTTGTTGCTAAGATTCTATGTTATAATGTTTATTGTGGTTTTATGATTTCAGATGAAGGAATCTTAGCAATTCAAATTGCAACAATTGAAACGGATGTTTAGTAGAAATCCGAGCTCTTGAGTGAACAGTTCTTTAAACAGGTTTAAGTCAAGTTATTATATTATATTCTGCAGTGAACCAAATTTTCCTGACTTGAAGGTAAATTATGATTGCTTATAGTTTCGCGGTAATAATCACATCAGGTGTCCTTTATAAAAGCTATTCAATTCGAGCTATAATATCTATTACCTGTTATGATAGGCATACTTTGCTAACAAAAGCACAGGATTCGTTTCAGGTTCTTAAAATAAGGTTTCATAGATTGAAAAGCAGACGATCTGATCTTTTCTGGCTAAAAAATTTAATGGAAATGTTTCCAAGGGAAAAGTTTCAAGAAATTGAAACGTTAAGTGATTAATTTACGATTTAAAATATGTTCATTGGGGATATATTTTAGAATACTTAAAGTATTAAACTACAATTTGCATTTTTTTTTTAAATTGATATCTTTCTAATCAAAATTATCGCTGAGAAGAATTTTGCAAAAGCGGCCTTTGACATTATTTTTATTCAAAGGTAATAAGCTAAATATATATGAGAAGTTTTATTTCTCCAAAGATTAAGAAGAAATATATTTGGAATTAATTTCAAATTCATTGACAAAAAAGGGGAGATAAGTTAAACTGTTGCTAATATAAACACTTAAATTAACACACCCAAATTTCGGTTTAGAATTTCATTGAATGAGCACAATTGGCACTGATTGTATTTTGTTGCCAAGGCTCTATGTTTGTTAGTTTTATGATTTCAGATGAAGGAATCTTAGCAATTCAAACTGCAACACTCGAAACGGATGTTTACTAGAAATCCGAACTCTTGAGTGAATCTTCTTTAAACAGGCTTAAAAAAGATTCTTTAGTGATTAATTAATATCAAATTCATTGACAAAAAGGGGAGATAAGTTAAACTGTCGCTATTATAAACACTCAAATTAACACACCCAAATATCGGTTTAGAATTTCATTGAATAAGCACAAGTGGCACTGATGGTGCCTTGTTGCTAAGGTTCTATGTTTATTGGTTTTATGATTTCAGATGAAGGAATCTTAGCAATTCAAACTGCAACAATTGAAACGGATGTTTAGTAGAAATCCGAGCTCTTGAGTGAACAGTTCTTTGAACAGGTTTAAGTCAAGTTTTTATATTATATTCTGCAGTGAACCAAATTTTCCTGACTTGAAGGTAAATTATGATTGCTTATAGTTTCGCGGTAATAATAACATCAGGTGTCCTCCATTAAAGCCATTCCAATCATATATATTTCTTTTTATGATAAGCATCCTTTGATTACAAAAGCACAGGATACGTTTCAGGTTCTTAAAATAAAGTTTCATTGATTTAAAAGCTGACGAACTGATCTTTTCTGGTTAAAAAATGTAATGGAAATGTTTCCACACATCTGAAAGCGAAATTTACATGCCTTGAAATACATTAAAAAAAAAAATTCCTAAAAAAATATTTATGCATAATTTGCTCTTCCTTTATGATCCTCATTTTATTTAGTAAGTAATTTTTTTTTCAATTGTTATTTAAAGTTTTTGATTAAAAATTAATTTTAAAAAATACACAATTGTGTAATAATGATAATTAAAATATAATTATTATTTTACTTATAGTTATAACATAAGTAAGGAATTAACATTTGTGTTCAGATTCAACGATAAATGTTAGTATTTCATAAAGCTGCTATACAAAAGTGTTTTTTAACCGACTTCAAAAAGAAAGAGGCTTTCAAGTTCGTTCGTTTCTATAGTTTTTTTTTTTGTAAATGTAGGTACATCGATATTTCCTAAAGCACTGACCCGATTGTCGTAATTTTTTGTTCACATATAGAGATCATGAACGCAAAGGTGTCCAAGTATAAAAGTGGGCGGCATACGACAAAGGGGCGTGTCACGATAAGAAAAACACTGTATCTCAGTAAATATTGACACTAGAATACTGAAATTTACAGTAAAATTGCAAGAGTAGGCAAAATTCGGAAAAATTACGGTCAATAAAGTATGCGTTTTTCGAAAAGAGGTGTGGCAAAATTATAAAAACTCTGTATCTCGAGTAACATTGACACTAGAGTACTGATATTTAATGCGTAGATAGACACACTTATTAAAATTACTGTCGAGAAAGTGGGCGTTATTTGACAAAAGGGTGTGGCAATATAAGAAAAACACTGTTTTATCGAATACTATGGACACCAGGATACTGAAATTTTTTACAGGGGTATGTACAATTATTACATATAACTGTTAATGAAATGAGCGAACTTCGTGGTCGTTCTAAGCAAGGGCCTACAAATTGTAACTTCAATCAAATTTGGTCACCTCACTTTAAAAAAAAAGTTATGTAAAAATCATACTAAACATATAGTTTTTATTTTCAAAGTCGATCATGCGATCATGCTCCGTTTCTTTAAATACACTTTGTATAAGAAGTATGGAAAGTTTTCATTCGATTTTACTGAATTTTTAACTAAGTATTAATACATAAAATTAGAGCTCATGTGATCATTTTCAAGTCATTGGATTTTAAAGAATTTTTTTAAGATTTAAAAAAAAATTTCTGTTTGGAGAACGTCAATTTGTAGGGGATAAAGACGTAGTTTTCATCCTATTTGGCCTATATTCCAACTTAATCTTTATTTTTTTCAATAACGATAATAAATGCACACGTCCTTATGGGCGTAAAAAAAGTCGCTACTACGTAATATAAAACTCACAAATAATATATAACTCACAACAACCACATAATATAAAACTCACAAATAATATATACGATGATTTTGATATACGTATACGATATACGATACGATGATGTAAAAATTATCGAGTTCGTGTCAAATGGAAATATGGAAAAATAGAAATATGTCAAAATGATAACTATCTCTTGAAAGCCACATTCATCTTTTTTAATTAACAAATAACCGTTTTTAAATATAATGTTGCTTTTCGCAGATATCTGCATTTTTCTAGATGCAATCGAAAACGAGTTCCATTTTTTGTAGCGTTCGGCATGGCATGTTTATTGCTAATATTTTGGAAACATTAAATCTAGAGAACCTATATTTTTTTCTAATATCGTACTAATAAAATGCTATCGAAAACTTGAAAAAAAAGAAAATTTGTTTTGCTGCTCAAAGGCGTACGAATGTCGCGTTCGCGATGATGGAAATGTCCATTCCAATATCAGTTTAAGAAGCTCACCCAAAACAGAAGATTGAGAATATTTATGTGTGCAAAGCTAAACAAATTAATGAAGCATCACCAAAGCTGGATATTCACAAATAAAAAAGTTTTAAATAGAGTAGGGATGGTAAAAATATCATGATTTTATGTCAATGATTAACGCCGACTACAAAGCTTTTGTTATCATAAAAATTAAGCAAGTTTTTTAAGAGCTTGCTGATTTGAAGTTTAAATAAAACACATGCCAAATTATGAAATGGCCAAAAAAAAATTTTTATTTGGTAGATTATTTCTTGGCATTTAACATATAAATATAATTTCGGGCACATGACCACCACGACTATTTTGCACAAAGGCCATTCTGGAGGTCCAATTTTCGACCACCTTTTCAAGAATTTGAGGGTGTATTTCAGCAATGACACGTTGCATATTGGTTTCCAAAGCATCAATCGTTGCTGGTATATCCACATAAACCAATGACTTCACGTATCCCCACAAAAAATAATCAAGTGGCGTTCAATCACACGAACACGGAGGCCAATTCACCGGTGCATTTCTCGAAATAATGTTGTCGTTGAAATGTTCTTTCAATAAGTCGATTGTTTCGCCCGCAGTATGACAAGTGGCACCATCCTGTTGAAACCACATTTTGTCCACATCCATATCTTGAAAATTTGGCAACAAAAATTCATTGATCATGGTTCTGTATCGATTTCCATTCACGGTAACGCGTCGTTCTTCCTCATTTTTAAAGAAATAAGGACCGATGATTTCACCAGTCCATAGACCGCACCAAACAGTACATTTGGTGTACTTGGCATACAAAGGAGTGAATGTAGACCGAAATTTGGACACTTTATGGTGGTCTCAGACGAACGATTATGTGCACCATAAAATTCACGAAGTGCTCTATAAACATTTTTAATTGGTCACCTGCAGACAATGGCAAACCTCAGAGAAAAATAATGCCATGTAAAGCTTCTTGAGAACATGAACTTTAGCCGTTCGGAGTCGGCATAAAACAAGAAGTTCCAGTTCCCGGTCAATTGTGTGCAAACATTTAATAACACACACAACACAATTGATCATAAGATGCCCGGTCAAAGTCCTTTCAAGGTCTGAAATGGCCAATTTGTTTTTTTTCACAGGGTCATAACTGTTATGACTTTTTTCCAAAAAGTCAACAAATAATAGTTATATTTTGAATAGTTATATTTTTGAAAGTAACTAAATATTTTGATTTCTGAACAAAATTTGCAAGAATTTTTTTATATTTTTCTGAAAAAATGGAAAATTCCCCAAAAATTGCATTTTTTCCGTTAAAACTAACAGCTCAACCAAAAAATGATGTTTGCATTGTAAACAATAATTTTTTAGCTTTTTTTTTTGATATATCATTAGGTTGATTACTGTTGTTGGTTCAGGAGATACATGCAATTAAGTGGAACTACTTTTTTTTCGTTGAAAACTCTACAGTGGGCAATGTCTCGAAATCGGAGTGATAGAAAAAAAGAAAATTTTTTTCGGAATAAGCGACCGATTTAACATAAGAAAAGGAAAGTGGCATTCATTGTACATATTGGCTGTAATCCAGTGATATCAGCCAAATCGGGCCAGTGCTATCTAGCGGGTATTTTATTTCATACAAACCATGTCCTTGCAACTATATATAGGACATGATTTGTATGTATCCTTGCGTTGCAGCAACATACATGCAACATACATTTAACTTTTATATATATGGATTAATATTGTATATATATATATACAATATGAGAATAATATATATTCTTTGATAGAACTAAAGATTTTGCAAATAAATCTCCTCACGAAGACCCCAAAAGCGGCTGCATCCGTTTTCAATATCACCCATGCCTCAGCGTCACAAAGAAGCACAGGTATGATGAGCGTCTTGTAGACTGTCAGATTTGTCGATCGAGAGAGTGCTCTACAATCTAATTGCTTACTGAGCCCGTAGGTATATAACTATTACTATAGAACGTTTTATTCTTCGCTTAAATATGCTGACATCGTTGTTGCTGCTTACGGTGGTGCCAAGGTTTGTGAACTCCATGATTATTTCAAAATTATATTTGCTTGCTTTAACATGAGAACCTTGACGTCGCGCTTCACTGTTTTTCAGACTTTGTTTTGCCCTCGTTCACCGTCAAATCCACTTTGGCTGATTCTTTTTCGATAACGGTGAAATAATGTATACCGAACTCAGACATTGTGTCGTACAGGCAACAAATCGGGCTATCGAACGCAGCTATATAATCTACAAAGAGGTGGTGGGTATCGATTTGATTTTTGTGGGTTTTTTCCAGGATTTGGCGCAGCGTAAAAATCTGGTCTATCATGGACTTGTCAGGTCGAAAGCCTGCGGCTTTGTTCTTTTTGAGTCTGGATAGCAGCTTTAACCTCGTCATGGGTAGGTGGTGGAATTTCCACTTCATCATCTTCGATTGGTGGTGTCAGACTGCATTCTCCAAGGGCGGAATTGTTGGTTTCGTCGCCTGCAAGCAGATTGGAAAAATGTTGTCTCCAAAATCTCAATGCGCACTGCGTATCTGTAACAAGATCACCATTTTCATCTCTGAATGTGGATGCTCCGGGCTTGTAACCTTGGGTTAGACGCTTAACCTGTTGGCAGAATTTTCGAGCATACTTTTTGCCCTGGGGCACCTCAATTTTTTCAAACTCACGCTTTCTATAATAAAATAACGAAAACCAAACATTGAAAATCCAACACTCGAAAATGTTTCTTGCACCAAACAAGTGCGAGAGCTTTTTTAACAAATTCTTTTTTCATTGTAAAGCTGTGCACTCTGAAAGCTATCTTTGTTAAACTGAACCCTGCGTTGATGACCACTGATCTTGATCTATCAGAGATAGAAATACATCTTGATTAGATATTTATAAAATTGATAAAATGTTGAATATAGGAAGATGTTGTAGAATTCAGCTGAATCAAATAATAAAAACGATTATTTACATAACTCTTCTTTTAAATTCAATCGTTGTTCGAGAGCTTTGAAAGGTCAAATAAAAAAATGTTCATGAATCAATAGCTACAACTTTTACATAATAAGTTTCCAGTATATTTTAATAGAATGTATTGCAATAATAAAACTTCGCAAAAGTTTCCAATAATCAAGTAGATTATTTTTTTTTAGAAAGCCTTTATTGCCATGGTCGAAATAAAATAATCAGTACTGAAGTGATATCAGCTTGGCTATATTAAGAACGTGATATAATGTTATCCATACAAAGTTCATCGATTGACGCCGATGAGGTAGATCTTTCCGGTTTGATTGAATCTGCAGTTGATTCCGATGAGGAGGATCTGGTGGAAAATATGGATGTAAGTTAAAAAAAAATTAAAATATCATATATATGTTTACAATACTTTCATTGATAGAGTTTAAAAGTGCGTGATACCGTTCGAGATTGTCTGGAGAAGGATCCAATAGAGCGCACTGAGGAAGACATAGAAACGTTGCTAGAATTTACACAAGGCCTCAAAGCTTTTACTAACATAACACTTGCCGTACGTCGCGAACTATGTTCGGTTATGGTTTTTGCTGTCGTTGACAAGGCTGGCACAATAGTGATGTCTGACGGCGAAGAACATGATTCGTGGTCAGTGCTTATAAACGGGCATGTTGAAATCGAACACAATAATGGAGCAAAAGAAGAGCTACAAGTAGGCGATAGTTTCGGAATTCTTCCTATAATGGACAAACTTTATAATCGCGGCGTCATGAGAACAAAATGTGACGATTGTCAATTCGTATGTATTACACAATCAGATTATTATCGCATACAGCATCAGGGCGAAGAAAATATACGTCGTCATGAAGATGAAGAAGGACGAGTTGTGATGGTTACAGAAATGCGTCAAATAGGTGGCAATGACCACAATGGTACTACCAGGAATACATTGGATGCTGCCATCAAACGGGGACAAGTAGTTATAAGAGGCACAATCAACCGACTGCTCCAACAGCTTATCGAGGAAAATTCAATGACGGATCCGACCTATGTCGAAGACTTCCTGCTAACACACAGAATCTTCATACGCAATCAGCACTATGTCATGCAGCAACTAATACAGTGGTTTGAGAACAGCAATGTGTCAGAACAGGATATCACAGCGACTGCACAAGAAATACGAGACCGCGTAACGAAAGTTATACTTTTATGGGTGAACAATCATTTTATAGATTTCGAAAGTGATTATGAAATGATGGGGTTTTTAGAATTATTTGAAAAAATCTTGGAACACAATAAAATGCTGAACCAACAACGTCTCCTGCATATCGCCTGTACGTCAAAAGCACGCCTGCGTTCTGTAACACTTACACGCTCCTCCCGAAATGAGCCCCTAAGATTTAAAATAATTGGCGGGTTTGAAACCCACGCTCATACAATGAAAACTAATGGTGGAATTTTTATTTCACAAGTGGAAGACGATACTAAAGCACAAGATATCGGTCTTATACGCGGTGATCAAGTCCTTGAAGTGAATGGGCAGTGTTTCGATTATGTGACTAGTAAGCGAGCTATGGAATTACTAACGGCTAGTACGCATATTAGTATAACCGTTAAGAGTAACCTGTTGGCGTTTAAACAAATGCTAGTAGCCATTGAGAGTGCTAAAAATTCCCGAAGTAATTCAACATCTTTAGGTGGTTCATTTATTGTACGCGGTCCACGTCGCACCTGTCGGTATGACAAATTCACACTTCAAAGCACAGCCGATATCAAGAACGACACGGATAATCGAGGAAATGTCGTTTGGTTATATTCCGTTGACATGCTACAGACACCATCAAAGCTAGTATCTACTGTTGCTGATGCAGACACTTGTCAGAGCGCAATTCATGACACACCCACACACCAAAGTGTGGGCAGTATTACAACTAACTTTGTGAGTAATATGTTACAGAATAGTGCAACGACATCAAAAAAAGAGGTAACATCGTTGCAAAATAAAGTTAGCTGTGAACAAAGTAAGCCTAGTGGTGGAGGTTTTATGGCTCTTGGTCCTAAGCGCCGCATACAAAAGGCGCTTATGAAAATGAATCTACTACAAAAATCTACCGGTAGTTTCTCGGTAACGCACACAAAGTCTGCCATTTTACAACCTAGCGCAATACCTGATACCTCAACCTTAGCAACAGCCCCATCTAATGTGCCTATAACAACTCCCACCGTCTGCGTTAGCAGTATGTATCAGTCCCAATCTAATCCGGACTTAACTAGCATGAGTTTTGATGAAACAACTCACCTACCCGGTGTGCCAACGCCACAACCTACAGCGACACTAGGCACTTTAAATATTGTGCCGATTCAGGAAAACCCGGAACATGTACTCAAGATTTATAGAGCGGACCAGACATGCAAATACCTACTGATAAACAAAGAAACCACGGCACATGAAGTTGTCATGTTAGCTTTGCAAGAATTTGACATTCACGATTCTAGCTCAATGTATTCACTTTATGAGGTAAGTGTCGGCGAAGGAGGTATGGTTAAGCAGAGACGTTTACCGGATCAATTAAAAAATTTAGCCGAGCGCATTACTTTATCTGCGCGTTATTACCTAAAAATTAATGGTTTCACGGAAACTCTGGTGCCCGATGAGATGGCTTTGGAACTAGTACGCGAGTGTACTGTACATTTTCTTCAATTAAATGCCTATGAGCTGTCGATACAGCTGACATTAGAGGACTTTGCTATATTTCGTCAAATCGAGCCAACTGAATATGTCGACGATCTATTCGAGCTTAATTCCAAATACGGTGTGCCAAAGTTATTGAAATTCGCTGCTCTTATCAATCGTGAAATGTTTTGGGTGGTCAGTGAGGTTTGCAGCGAACACAACATTGTTAGACGCATGAAAACCATCAAACAGTTCATAAAAATTGCTAGACATTGCAAAGAAATGCGCAACTTTAACTCTATGTTTGCTATTGTATCAGGTTTAGGTCACGCTGCTGTTTCCAGACTGCGCCAAACATGGGAAAAAGTACCTTCAAAGTACGAGCGCTTGTTTTCAGACTTGCAAGATTTAATGGATCCTTCGAGAAATATGTCCAAGTATCGCCAGCTGGTCTTGGCGGAACTGGTTTCACAACAACCCATTATACCATTTTATCCAGTTGTAAAGAAGGATCTCACCTTTATACATCTGGGCAATGAAACACTTGTTGACAATTTGATAAATTTTGAAAAATTGCGCATGATAGCTAAGGAAGTGCGTACTCTTAAGCAAATGTGCTTAGCTACATATGATTTGCTGACATTGATGAAGAACAAAGGTGGCCAGCAAGCATCATTGGCTATATTGGTTCTTAATCAAATGTCCGGAAGCAATTCAGCTCAACTGCCACACCAGGCAACCAATGGTAGCAACATCATAGGCAATAGTACAGGTCACGGCACCCTTAAGCGTCGCAAAAAATCAACAGCTACACCAAACCCCAAAAAAATGTTTGAAGAGGCTCAAATGGTACGACGTGTTAAGTCATATTTATGTAAAATGAAAATTATCACCGATGAAGATTTACTACATAAGCTTTCGCTAGAATGTGAACCTCCATCACAGCATTCTAATACACAAAACGTTCACACAAATACTTCATCTCTAAGCGTAAGTTTGTCTCGCAGTAGTGCTGATCAAGTGAGCATACATTCACAAATAGCTTCATCTTTTGCCCCAATTCCCACACTTCCATTACGCAAACGCTATCCTTCGCCCACACTTTCCACCACAAGCTCAACAAGTTCTACAAGTGAGCAGAATAAAAGCCTCAATAAAACTAATGTCGTAGGTAATAAGTTTGCAACGGCTTCTCCTAAGGCTGTTAAGAAAATGTTGTCACTTTCTGAGCCAACGAAAATTCGTGCTAATCAACCTCGTCACGCTTCAATAGCTTTACCTCTAACACTTAATCCACAACATGTTTTCAACGCTCATGGCCTTGGAGCTGGCGCTGGCAATGTTTTTACGCCATCTACACCAGAAGTTCCAACATTAAGTCCTACTTTACATAGACGTCTGGCTTCTGGCAGCAATGATCAAGGTAAGTAAGCAAACAACATACTATTCGCCTTATCTAGCCTCTAATTTCTGACTTTTTGCTATTCTTTCATATAGAAATAAATAACATTTTTATTTTTAAAAAAATTTCGTTCAATGATAAAAGTACACTGAGAAATCTGTGCACCTCTAACGTCTGTTTTAATTTTAAAACCCGACATTTTAAAATGAGCTTCTAAAACGTTCGCTTAATTATCTATAATAAACATTTTAACATGAGCGTTTAAAATGTTCATTTGACATTTTAAAATGAAAATTTTAAAAATTGCATGTAAACCCTTTAATTCTTCTAAAATGTTAATTTTAAAAAATCAAACGAACGTTTTAAAAGCTCATGTTAAAATATTTATTAAAGATAATCAAACGAACGTTTTAGAAGCTCATTTTAAAATGTCCGTTTTTAAAATTAAAACAAACGTTAGAGGAGCACAATCTGGAAACGTTTTCAAAAGTAGTACGCTACCTGTTTTTCGTGCTACGAAACGTTTTCACAGTTTTCTCTGTGTAACTTCTAAGCTAGAACAAATTTTAAGACGAACTAATCTTAAATTAATAAAATTAAATTCTCTTAAGGTACTGGTAATGCATTTGCTGGACGGTCTATTCATGAACGCTCACATTCAGATACACCGACGCCTCTGCCATTGGTTGATCCTTCAACGGAAAATAAGGCTGTAACACCATTCACTAATTTTCCATTGAGAAAAAGTTATATGTCAGGTAAGTTATTTCACTGTTCATTATATAAAAAGCTTAACATTTTATTTTAATTTGAACAGCCAGTTTATTGCACACTTTGGCCTTTTTTAATTTGATTTTGATACGAACACTTAATAAAGTCGTGCTTTAAAATATACTTTTTCAAAATTTTCAGTAAAAAATAAAGTATTTAATGCAAAAAAAAAAATAAACTAGAAAGATTTTTATGTGTAATTCATAAAATTGTTCAAAAGCCTTGTAAATTTCTTAAAATTTTGATAATTAATAATCAATGAACATTTAGTTTTTGTGACAAACAAGCATTTTTTGCAATGTTTATAATTGATAGTACTTTCCATATGTAAGGGTACCTCGCAACGCTTTTTTTTTGTATGATTTCGGATTCGATCTCATATTACCTTGTCATCGACCTGATATTATAAAAGAGCCTGTACCTTAAGTGATGAGTAGATACATTTTCTAAAAGTTTCTAAGAACAGTGTGTATTTTCTGACCATTTTTAATTTTTTTTTTTTTGGTTTTTGTATGTGTCTGCTGTTCAATTGTTATATTAAGCCAAATTATTTTTCTTAGGCTCTGCGACTTCAAGCGATAGCGGTCATGGTTCATATGCACAACATGACAGCCATTCCATGGGTTCAGCTACAGAAAGTGTCAATTTGACAAATCGTGGAAGTTGTCAGTATAGTACCAACACTCTCTTCACTTCTCTGGCTACAAAGTTACCTTCAACGTCTTCAACAGATCAGCAGTACTATGTGTCATCCCCAGTTTTACAACCAAAGCGCAGGCATTCATCTATACAAAGTATGTTCAATATGTTAATAAGTTAAACTAATTGGTGTTTGGTTTATTAAAAAAAATATTTTATTTTTTCGCGTATCTTTATTATTCGACATCAAAATTACAACGAATTCAACACTTAGTTTAACTTAATACTATTACCTAAAGCTGCGCTGCTACTGTTAGTGGTGTTAAAAGCTGGACGATTAAGATTACGATTACAGTTATCTTAAAAAATAATGGGATTATAAATGGGATTAATAATGGGATACTGTAATCGTAACGCAGCTAATTTCATGAAAGATTACTGCAAATGTAAACCCATTTTTTCCTTTATACGGATTGCAGTAATCGATTGCAAGAATTACAAAAAAATTTCTAGGCTTATCAGTGTTAGTGAAAACAACTCATTATATATCGGCCAGGCTTATTTGCGTTAGTGAAAGCACTCCTTTTTATATATCGGCCATTCCAAGCCTAATGCAAGTTTTTGTTTTCGAAAAATATAACCTTATGCCTTCGATTTAGGGTATAAAAATGTAAAAAAGTTTTTATGTGTCGCTGTTTGCACCATAGAACGAACTTGACGATGGGAAATTTTGACGTCGTTCCAGCGCTACGGATAAATAAATCGTTCACTGCTATGTTATAGGTTAAATTTATTAAAAAAAACTATATCCACGCGAATATTTTTTTAAAAGCTTGGAATATATAAAAACAAATGACATTGTTTTTGTTGTTTACGGCACACAGTGGAATATCAGACCCCAAAAATGGAGATCAATTCACAGGAGCTACGTTTCAGGACAAAAAGTGTACTATAAGGGTTTTCAAAGTAGCTGATTACGAATCTGAAGTTAAAAGTTTGAAATTAAAAATGGCGGCTTGAATATGGGGACCATGAGTAAACCAATAGGGAACAAATATTGTACCCAAGGAATTTTAAGGTCTGTGAATACGAATATACAGGGTGTCCAAGACCTAGGGGACAATAATGCAGGAGGTGATTCCCCGTCATGATGCAATAAAAAAATAGTATCGGTAGGGATGATCGCAAACGTCCCCTAGGGAAGGAGGGAAAAGCAAAAGTGCAATTCTAATATATAAAAATCTCGTGTCACGGTGCTAGTGTAAGAAGTCCTTCGAAACGGCTAGACTGATTTTAATGACATTTTTTTGTACATTTAGTAGGTATGAGAATAGGTCGTAAAGTATTTTTCAACCTCCTGCGCGCAAAGAGCGTGGCACTTTTTCAAGAACACAAATGTTCGGTTTTACTTTCGTCTCTAAATCGCACATCAATGAAACTCGATACGAACTTACTATTGAGACGTGCCCTTCGATTGTCAAATTTTAGCAATCTTTGAAAAGTAGGGCATGGCACCACCTATACAATTATATCGAATAGATTTGGATCTAAATGTCGTATAACAATGAAGCTCAGTATGAAATAACTGATTGATCAGTTCTTTCAAATGTAAAACAGATACGGGCATTGCAAAATAAGTCCTAGCTCTGCCTTTACAACTCTTATTTTCGATACAGAATAGCTTTGCAAGTAAAAGTCACAGAACATTGTAACTCAGAATGAAGTAACTATTAGGTGGTGTCCTGCTACTGGAAAACTAGAACGGGCATTGTGCAAGGGATGTGGTTCTGCCCATATAAAACACATTTCTTAAATTGAATCGTTTTGGATAGTCAGATCAAAGAAACTCGGTTTGGATATCCTACTACTCGGAAATACTCGCAAATGAAAATGCATATTGAACAATGGGTGTCCCATAAAAGAAAAATTATGGGACAGAAGACCCATAAGAAAAAAAGACTTTGAATATTTCATATAAATTGAAACCGTTACACAAGCGTCACGAATAAGAGACCTTGAAATTTCACTAGCTGCCAAATGAGTTTCACTTTAATACCTTCTTTAGGTTTTTGTTTTTGGTTTAAAATCTATGTTTTTTTTGGTTTTCCCTCCTAGCTCTTTAGGATGACGTTTGCAACCATCTCCACCCATACAATTTTTTCCTCGCATCATCACGAGGCATCATGACTCTCCAAAAACACCAAACCGATCAAAAATGAACCGGTCGTAAAGGTTTGTTTCTTTCCCTAAATAAAAGTGTGTGCTTAAAACAAACACATGCTTTCCGCTAGCCATATTTTGCTGATAAGTTGATGCATGCATCTTTGTTGTTTTGAGTCGCTGGTGGTAGAATTAGTTTTATTTATATTTATAACATATGTATATTTGCTTCAAATTATGTTTTTTATTCTTATTTTTACTAAAGGTGGTAATGGAACAGGCGTTACACAATTAGCTAATCCTCAAAAGGGTCCACCAGGTAAGGGCCTCAGATGTCCACCGAATTATACTGTCGTAGCAAATTTGGCTCGCTTGCAAAGGATGGGCCGTGCGCATAGCTTAGAAGGTGTTACAAGCATCCAAAAGTATGCCACGAATGAGTGCTAATGCAACAAATTGTTTTAAGGTAAGGTAAAAGATAATTTGATTTCATGTTTGTAAGTAAATTGAATGATTTAAAAAAAGGTAGACGCTTTAAAGCATATTCTTAATATTATTTACTTTTAATCTATGTATATATAAATGAATGTATGTTTTGTTTGTGACTCCTGAATGCATTTCTACACCGGTCATCTGATCGCGATGAAATTTTTAAAAATGGTTGTTCGTATTCATACGCAGGTTTTAGTCGTAGAACGGACAATGTCCCATATATGACGCGTGCAGTCAGAGTCGCTTACAACCCATTCACATATGTGTAAGTTACAAATGTATACCTAGTCGTGCCATAAGTTCTGTTACAAGACTTTTATAGCAGTATGCAGTTGAAATATTAAATTAGAAAATCCCGTTATAATTTTTGTTGTAAAAATATTTCATTGCAAGTTAAATGTATGCCATTTTGCTTTAGAATTTCACCGCGTTAATATGGAGTGGGGCGAAAAAGAAAATAGAATCGCTGTAATTGCGCTACAAAAGTTTGGAAATTGCTGATCCTCAAGGCCATGCGTCATCAAAGAAAGCAAATAGTAGAGGTAAGACTTCCCATTTCAACGTTTCAAGGTATGTGTTGACCGACTGCGTAACATGTGGCCGAGCGTTGTCATGTTGAAAAATTACCTTGTTGTGCCTTTGATCGCACTCTGAACGTTTTTGCTTCAATGCTCGATTCAAACGCATCAATTGAGTTGTACAGCCGTTTTACGGCTTTTTGCTTGCACAGTTTCTTGTTTGTGTGTTGTACGAATGATATACATCTTTAGCTAAAAAATTTTCATTTTTACTCGGGTTGGTGGGGAGTATCAAAGTTCACCACCGAAATTTGGAAAGTCTCAAGCAAGTGCTAATTGGCAGTCGCGTCATCAATACCAATGGAAACCATACGTGCCGCTATAGTCCAATGGTCAGACCGTCTAAGAGCCTGTATACAAGGAATAAGGAATAGTTTTTAAGAATTTTTTGTATTCTTATAAAAATTATCTTTAAATTAAATAATTGAAAAGTTTGTTAAATTTGTATGTCATATTTAGTTTGTAACAGAGCTTATGACACGATTAGGTAGACTTCGAAATCTCTAAACCAATTGATAAGAATTTTCAGGGATGCTGTAGAAAAGTCTTGAGAGTGTTCTGTGAATTTTGGTGCCGATAGAACATGGGTTTGGCATCTTTCTTACAATCCTAATTTTCGATATCGAATGGCTTTTGAATTACATATTGCATAGCCTCAAAATTTCGGTAGTCGAGCTCAATTTACACGTGCTGTTTCACTTGTAATGTTTTATGAACTAGAGATGGGCGCGTGAGTGATTTTTACTCACGATCAAGCACGCTCACGATGTGATTTCTTCTATTCACGCAAAAACTGAAATTTCGTTAAATTTTTTAAGACAACATATAAAGAGCATAGCTTCCATTAATGGAATGATATCGTAGAATGCTTTAGATTCTAATTATTTAGATTCATTAAATTATTTGGGTTGATTAGAAATCTTCATACTTATTTTTTTCAAATTCGTGACTTTTTTTTCATGAGCTATTTTTTGCCGATTCCTTACACTGTGCTGTGTAGCTCGAATGCAAATCAAAATCTAACTTTAACTGCAGCAAATACTTCAGTCAGTGACGTAACTCCATAGGTGCAAAACGGTGCAGAACACCGCCCTTGAGCGATAGAGGTCCTTCGTTGACACTTGACACAATTAACAGTGATTGATACAAAAATTTGCAATGATTTCACGGGAAATAATTGTTCTATAAAATGTTATATATTTAATGTCAGTCCTAAAGATATGAACAAATTGGATACTGCTTGTAGCAACAATCCACAAGAGGAATTTTATTCATTTGGACTATCATCACTGCATGCGTGGATTCGGTTCTTCGAATGTTTACTGCACAAACCATACAATTTGACGTTGAAGGCTTGGAAGACCAAAAAGTAAAAGAAGAGAGAAAGAAAAAATACGGGGTGATTTTAAAATTAAAACAGGTATTTTTTTTAATAAAATGAGTGGTCAAGATTCCAAAATGGCCAAGTCCACTTCTTTCCATTTTCAGAAATATTGATACACAGGTACTGATACACAGATAATATGCAAAATTAAGCATATATTATTATTTGTGGCATTCACATATAATTTTTTACAATTTTTACGGTTATGTTACATATTTTAAGTTATAATTTTTATTTTGTAAAATAGAACCAGTTGCGAAATATCGCTAAACATTACGGAAAAAGGCTTTTTTCACATAATTTTATTTGGGTCTCCTAGACCTCCTAGGCTCAAATGGGTTAAAGAATATAACAAAACAATACATTAAAAAAGACTTGTACAAAATTTGGTAAAAAGACATCAAATTGTTACGGAGTCCTAATCAATTATTTAAAGCAATATACGATGTCCAACCCTTTGTATGGGAACGCCTCACTGTGCGGCGTGGCAGGATCATCTTAATCCACTGAAATTTAAATTGTTTAAATTCCAAAATTTCGTCTGGACGCCCCTTCGAAATTTTTATCTTATTCATATTTCTCCATCTCGTCGATGTATGTTATATACAAAATTAGGTTTTTCAGAAAATAGATTTTATGTATAAATTCGAACCAGACTGTCCCTTAATGTATTTATTAAGATAAGAAGATTCATTGTATGGAGATATCAATGCATATTTCTGCAAAAAAAAAAACAGTGTTCAAGTTACCCGACTTAAAAACTGTTTGAGAACCAATGTTGTTTAATTTTATTTCATCGCATTGACGTAGTTTTGTTTATCCACAAAGAAAAACAACTAAAGCTGATCGATCATATCAGCATCATATTGCATTAATTAACTACATTCAAAAAGTATCTGCAACTTATTTTTTAAGCTTTTGCGAATGAGCTAAACTATTGTTTGTCTGTTCTATTTGTTGAGCGATGACAGATGTTATCATTATATTTCGAAATATTTTATTTCACCTTAAGTTTTTTATTTAATCTTTCTGCTGAAGTTTCTTATTTTCAAATTTTTATAATATAAAAAAAACATTTGCAGCAAGAAAAATTAGTTTTGAATTTTATTATTTAATATATTAGTTAAATTATTAAGATATCAGTTGAAGAATAAAAAAAAACAAATTGACCATTTCAGCCCTTGAACGAACTTTGACCGAGCTTCTTATGATGAATTGTGTTATTAAATGTTTGCACACCATTGACCGAGAACTGGACCTACATGTTTTATGCCGACTCCGAACGGCTAAAGTTCATGTTCTCAAAAAGCTTTACATGGCATTATTTACTCTCTGAAGTTTGCCATTGTCTGGTGGTGACCGTTCAGAAAAATTATTTTGTTGAAAAAAACTTTTGCCGCGACTAAAGATCGAACTCGGGCTCCGACCATACTAAGTCACACACTTCACCTGCATGCCACAGTCACCACATCAGTAGAAGAATAGCGTTTAAAAAAATAAAAATTCGAAAGGTAATGTTTCACAGATATGCATAATGTATGTGTAAAAGATATATCTGGAGGGGGGTTTCCAGCCTTCTAAGTGAGAAGTTACATTTTTAAGAGTTTTTCAAAAGAAAATATTCTTTTCAAAATTTAGTTCTATTCATTCATCAATTGTAATTTGTAAAAAAAAAAGTGTTTTGAATTCATAAATTCGAATTTCCATGTCAATATCTTGGTCGAATTTGAACGGTTCTTCAATTTTTCGAATTATTTCTGAAAGTTTTCAAAAATTTTCTTTCACATGTGATAACAATCATTATGAAGTTCTAACCTATTTTTAAAGAATGTATTTATATTTTTAATGAATTTGCTTCATATTGTAGTTAGTTATTTAGCGTGTATTTCAACCAAATGCCAAGAGAGAGAAAAAACTGTCTCAAATTTAATGTTCTAAATTGGGAAGCCAATCTCTCCGCCATCTTTGAATAGATTTCATTTTTGTATTTAAATCTTTTCAGTTAACTGTAAAAAATTAATAAAAATTTTACCGTTACTTTTTTGTTTATATTTAATTATTTCTTTTAAACAGAGATCGCACAATTTCAACTTTTCTCAAAATATGGGTAAAAATTATTTTTGTTGTAAAAAAATAAAAACTCAAATTTACATTTTTCAAAGTTTAGGGGAATTTAATTATAGCTTTGACTAAAAACATTTCTAGTATTTTGAAAAGTATTAATTCTTATATGAAAATGATTAAAAAATGCTTTATTGAAATGATTGGTTTAAAAATTATTGCAAGACTTTTTACCGTTTAGTTATTTTGTACTAAATTTATAACCTGGGGTACTAAGCTTAAAATTTTATTTTCAATTTATTTAATTTAAGTACAGCTTTGACTAAACAAATATCTAGTATATTCGTATAAAAAAAGGATTAAAAAATGCACTAGGCCAAGGATTTGTTTCAAAATTATTCCAAGATTTTTAACCGTGTGTAACTAGAGTTTGAGCATTGAAAATTTAGTTTTGTATTATTTGGATTACATTTTCATTTGTTTAGTACACTGTAAGAAATATTGATACTTATTCTATTTGGGATTATATACTTAAATACTTTAAGTAAGGAAAAAAATCTACCTTTGTTGAATTGATTTAGAGTGTTTGTGTGTATTTATAAAAAACTTGAAAATTTGTATTTTTATTCTTTCATTGCAGGTTATGTACGATTGCGTATTATGATGCTTGGGAGGTGTCTATCTGCATTCAAGGCGAATTAAAGATTAACAAAAAAGTAAACAAATGAAAAAAAAAATACAATATTTTGATGTACAAAAGCTATCTCTTAAGTGAAATCTAACTTTTTTGTTAATCAAAAATTACTATACAATCATTTTTAAGGTCACCTTTTAAGGTGGCCTATAACTTTATATGTAAAGCAATGTGCTTTTTAAGTACTAAGCGTGCTCAACCAAAGAATTATAAACATTCAAATTACATGGATATTTGTTAAAATATCCATTCCATTAACCCAGTGTATTTTTGCCAAAGTGTAAAAGAGAGAATCAATGAATTTTAAATGTTAAAACAAATTTTATGTTTTTAATGTTAATGTTAATTTTTATCACTCGTGAAAATTTTCTCTTCCATTTATAACAAACAGTATTTTTGAATATAAATATATATTGAAAGTCAAGTAATTCATTTACGTTTTATTGACGTCAGAAGGTAGTATGCATATGAAGTGTTCGTTATGTGATGTGATGATTCATGATACCATTCCGAAGACAAATTATTGAGTACAAAGGTGTGGTGGCGCAGTATGTAGTATTTTATTTTGTTTTTATATAGCATTAGATTTCCATGATCTGAACACGTGAGTTAGAATTTAAATTATTTCCATGATTTTCAACTCATTTGATAAATCTGCTTTTAATGATGATTGACTATCTTATATCAAGTAAAATTATCAACTGAACGTTAATATTATCAATCAGTTAGTTATGCAGTCACACTCATTTACTCAGTTGTAACTGCAATGCATGCAAACACCTGACAAAAAAAGTTTAAATAAGAAATAATATCGTAGTTTTTTCTTGAATAAACGCTTATACGTTTATATAAGGTTCATTAAAATAATAACACTGTGTAACAAAAAAAAAAAAAAAAAACACTTTAAATTTCTGAAAAATTCAAGCTGACCAATCTTGTCCCCCAACAGAGCTATAGTTCAGTATGTCTGATTTTATTTTTTTTTTTCAGAAACGAAACGTTGTTTTGGTTGTGTGTTGGTCGTACTTTGGACTGCGTTGTAGAAATTTTACGATACGGGGCAATCCATTGTGACGTCCGCGACATTTGTGCGCATTTTGCTTTGTTTAGGCTCAGTAGGCAATTGAGAAGCAGAGTTTTCGCTCGACGAACAAAACTGACGTTCTATAAGTCAATAATCATGCCCGTCCTACTCTATGCATCACAAACCTGGACGTTTTAAGCAGCACTGATGAAAGAGTATTGGGAGCGTTCGATAGAAACAACCTTCGTAAGATCTATGGTCCAATCTGCGGCAATGGTGCCGAATACGTTGGAAACACGAGCTGTATGTGCTATAGGCCGACATCGATATAGTCAAGCGTATTAAAAAAAATGGCTTCACTGGCTAGGTCATGTCGAGAGAATGAACGCTAATGCTCTAGCGAAAAAAATATTTAATTCGGTACCCAGCGGCGGTAAACTAGGACGAGGAAAACCGCATCTCTGTTGGAAAGACCAGGCGTTGGATAACCTGACGATGCTTGGAGTTTCTAACTGGCGCCAGCCAGTATTACCAAAGTCTCACAATATTCCTTGCATACTCTTTGGTCACCAGTCCAGAGCTATGATGGGCTTAAACTGGTAGTAGCTTTGCTACGAGGTCTGACCAAGGACCTTAAAACTGGTACCACGGGTAGTCAGCGGCCAGGATGACTAACTGGGCTGGCCCTTCAGCAAACTTCATGGTGGTTGTGGTTTACTACCCATATCGCGGGCAGAGCTACCTCGGTGTGTGAGTTGCATTCTCAACTCGGGCGCCGTTCTTCGCAGTACGGAAGAGGTGTTAGATAGGCCTCCATCCAAACCAAGGGTTGCGACATGTCATCACAACATTTAGTTAATTTGGTACCTTTGAACTCTCAAATCGGGCATTGACCGATACAATGTTTCGGTCCCATGTTATGGGGCACCGTAGACTTAAGCCTAAAAGGCAGGTGTCTACGCAAAACACTTTGGATTCATTCCTTCCAAACTAGTCTTCCAACATATTAGTTAAGATCAAAGCCTTTAAGACCTAATTTTGAATATGGCCAAAAAAACTTTGAATATATATATATTCCATAGCAAATAGGAATAGGATTCTCCTCATTCATTTATCTCATCCAACACTATTGAACAAAAAAAGTTGAAAAAATAATTATTTTCAAAAAATCATATCGCTCATTTATTCGAATAATGTCTTAACCCAAAAAACGCTATTTTTTATTATGCCAAGTTTCATATTGTGTAAAATTTTCAAGTTATTATCTTGAATACTCTCCGCAGGAGAAGAGAATATGTATTTTCTTTTCTATGCAAGGTGTGAGTAAATTGAAAACTTTAAAAGCGTTTTCTGCATAATGACTTTTTTTGATTTAGGACTTTTTCGAGCAAATGAGCGATATATAGGCAACCTACTTCCATTTGAGTTTTTCTTGACAAACGAATGACAGATTCTTTAAATTAAGGGAACTTTTTGTGGGAATGAAATTTTATATTAAATATAATAGAAATTTTTAAATAAGCAGACAAAATTAAAAAAAAATAACCAAAAAATCTGCATTAAGAATTTAATGGGTTAAATTAATTCACTTATTTTTCTTTTGGGTGTACAAGTTATTTCTTTATAATCTTCAATGCATTATTAATTAACAATTAAAAATAAATTGTTAAGCCGGAGCGTGTGCAAGGGACTATATATGTCAATATAAAATGAACAACTAATTGTTATTCTATTTAATTGATTTTTTTTTTAATAGGATTTGAATGAATAAATAGTTTGTAATTGATAACAAGCCGCAGAGTCATCTTGAAATACAGCACACTTAATACATACTTCCAAGCATAATATCTCGTTATGACGTGCGCTACATCAGCTGGATGGAAGTTTATGAAATTATTAAAAACAGGTAAAGAAACTCTCGGGTAAGGAAATATGAAATTCCCTAAACCTGATATTTAAATTTATATTATGACATATAACATAGCAAATAATTAAAATAAAATAAATTTTTTAACCGTCTTAAAATCAATATCTATAATTTTAAAAAATTATATGTTCATTAAGAAATTATTATAATTATGATAACAAGACAAATTGAAGGGCTTATTTTAAAAAGATGATTTGCCACATAAAAAATATTTCGAAATAATCGACCTTAAAGTTTTTAAAGCATGTATATTTGTAAGAAAACATTGAAATCTTTAAAAGAACTATTACGTATAGGGCCAAAATTGATCGGGTAATGGTCACAATATTTGAAGTGGATATTGATAATGCATCAAGAAACGTAATGAACATAAAATATGAACTTTTAAAGCAGTGTGGCTTATCATGTTTTTGCAATATGCCCTTCAATTAGAAAACAATATATTAATAAGAAATTCAATATTAATGTTCAAATAAAATAACTAAATACTTATGACCAAGAAATGAATAGAAAAAGCAGTTTATAATTAGTTTTTGTTCTTAAAAGTGATTTTGAAAACGAATGTTTTTTTGTTAAAAAGCTTCAACATATATATTTAAGCCAAAAACTAATAAGAAGAAGGCCTCCAAAAATTTTAAAAGAGCTTTATTTTCCTTTCCGTACTCTTTTCGTACTTAAGAAAGATACAAATAGTTCCTTTTGATTGCTTTTTTGCTGCTACAGTCCCAAATTATTTGAAATTCCTTTTTCAGATGATTCCAATGTTGTTGAAAAATATTATAATGTTTACAAAATTTGTGCATAAATAAAAAAAAAACAAAGAGAAGATATATAGAAAAATGTTGTATCTCATATAAAATTTTTACGAATACCTACATATATATTCCTAAAAATTTCAAAAATATCTTAAAACTTATTTTTAATGGCTTTCCAAAACTAAATTAACCATTAAAATTGAAGCAGTTATTTTGAAATATTTAGTTTTTTTCTAAAACCCGAAATAAGATGAAGCTCTACAGTAATTATAAAATATTCTAAAAGATCCGCACAGATCCGCACCAATTTTGTTGCGGACGAAAAGTGAAAAAAATTTGTATGAAGTGCGGATGGACAGCGTTTTCAACAATAGCACTTTTTCACTCCGAATCCGCCAACTTCATTATCGATACGCAACGAACTTACTCGCCGGTTTCTACAATCGCTAAAACAACGAATTCGAGTTATTTTCCCGCCGCAACTGATCCGCCGTTTTCCACAATCAGCATGAATATCTCATACATAGGAACTCCAAACATAAGAAAACAAAAATAAATAAAATAAATGCAAATAAATTGTTTTTGAACACTGTTTGCTTAACAAGTGTTTCCATGTGTTATGCTTAGTATACCAACTAATTTGACCGTGCTATACAACCTTGCACTTCAAAAATAACCTTCATAAAAAAAGCAAACAACAACAATCTACAAATTTAACACTAACTTCATACATTCTTCAACTACTGCTAATAAATTTTGCAATTCCAGCAAAATCACAACTCTACAATTACTTTCAAAGGTCATATTTTAACTCGTACTTTTCTATCTAACGATTACACTATGGAACAAATTCTGGTTAGCAAAATTTAGGTCCATTCTGAAAGTGAGGGGTAAAAATAGAGGCTAAATTAGAAGACCCGTATCGCGGCGTTTGTTTATGTTAGTTTTGCAGGCAAATGCAAAATTAAAATTTTCGTTAAAAATCCCAAAAAATTTTTAAAAAATTGTAATTGTTGCACAAGTCTATAGCAATAATTAATTATAGCAAGACGAGTTATAACCAAGAAACCATATTAAAAAATATGCTGAAAATCGGCATTGACTGCAAAATTCGAAAGTCGATTAAAAAAAAAAATTCGAACTTAACAAACGCCGCGATACGGGTCTTCTAATTTAGCCTCTATTTTCAACCCTCACTCTCAGCATCGACCTAATTTTTGCTAACCAGAATTTGTTCCATAGTGTTATAAGACTACACTACATTGAGAGCAAGTTCGTAAAAACTAGGCAGATCGTTTGTAACTGAAACACCACCAACACACTTTACTGCTTCAATCAAACGCTCTCGAACTGTTACACATGATTTCTACATGTCTGAACAAACAGTACACAGCACAGTACTTTGTCGAGTAGAAAAGTTAGGCTGCTTTTGATCCGAAGCTTCCAAAATCTCGTAAAATTGAATGACTTTTGTGTATTCAAAAATTCTGAACCGAAAGTTGAACCTTTAATGCAATTTCAACAAAGAATTTTGAAAAAATGTCTGACCACTTTTAAAAAACTTAAAAAAAAACGATAATGGTTTTTAGTTAAAATAATTTCTTTGTAAGCGGTCTCGGCGTTGACCCGAAGAAGTTTTAAAGGCTTAAATATTTTTTGAATTTTTTCTATACTCTTGTTGTCCAAAGACTTAAATAAAACCAAATCCTGAATGTGAAATAAGACGAGTGTATTTTGTGAAAATTTTTATTAGACACGATAGAACATCTTGCTTATCTTAAACTTAAACTCGAAAATATTCTATATCTTATGACAAAATTGAAAGCAATTGAACAGATTTATATAAATAGGTATGACACAATAGACACAATCAGACAACTCAGTGTCAGAGCTGTCATATCTTGACGTAAACCATTTCATATATCTACCTTGGTGGATAATTTTCACGTAGATCATGCCAATAGCAACATAACCCATCGGCTTCGTCGAGATGGAATTTTTTGCTCAATATTTAGTTTTTTTCCCAATATTTAATTTCGTTGAGGTTACTTTATGACAAGATTGTGGGTTTTGTGTAATTTTTTTTCAATTCCATGTTGTGGTCCCTGGTTTAAATTTCTGGAACTCTACTTTTTTCAATTGGAAGTTTTAGTCTTGACACTATTTAAGTTTTAAGTGGATTTTTCTTTAATAAAATTACTTTGTCGAAGAGCTTTCTTCGTATTTCTCTTACGTTTTTATCACTTTATCACAAACAATTTCTTAATAATTTCTCCAATCCAATGTGGAGGCTCTATAAGAAATCTTTTATTTTTCCTTTAAATTAAAATTAAACTTTTCCAGTGAAATGAAATAAATTGCAAAAAATCTAATATATAAAAATCTCGTGTCACGGTGTTAGTGTATGAACTCCTCCGAAACGACTGGACCGATTTTAATGAAATTTTTTTTGTATATTAAGTAGGTATGAGAATAGGTTATAAAGTATTTTTTATCTTTCTACCCACGAGGGGCGTGGCAGTTTTTCAAGAAAACAAAATTTCGGTTCAACTTTCGTTCAAAAATCGCACATAAATGAAAATCGGTACGAACTTACTGTTGACACGCGCCCTTCGACTGTCAAATTTGAGCGATCTTTGAAAAGGGGGGCATGGCACCGCACATTCAATTCAACTTTTTGATATCGAATAGATTTGGAACTTGCTGTCGTATAACAGTAAAGCACAGCTTGAAATAACTGATTGGTCAGGTCTTTCAATTATAAAAAAGACACGGGCATTGGAAAACGGGGCGTGGCTACGCTCATACAACTCGAATTTTCGATACAGAATAGCTATGGAAGTAAAATTCCCATAACATTTTAGCTAAGAATGAAGTTACTATTTGGTGGTGTCCTGCTACTGGAACACTAGAATGGGCATTGTACAGGGGGTGTGGCTCCACCGATATAAGACACATTTTTTAAATTGAATCGCTTTGGAAATAACAGTCACAGATCAAATAAACTCGGTTTGGAGTAACCATTTGGTGATATCCTACTACTCGAATATACTCGCAAACTAAAACGGATGGCTCCACCCATAAAATAATTTTTTTTATTTAATAGCTTTGCAAATAATAGTCAAAGAATATTGAAACTCAGAGTGGAGTTTGTCTATTGACAATCTGGAACAGGCATTGGACAAGGACGGCAGCAACGCGCCGGGTTCCAGCTAGTATTTATATAAAAATGAAATTTAAAAATATTCCAGCAGAAAAGAAAAAGAAATTTTACGCGAATTATTGGCATGCTAGGGAACATGATATATGGCAGGCTTGTGATAGACACATGTGGCAACCTAAAAAACAAAATGTTATAATCGGACAGTTAAGTCCGGTTCACAGTGTGAATTAACCTTTCTTTTTGAACAAGGATTATTTTTACATATTTGTTTTGTATTACATTGAAATTGAACAATACCTGTGTTGTGAACAAAAAATATGAAAGTAATAGCGCAAAATATAACACTTTTGTTAATTAAATTGCACTGACTGTAGCTCAAAACTACAAGCAGCGTGCATGTTGCTCGCTAGAACATTCAGCTTTGATCGTTTTGTATAAAATCTGTAAAAGGCATGCAAATGAAGTGTTGTGCAGTAGTGTAAAAAAAAGTATTGCAAGCTTCAAATGCCAAAAAATGGCATTCGTTAACCTTGTCCATTGTAATGGACATGCATTTGAAATCAGTGTAGCGGAATGCAAATCGTTATTTATGTTTAAGAATGCATTGCAAACAGTGCATTAATATATTTTCTCCTCTATTTTTGCCTTTTAATGTAAAATTTGTGTTCATAATCATAGCACGTGCTGTTTCTATGAGAGCATAATGAGCCGAAAAGAGAACAACCAAAGTGAGTTAACGTTTACTTTTACTTATTATATTTATTAAGTAATTAACTTTTTTGGTTTTTTTTTTTTTTATGTTATAGAAAATAAATGCAATTTAATAGTGAATGTCTATAAAAAAACATTTGCGCATTTTAGTTGGAAAAGAACAATTTTTAAGATTAATGTTTATTGTAATGGACATGCTCAAAAACCTACTTCCTTTTATTTATTATTTTTTTTACTGACTATATTTAGAATGTATTTATCATAAATTTAGCCTTTCTAAATATTTTTCCTTGTTATTTCTTAAAATATACAGAAAGGGTTAAGCTTATTTAGTGTTCCGTAAAATAACCTACCCATATTTGATACAACCTGGGATACAATGGTAATGTTTAATATTTAAATTTAATTTTTTTTATTGATTATTGTTCGATTTTGAAATAAAGATTACCTTTTCAAGCATATACAACGTTCAAATCATATACAAATAAACATTCAAATCATATGCAAAGTTTTAAAATATATATAAAAATAACAATTAAAACATTAACGTGTATTAACGTATATTAATAATAGTTAACAGTAGTTGATACAAACAGTATGTTTTTTTTACATTTGTGACATTAGAGCAAACATATATGTTGTCATTTTGACATTTATAGAACTTATCACTTGTATTTATTTATTTCAGCATGTAAGCGAACGTATCCAAGCAAGTACAGCATGCTTGCATCGTATCTATACAAAGTTAAACTACACTTGATGGTTGCCAACATAGAGCAAAATATGCTTTGAGATTCTGTGACGAAAATAAATATGATAAAACTATGAATTAATGCAGCTTACGAAATGGTCACTATCGATGTGAGTGAAATGGTGCTTTAACTTACACTTAAAGCTATTAAATAATAATGAATTTTGGTTTGAATGCTTGTAGTGTACCGACAAGTAAAAATTGTTAAAATTTTTAACGTTTGTCTGCCGAAATTATAGAGTGCCTGACAAAAATATTGTTTCTATTGTTGGATATATTTTTTTTAGGAAAAGTAGATGCAAATTAATACCAATATGTATTAAATGAAAGAGATTTCGTACCTGGAGTAACAAATTGGAAAACATTGGTTATCTGCTCATCAGACAAAAGATGGCTTTAATTTTTTCTTAGAGATTTTATTATAATTATAGCAAATGTAAGAGAGATAATACTCAAGGGTATCTGATATAATTTATTCATATTTCTAAGCTCAACTTAAGGGGATATTGTTTTAAAATGAGTATACGTTAAATAAGAAAAGATATCATTTTGAATTATACATAAACACACATTGGTACATTATATATTTTGTAAAAATATTTAACAAAATTTTTTGTTTTTAATTTTTTTAATCACATCGCGGTCGTGATAAAATAAAAATTATACCAACGATCGTGCTGAAATTTTACTACATATATTGTTTTAGACTTGTTAATACATAGGCTGAACTACGGACAGAAAGATCGGTTTTATAGTTTTGAGTTTTTGGCTGATTTTGTCCCAAAAAATTGGGCATTTTCAAAAATCACCGCCACTTTGTTATATTTCTGGAAGCTGATTTAAACCAGTTTTTTACAGATGTTACAGTGAGCCGAAATCACGAAAATTTCTTTTAAAGTAATTTCAGGAGCCATATTTGTGATTAAGGAAATCCAAAAAAATGTTTGCGTAATTTTTTTACCCTAAAATATTTAGTAATATTTATTCTAGTTTTCAAAATGATACCTTTTAGAGCTCCAATAAAAACAGCTAAAACATGTAAATGGTTTTTTGAATGTAGCTGTTTTGGAGATATCACACTTCGCGGTCCCATGCAATAAATTTTTTTTTTAAGAAGATGCGTTTACTCTTCTACAATCTTTTTTATGTGTTTTTGAATTAGTTCTGATAATATTAAATTGTTTCTAATTTTAAAAATTCTGACTAAGTGGTCCATTTTTCGATTCTGCTCATTGTATCTGTAATAAATACCTACCTATATCCAGTTGGATGGACGGTCTTTGCTGCAAAGGCGCACACATATCATAGTGTTTTATATGTATAGATTCACAATGATCACGTCCTTCATGATTTCAAAAGAAAGACGAATTTTTAAAAGCAAAAAAAACATAATTCTTTACTCATTTCTAATCAACTAAAATTAAAAATGCATCTATATATACGATTTTGGAAGTTGTAGTTGGTGGTAGAGATGCTTGTGGAATGAGATAGCGTATTAACTGGAATTGATTGAGGTAAAGGCATAACACTTGCCTCAGATTCAAAATCGCTTAATGATATAGCGCTCCAGCACACATACAATATTCTACACTTTCTTTCCTAATTATCTATCACCCAATTTCCGAACAAAGGAAGACTTGACTGAATATTATGTTTAACACATGAAATCCTTGGTTCAAAGTTAAAACAAACAAAAAAAAATACCAAAAAAATGTCTTTAATATTAGATACTTCCAAATAAATGAGGTCTATTTAAATTTATTTATTTTGGTGAAATGCACGCATTTTCAAAAAAAAACACTAAAAATACACATTCAATACGAGTAAATATAAATAATGATGTAATGAACTTTGGCAGAGAAAACTGGCACTTTATTACATGCTTGTAGTTTTTGTTGAGCGCTTAAGGATTTTGCAGACCAAAAAATTAAGTGATGCCAAAATAAAAAATACTGTCTACTGTCATTAGTAATGACCAACATAAAAATTGTATGCAAAACAAAAGTATGCAGGACAAGAGATAAGTATACATCTAGGCACAAAAAAATTTTAGACGATAACAAAACAATAATGTGCTTCTTATCTCTAAATATATTTTTATTGCAGGTAGCTAGTACTCTTTGTGTCAACCTTCTGTCTGGGGTACCTGCACCATCTTCTGAAGCATAGTTAAACTGTAGCAGTTAGTTCATATAAAGCGCGAGTTTGTAAAAATATAATCAGTAACTAACAACTATTGAAAGTGATCTATACAATTTTCAATCTTTAGCTGTAAAATATTACCACTGTAAATAATCTACTAAATTTTGGAAAAATTTCATCTGGGTTTGTTTTCCTTTAATTCAATTTTTGTAAAATTTTGCTTTTATTCAAAAATCTATAATTTTCCGAAGATATTTGTTTTTTTATTGTGATATAAAATCTCTTATGGTTATAAAAGTGATTTTCTTTATAAGATATTTTGATGGCAAAATGTCGAAAAATCAACAGATTATTTGTCGGAGTCTTTTATGTTTCCACGTGTAACTAATTTTGGATGGTCGCAAGCAACAAATTATAATGTTTTGATATTCAAAAGATATGTGTCCTAAATAATAATCCTGTAGAAAGAAATATATGAAAATAACATATTTTTAATGCAAACTAGAATGGAATGCAAAAAATTTAAAGCAAAAAGAAGAAACTTGGACAGACATATCAAACAGACAGACTTGGTGCATAAAATATAGTTGCAGGAGACGAAGGGAAAGGTATAGAAAAAGCTTTCTTGAAATTTGACTAAAAATGATGCTTGAAATCGAAGATTTAAGAAAATTTTTCATTAATAGTAAGATGTTATTTTCAGTACCAATTTACGACGAAAAAATTAACTCGTTAAGTTTTTGAAAAATATCAAAAAAGACAGTGGGCAATAAGAAAAGTGGTTTTTTTTAAAAGTTTTTGAAAATATCCAAATAGACAGTGGTCAATAAGAAAAATTTTTTTCCAAACTTATCTCAAAAATATAACAAGTTGTTTATTTGAACTTTTGACATTAGTCTAGTTTTCTTGCCCATAAATGTTTATTTATTAATACATTAATAATAGCTTATCTTTTAATCAAAACATATGATGTCAATTAGATAATAATTAAACTCAAATACTTATTAATTTAATAAAAAAAAAGTAATTAAAAAATAAAAACTTAATTTACAACATTGGGCTCAATATGTCTTTCAAGAAGTTTTTATTTCAAAAACAAACAAATAGTTCATGTCTTGACGTTGTTCTTTGTCTTGGTTTTATGTTTTGACTTAAAGAGTATGTCTTGAAGATAGCGAAATAATCATAACTTTAAAATATGCCAAATACATGTTACGCACAAAGTGTTGACGCAAAAGCTACTCCCTAAACGTTGACGAGCAATTATACGATTTTTCTCTTTATAAATATACATTTGAAAAAAAGCGTTAAAATGTTTTTTTGATTTGCACGAAACTTGCTAAGCTTATAATCTGTTTGTTTTGATGTTCTGTGTTAGCTGAGCACAAAACAAGAACAGCAGAGATCAAAATGTTGTTTATTGAAGCTCTCGTAACATGAACGCGTGAAAATTAAAGATATTCACAAATTAATTTTTTTGAAAAAAATACTGTAATACTCTATGCTATACTGTAGCCTAAATATCATATTTTAAAACTTATATTATAAAAATCGGCTCAGTTATTTGGTAGTTTGCCCTCAACAAATAATTTCCACTTTCATTTTATATACTATTATAGAGTATAGACATAGATATAGGTAGGTAGATGCTTCACAAAATGGTTGATTGCGGCTAAATCTAATATAGAAAAATATCGTGTCACAGTGTTTGTGGTTGAACTCCTCTGATTTTAATCAAATTATTTTTGTATGTTCGGTAGGAATGAGAGTAGGTCGTAAAGTATTTTTCACCTTCTTCCTCCGCTACGGCGTGGAACTTTTTTAAATAACACAGATTTTCGTTTTAACTATCAACCTATAACTCACACATTAATGAAACTCGGTACGAACTAACTATTGAATAGTCATTCCCTTAGACTGGCAAATTAAAAAGATTTTTACAAAGAGGGGCGTGGCTCTGCCAATATAATAACATTTTGCATATCAAATAGATTTGGAAGTAATCGTCGCATAACAATGAAACTCAGTATAAAGTAACTTATTGACCAGGTATTTCAAATATAAACTAACACGGGCATTGAAAAATGGGGCGTGAGTCCACCCATTTAATTCATTTTTAATTTTTAATTGCTGTGGAAGTTAAGTCACAGGAACTCAGAATGGAGTTACTATTTGGTGGTGTCCTGCTAGTGCGAAACTAGAGTGGGTATTGTACAAGAGGTGTGACTCCGCACATTTAAGACACATTTTTTAAATTAAATATCAAAAAATTACGAAAAAATCATTTTATTATGATTTTAAATTTTTTGCTCAGGAATAAAAATTAGTTTTTGTGTATTTATAATTTTGGTTTTTTTTTTTACTCAACGAAAAATCATTTTGATTTTTATTTTTTCAAACAAACTAAAACTAGATTTTTTAAAAGTTATATTTTAAATTAAAATAAGAATTATAATAAGAAAACATTTTAGGATTTTAATTTTTTTTTTTTTTTTTGGCGATACATATTCCTCAACTCGGTTATATAAAGTAGAACTCAAAAAATTTTTCCGACACTTAGATTCTGTTTGTATTCATTAAAATTTGGAAAAGTCATTATTTTTGGTCCCTGCTATTGATGGCTTTCTACAGGGAAAATGGACAAGGAGCGTTGTTCAACCTAATGGTCCAAAAAAAATATTGAACAGTTATACAATGAAATAAATTTCTCCTTTATAGATCATTCAATCTACAGAAAGATATATAGTATTTGTTTTTTATCATTCCTAGTTAAACTTGATAACTCATTAAAATTTAAACAATTAGTTTTTCTGCGGCAGCTAGTAAATTAATGGTTTTTTATACAATTTTTCATAAAATGTTTTTCTTAAGTTGTATTATTGTATTGTGCAAAAATATGCAAAATAAAAAATAATATTTAATATTAAAATATTAAAATTAAAACTTATTCCTTTTTTAGGAATAACTTAGCTTTTATAAATTCTTAAAATATTTGTTTATCACAATATATGGCAACCCTATGCTATCAACCCCAGTACGACAGTCCAACAGAACAGAACTCCAGCCCAATAACTTTGGGGCGAGTTGACAAAAAACAAAAACAAAAAAACATAACAAAAAATCAACCACGCTTCATTTAATACTTGCACCCAGTCGCAGGCCGCCAGTCAGTCACCACCATCGACCGACGCTTGGCAACGTGTTGACAGCGAAATAAAACAACGCGATTGAACGACTTGCAAACGATTTTCGTAAAATGTGACAGAACGAAACTTAAAAGCCAAAGCAACAAAAAAAAAAAAAAAAAAAAACAAATAAAAAAATAAATTTAATTAAAAATTCATATAAATACTTCAATAAAAGTCAATAATTATTCATTACTAATAGTTTAAACGCGCTCAATGTATTATTCCGAAACGAACTTAATGTTGATTTATATATAATTAAAGTGCAAATTGTTCTAAATGCTCGACATATGTTGGGAAAAAAAACGCCGCAGATTTTTCGATTTTATGACTGCTGCAAGGCACAACTAATGTTCGCTTCGGAACGGAGGGAATAAAAATATCTGTTGAACAGTTTTTTTGATATTTTTGAATGATAAGTTTTTATAATTAGAGAAAAAAGTGCCTGCAATTGAATGATGGTTGTTGTTGTTGTTGTTTCAGCAATAATAAAAGAACAGAATATTTCACAACACAAAAGTAACAATAGGAACGAACTTCGATTTGTTATTTTAATATTCAATTTGGAGTCCAAACAGCAACAACAGACAGCACGCTATCAACAACAATGACATAATTCATTGCAATTCCAAAGCTTAAAGAAGACCTCATCAACTCGCCTCAACGCTGTAGCAGGCTTTAGAACAAAATTACCCCACCATCATCTGCCTAACATTGGTCATCAAAATTTTTGCCATTTGTGGTAAGTTGAACAGTTAAATAGTTTCATAGAGTTTAAGAAACAACAACAAAAGATTTAATCAGAACAAAACGTTGGTCAGTGCGAAAAATAATAGTTGTGATGAAATCGACAAATGCTCTAAAAATGAAAGAAAAAAAAAAAAAAAAATCAAAGCCAAGTGCAAGAACAACAACATCAACATAACATCGTAAGCAACAGCAGCACCAGGCAAGCATAAGCTAACCAAAACAATAACAATACTACATGTGCTACTAACAGAAAAGCCAAATTGCTGTGCTCACACGTTTTTGGAAAAAAACAAAAAAAAAGCGAAAAAAAACAGTCCAAGATAAGCTCATTTATGAGTAATTGGTGTCAAGACCTAGGCAAAGCTTCTTTTTCTTCTTCTTAAAATTTCTGTTGAGTTCTTTTTTAAGTTCGAACTCATAATAGAGCAGAACCTTTATTTCTTGTTTTTTGTTTAACAATTTTTAAAGCAGATTTGAAGTTCCTGAACAATAAAATGGTCAAAAAATTTCAAAGTTTACGATTGTAATTAAAATGTTATTATCAAAAGTTAGTGCGAATAGTGGTGCGAATGTTAAAGTTCCCGGAACTATAAAGTTCTTACAGTGGAGTGCAAAACAAAAGCAGTGCCACTTGCTGATTTTATTCAAAAAATGTTGGTACGATTGAAATTGTTTGCTAAATATCTTCATCTAGCATTGATCTTTCATGATTTCAATGAAAAAGTTTTTTCACATTTACTTGGTTTTTTATCAACAATTAATGAATTTTAAGTTTATGTGCTTATAAAAATAGCAGTGCATGGCGAGAAATAAGTCAAGCATTACCCAAGGCTTAACCCAAGCAAGACAGCTATTGGCTTGTACCAAAGAATATACTTCAAGTCGAAATAAGTATAAATCTATTACTTTAAATATTCAAGTAAATAGATTGAAGTATTTAAATAAAAGTCAGAATAACTTCTTGATTCAGTTGGTAAACGGCATATTTATTTGAGTTACCCAGATTCGATTCTCAAACAGAACGGTTTTAATTTTTTGTTTTGTTTTTTTGGTAAATCAAATTTATATAATTTATAAATACATATTGAAAGGAAAGATTGCATACCATCAAGATTTATTTAACTTCATCACCATGCCTTACCGACATCGAAACACGCACAATCGGCTTAAGAGTAGCACGCTCTTATGCCATGTTCACACAGAGAGTTTAGTTAGCGTTTCGTTTGAGTTTAAATGCAGCTGTTCACACAGAGATGCGTCGGCAGAATTGAGTTTGCGGTGGATTGAAATGATCGCCAATTTTTGGAATTTCGATCAAAACTCAGCTTTTTTCGGCCCATACTGACAGACTGATCAGAAACCCTCATCTTCTAAACTTTCCCAAGTTCTTTTATTTGTTTTTTGGCTTATTTTTGTTAATAATATCTAACTGAAACTGACATCTAACTGAAACTGAACGAATGTTTTTATCAAAAACTAGCATACTTTAAGGCATGTATCAAATTGAGTTTTGGTAAACGTAGAAAGCAAGTTGAGTTTAGTTGCGTTTTTTCCTGGAAAATTTTACTGGAAACGCCAGCGTTTAAATTGAGTTTAAGGGCAAAACGCAACTTTGTACTGGAAACGCAAACTAAACTTTCTGTGTTAACATGCCATTACCTCTTGCTGCACTCTCTTGGCTTATGAGTGAAAAAAAATGCAAAAAATTGGCTTGAAGTGCTACATTGTAGCTTTAAAGGTTTGAATTAAACATAAGAAACCAAACAATTTCTTATCAAGTAAACACTTTTCTCAATACAAGATTATTATTTACGATATCAGTCAATATAACAGTCTTGCGTTAAGAATTTATTGTATCAATGTTTCAGCTACTATAATCAAGTAATTTATAGTCCTTTCAATAAATCGTCATTCAAACTGAGATTAAGAAATAAATTCTCATAATAGGCATTCTTTTCTAATACGCAGTTTTTAAAACTTGATTCAAGTAGTTAAGGATAAATGTAATAAATTCTTGAATTCTTAAAGTAAAATAATTTTTTAACATTATAAAAAGATTTTTCTCCGTGTATTAGCAGTTATTTTTAAAATTCTAGAAGATAATGAATAAACAAACAAGCAAATTGGACATTTCAGCCCTTATTCATAAAACCTTTTGCGGCGATTGGGGATCAATCTCGGGCTCCGAGTATGCTAAGCCACACACTTAATCTGCATGCCACGGTCACCACAGCAGTTAATGAATATGAAATAAATTAATGGAAATTAAATTAATTGAAAATCGATAAAATAGTCGTTATTTTTACCATATATAGAGTTCACCAAGCCATGATACCGCTATACGGGAACTCGCAAATACCTTCTCACAACTGCTTTCAAATTTACGGACAGGCTTTAAATTCAGCTTTTTTGATAACAATTGGGTGTAAGTGGCGGCCGTGGTCGTTAGTGCTAAGCTTCTTGAGAACATAAACTTTAGCCGTTCGGAGTCGGCATAGGTTCAGAACACAATTGTAGGTTCAGTTTTCGGTCAATTGTGTGCAAATATTTAACAACACAGACAACACAATTGATCATAAGAAGCTCGGTCAAAGTACTTGTTTCAAATAAGGAACGTAATTCTGTCGGAATATTCATTTTTACTACTGTGTGTTCACTATGAATTTACAGTAGTAAATTTAAAATAATCTTTAAAAGTTATCTGACTATTTTTGTTGATTACTTTGGATTATTTTTGATTATTTTCGTAATTTCAAGTAATCGGGTTTATAATTTGATTATTTGTAGTCGTAATCCTTTGATTACTGAGCCAAATAGAAAAGAATCATACATAATCAATTATTTTAGATTTTTAATAAAAATAATCTAATTACTAATTAATACGATTACTAATCATTATTTAACAGCTAGAGTGTGAACTCAACCTCATTACGTAAGAATTTCTCAAAATGCAAGCCATAACTAAATGCAAAACAAAATATAATTGTAAATTATACGCAAATATAAATAAAAAATTAAAAAATACCACGCTGAATTAAAAAATACCACGTGAATTCCCTTTTTCCACAGCAATTCAAAATTCCTACAAAAGGGATTTTTCCCACAAATTTGGCAGCTATACAACCTAATATGCTGTTACAAGTAAACATTTTAAAATTGTGAACTAACTCTACTTAGTTAAGAGGACTGCCATTGCTATGAACATAACTGTACATCACAGAAACTTACATGCAAACAAACAAAAAGTCTTGTGCTTACATTAGATAAAGTTCCGAAGCATAAGTAATGTTGAGATTTATTTGTACTAACGTTTGAAACGATCGAAACGAACCTTTGATACGCCGCACAGTGCGACGACTACTTACAAACGTTGGATGAAAATAGAAACAGAGTTCAGAATTCAATGAGATTTAATTTCTGAGGGAATAGTTAATTAAAAAAAAAAAATTCTGGTTTTTTAATGATTTCATGATTTTTATGCATGAAAAAGCTGCGACTTGAAGTAACACAAAAGTTCTCTTTATGTATATACACTGTATTATACAGCCAAAAAAATTTAATTTAAATTCAAAATTTCTTTTTAATTTTTAATCGGTTTGGACATTTCGGTTTTCTAGACAAGCACTTTTCTGCTCTGAATTTTAACGCATAAATTACTTAATACACAATATTGTACACCAAAGATAATGAACTATTAATTTAATTTTTAATTTAAGAAGTGATATAAAACTTTATTTTTTATCAATTTATTTCTCAGATGGCACACTGAAATTTTTTTTTGCATTTATGAAATCTTAAAAAATATGTGGCGACATATGTGGCCATGAGTGCTTAGTGTATAAAGTGCTAGCTAACAAATCGGTATGGCCCGAGTTCAATCCTCACAACTTGCAGAACATTTTTTGTCAAAAGAAACAATGCTATGTAAAGCTTCTTGAAAACATTAACAGCCGTTCGAACTCGGCATAAAACAAGTTAGTTCATTTCTCAATTGATAATTATGAACAAACATTTATTAGCACACAGAACACAATTGATTGATTATAAGAAACTCGGTCAAAGTTCTTTCTAGAGCTGGAATGTTCAACTCTTATTCGATTGAATAAACCAGAAAAAAAAACAAAATGCAACCTATTTCACCAGGATTTATAAAACCAAGTTTATTTATATGCCGTTGTTGTTCTGTTCCTTGTTGCGTTCATCGAACCGGTCTCATTGCTTTGCACACAAATAATTTTTCTGACTGCGTACATATATGTACCTCACTTCCGGCATATTCATCATCACTAAGCGCTCAAATCCAGCTGGTCTTATCTCAGCATCTATCTGTTGATCTGATCATTTCTGTTTTGTTTTTTGTTTTCTGTATATATTTTAGTGTTTGGTCTTCGTGCGTATTCTAGATAAAGTATTTTCAAAAGCATTATCCATGTCGCTTAATCTGAATATCTGAATATGCGACATCATGAGGTTTTTAACCTCACCGTATCTACTAGTTATCCATGGTTTTATGTCTAAAATACAAACCTGTTTTAAAAGTCTTCTCAGAATAAAAATCCTTTAAGCTGGTGTGCGAAAGAAATTTTAAATTATGTTTTCTTTTACATGTATACGTGTTTTAAACCGATATTGGGGGCAATTTTGCAACAGTTGTGTGGAGAACACCGATTTCAAACATAAATTTCCATGACGGATTTAAACAAAACTCACACGACTCATTAGAAAGTTTATCTCAACTTAAATTTTTCAAACCTAATTTACTTTACCTTATAAATTTTTATTATGTCATAGGCTAATTTCGCTACACATTTTTTTTTGTTTTTTTTTTGACTTATAAAGACTTCATATACGTAGATTACATACAATTTAACGACTTGCATAAAGTGGATATTACCGAGATTAGAATGCGGTAATGTAGACTTTTAGATTTCTGATAAAGATTGTTATTAAATATTAAGCTGACACGCGTTCTCAGGCAAAAGATGACTTGAAATGCTTCAAAAATTACTTTTAATTTAGCTTTACTTCATTCTAACAAAACAATTTTTTGGTACTTGTACTAAAGGTCTTTTAAGAAATGTCTCAGCAATGTAAGTAACACACCCATCAACACAGAAGAGGGCGTGATTAATTTCAATTGACAAAAAAAATGCAAGTTTTATACTCGAAAATAAGCTGAACACTTAGATACTAAAATAATAAAAAACTAATAAAAATTGGAATGAGAGCCTCTTAAATTCAGACCAAGGAAATGAATCCTTGCCATCCAATGCAAAGTGGTTCAGCGCATAGGCTAAAAATCAAAAAATCATATACATATTTTCCTCACTTTTCTCGCATGCTCTTATTCTTAAAAACAAAACTTAATAAAAAAACAAGAATTTTTCATCTATGCTCTGGTCACTCGTTTTTTATTTGCTATTAAATTATATTGAAGTAGCTGCGATAAACGTGTTTTCAACTCGCTCAACAACAGTGAATTCCATTAAAGAGAATTTTAGCTATTTTTAAAAAAATGGATGTCAAATTTGTTTCTGAGTTATAAAAAAAAAAAATATTTTATGTATTATTTTATATGCTTGTTTATAAAGAAGTATTTTTTCGTGATGTTTTTTTTTTTGTCGTTTTTCACTAAAAATGTGGCTGTCTTCGTCTGATATTGCTATATATATAAGTATCAAGTAATCCATTTAACGTGTTCAAAGCAATACAAATGAACTGCCCCTTTCTGCCCCTCTACTTCCATGACATCGTCAAGTAGAGTAACTTTAGCTACAATGAGACTTCTTCGTATTATGAAATGAACTTGTCAACGTGCTTCGTTGAGAGAGGATCTTTCTTAAAAAAACTATGTTTTGTTTCAATATAATTAAATCATAAGGGTTTCGTTATTCTGTATTGAAATATTGTGTTCATTTAAATAAAAGGCTCTGCGTTAATATGTAGTTTTTTAAGAAACTTTGTTTACGAACTAAGTTATCTGCAACTTTCCAAGATATAGATTTTTGACCACCCCTCCATACCCGCTGATCCACTGTGCAATGCTTAAGAGCAGTTTAATAGAATTATTCATATGGTTACGAAGTGATGCGTGGGGTCTGTTTTGTTTGTTTATACAGTGACGAACAGAATTATTGGCACAGTTAACTCTTAATAAACAAATATTTTTACTTCGAAAACCGGAGCGGTTCTTCATTAGCCCTTATTCAGCACATTGGGGTTGTTTGTCTCACAATTTTTGTGCAACTGTACTATAAAATAAACATTTTAATACTTTTACTATAACTTTTTTAACTTAGTTAATTACATATTTGAGCTATTCTCAAATACAGTTTTAAGAAGCTAAGAAAAATTAACTTGAAATATTCTGTAGTTTGTTTTTTATAACAATTTTTTTGTCGCTAAAGTGGACACGATCTTCCGTTTGCTTAACGGTTTTTAAAATAAGGATTGTTGTTTTTAAAATAAGAATTGTGAAAAAACGGTTAAATATATTTCAGAAAACATTTTTGTATTATTTTTACATAAGTATTAAAATCAGGGTGCGGAAAAATTCGCTCATGAACGATTAAAAATTCAATCTTCTCATGATAAGTCATTTTACGATTGTAATTTATCATGACAAATACTTAATAAATCGTACGTTCACGATAACATTGCCACTTTTTCATGAGACACGAAATGCAATGATTGTTTGCTCTCGCGCTCTACCCAAAAACGATTGCTTTGGCAAGCGCGCTAATGATAAATGTGTATTCATAAAATCACTGCATATTTACTCTCTTTAAAGTATTTATCATGATAAAATCGTTCGTGAGCGTATTTTTTAAAGTTCATGGGTAAAGCGCAGGTATAAGAAATCATTGAATTCAGTGTATTGTGAAACGCGCCAAAAAAGATAAACGCGATCTAATATTGAACACTTGAAGAGTGTTTTGTTATTTAATATTTTTACTTTTTTACCTTCAAAAAAAGTTTATTTTAATGTTTTAAAATGCCTATAAGTATAATAAAAAACAAGGTATCATTTTGAAAATTTTATGTATACCTTTTTTAGTTAGATTTTTTATTTACTAAAAAAAACCACGGCGGGCGTGATTACAACTCACTGGGACTTCGGAAAAAGAAACAAAGAACGGGTTCTTATCAGCATCAAAACCGCCATAGAATGAATAAGAAGAAACAATTTTGGTTGAAAAATAACTAAATGCATTTTTTCGAAAATTGTCAAGATTTTTGTCACAAAAATGGCCAACAATTAAAAAACTATAGAACCGATTTTTCTGTCCGTAGTTCATTCCATGTATCGACAAATATTAAACAACATACTTAAATTTCAATACGATCGGTCAAGTAGTTTTTGTGTTTTCTCGCCCGCCAAGATTATTTTAATGATTTTTTAAAAAAAATTCCTGTAGCAATTTATGTGATTAAAATAATATAACAAAAATTTTTTTGTGTATTTTTTTTACAACAAAAATTATATTTAATTTTTCAATGTGATATCTTATTTCCTATTGAACTTATACGCATTTTAAAACATTAAAATAAAAAAAATGTTTGAAGGTGCCACGTCCCCTTAAATTTAACTTTGCGTTTAAATTTTTTTATAGTTTTATTTTATGACAAAAAATTGGTCGACATACTTTAGTTTCCAAGATTTTTGTTTGAAATTCATTCACAAATCAAAAATTGAACGAAGAAATTACGCTCACGACCGATTAAAGATTCAATCTTCACAATATGAATTTCTCATTGAATCTGAAAACAAGCGCTCACAACCAACGAACAATCATACGGCGAACATACGATGATAACAGCGAATTGTACTTGTTCGTATTTGCGGCGTAGTTTTTTAACTCTTGAAGAATTGAAAGCAAGAAGAAATAATAAGCAGTGATTAGTTACAAGAACAATCGTATTTTGATCGTTCTCCGCACCCTGATTAAAATAACGTCACACGTGCTTAAATGAAGCAGTAAAAACAAAAAAGGTGTGCAGGATATCTCGAGTTTGGCTTACCTTAAACAAAAAAAATTTGGTAAAATTTTAAACCTATTACAAATTTTGAAGGCTACATTTCTTAGGCTTTTTTTTTAAATTTAACTATTAATTTAAAAATTTTGTTTCTAATGAAATTTTTGAAAAAACTCTTAGTCAGCCCTTCACATTTGGTTTTTGGTTTTTGTTAATTTTAAAACTTTTGTAAAACATTAAGCAAATGGTACTCAAATATCTCTAACCGTTTTTTTACAATCCTTACTTTAAAAACTACTAAAATTTCGACTAATTTCAAATTTTTAGGTGAAATGTTCCTTAATAATTATCCCATTTTCATGAATTTTTCACTTTAACCAAAATTGGGATCTCCATAAACTGGAAACTATAACTTTCAATTGAATTTTTCATGTTTCGAATGTAAATTTTTCGAAAAAAGCTTGCAGATGGCTGACATTTGTCAAGGTACAAAACTGATAACAAAAATAAATTATTATCAAGGCCTTTAAGTGTCTCTAACTTGCATTTACTTTTGGAACCACAAAATGAATAACCCCGTATCTTTGAAGGGATAAACATTTACTGTGAAAATAAAGATATCTGTGCAGAAATTGAGAAGAATTAAAAATTGACAGTGTTGTTTAAATATTTTTATGAAAAGTTTTAAGAAATAGAAATTCTAGTATATCCAATGAAATCTTTAAAAATAATCTATATCTTTTCATTTTCAAAACAAATATTCAGGTTTTTCAATGCTCGCGCATTTTAAGGAGGAACGAAATTTCATGCTATGTATGATACATTTAATGAGTACAGTCCCAGAACTAAAAACAAAAAAAAAAAGAAAATGAAAAAGTGCCATTTCAGCCCTTGAAAGGACTTTGCCCGAGCTTTTTATTATCAATTTTGTTCTAAGTGATATAAAATTTTTGTACACAAAAGACCGAGAACTGAAAGCACATATTTTATGTCGACTCCGAATGGCTGAAGTTAATGTTTTCCCAAAAGATATGCCGAAAAAATATTTACAGAGCTTATTAAAATAATTTATTTAATTTTTAAATAAAATTTAAGTTTTCACCAATGGTCATGAAGAAACCTTTTTAGAGCATTTCAGTTGTTTTTATTAAGAAAATCACACGCACAAGTCATATACAAATTAAAATATCTTTAAAAAAAGTTAAAGAGATAACGTAAAGTTACGCAGTGGTTGCTTAAAGGTTAACCCTTCTGTGCATAATAATGAAAATTTCCATCAAACTAATAAATATATAAAAACACAAAACCATTTGTTTTGATGATTTTCTGTGTATGGCAACTTCTTCTTTTTTTAAAAAAAAAATCATGCAATTAAGGGTTAAGATATATAATACTTGCCGGAATTACGCACTTAATATTCGATTCAATTGTATGTTTATTTTTTTGCGTAGATTAATTTTTATTATGTTTGTCATAAAAACTCCTTGACAAATAAATGCTTGGTCATTTCTTTAACACTCAATATTTTGATCAAATTGAACACAATCAGCATTTTCTTAAGATTGATTGAAGTTAATTATTATACAGACAGAACATTAAAAAAATTTATAATTCTTAGTCATTTCATGTGATGCGAACATAGCCTTATAAGTTCTTATCTTCAGCATTTACATTTGTGTGCTGGTTAACATGACAGTGTTATATTGAAAACTTAAAATCCATATCAATCTTTATTGCTTCAAGTGAATTGTTTTTTTTTTTAATGTAAAATTATTGATGCGGAATTTGGACAGCAAAAACAAAACAGATAGACTGTAATTTTAAGGTCGTTAAAGTTATAGCTTATAATAATATGTTTGGAATAATAATCACAACATTATTCTAACTTGAGTTGATAAAGAGAACGAGGCGTGCAACCTTTTATTTCGCAATTCGGTCTTAACTACCGGTTCTCTTCTTAATAGGTTCCCATTGCTAGAAATTGATCGCTTATCCTTGTGTTATGCAGGCTGTCGGAATTTAGTAGTTATGGCCAATTTCTTCACCGAGTACTAACTCAATCCGCGGTCTACCTAAACAACAGTTTAGCACTGGAACTAAGTATTAGCGAAAGTTGAAATTCGCTCATTCACATTCTTGATCCGCGGTTTAGTTTACAAACTGAGTATTAAGCAATAATACTCCGATTGCTGCATACCAATTTTTATACCAAATTTGACAAATGATTTAATATGCTGTTGTCAAAACTAGTTTGCAGTGAATAGGGATATCGGGAAAACATCGATGCATCGAAAATATCGATATTTATCTTCGCTGCATTAAAAAATTTTCACTCGATCTTTGAATAGCCGATGCATCGATGCAACGATGTTTTTTAAATATAGAAAACTGACATCACAAGAACAGCGAACAGCCATTTCTATTTTTCAGTTAAGCAAAAAAGTAAAGCGAATATTCACATGTTTTCTTATTATAACTCTCTCTGAAAGTCAAATTGAGTATAGATTTTTAAAATTAAGATTTATAGATAGATTTATAAAAAACCTAAAAATTTAGGCGAAAGTTTTGGAGGACTAAAAAATTAAAAATCTAATGATTTTTATGGTTTAACGAAAACGAAAGTTCATTAAGCTGGAAGTTCATTCGATGCATTTGCGTTTTCCATCCGTTTACTCGATGGCGTTATAAAATAGAAGTATGTGAAAGCTTATCGGAGCGAGTTCAATGGTTGTGAACGTTACGCTGGCAAAACGCTAGTTACGCAAGAAAGTTGAAATTATTTCAATTTTTCTTGCGTTTGATGAGTTCAAAAAGTTTAAGACAAAACATCGTTGCTAGGTCGGTATTGAAACCCTGGACTTCTTTCTTTCGCACACACAAGGACGTGGGGTCTCACAGGCCCCTCCACTTTATTGCTAAGTTTTTAAACAATAATATTTTATTTTCTAATTTTAACGAAAAACAAACATGAATCATTTCCATGTGATTCTCGGAAATCGCGAATTTGTAGAGGCCTCTGAGACCCTAAGTCCATACTTAAAGGTTAAAAAAAATTAAAACTTTATCTGGAAATTTTATAAACTTCGTGAAAAAAAACACTGTGAAAAACCGACCGAATTTGATATTAATTAATATAATACTCTTAACCCAACAGGCACTTTTAATCTGATATATAATCATATTTCTGAGTTTGATAAATTTTCTTAAGGGGGATATGACATTGGCAGTTTTTTTAAATCGACTTTTTTTTATAATTTTGTATTTTAGTAAATATTCTTAAGATTCGAAGAAAAAAGTTACAGCCGGAAAAATTTCATGGTAAAATTCCTGCGGGTTCAAAAGTTAGAGCATTTCTTTGTTCACAAACTTTGAACGCATTTATCTCGAAACCATGTTTGTCGTACTGGTTGCGGCACTAGCTTTCATTTCTTGACGAAATTTTTTTTCTTTTTTGTTTTTTTAAACTTGATTCGCTGTCGTATGACACGAGCTTTTTTGAAATTTTTTTTGGTTTTTATGAATTTTTAAAGTCAATATTTTTTTCGAAAAAACATACTTTCAAATTTGGAACATCACCAAAAATTTAAAAAAAGCTCCTGTCATACGATAACCAATTTTGTTAAAATTTAAAAAATTAATTTCTTTTCCAAATCGGACAACTTTTGCGACTCCCAGTGCTGCAACTACTAGGCCCCGTTTTTTCTCTGCCGCCAGTTGGAGCTCTATAAAACCATGTTGGAGTGAAAAACATATTTTTTTTTAAATTTTTTTCATGTAACTTGTTCAATGTTTGTTTTTGACTGAGTTATGAATTTTTAAAAAAGGTCTGTTCTCTCTGCCGCGAATGTTATGTCCCACCTTAAGCAAGGCAGTAGGCGGCCTATAATTCGCAATCACTGAAGAAAAACAGAAATTTGTTTATGCAGTTGTATAGTTTAAATTCATACGTAATATATTGATTGTGTGATTTTAAATAACAAATCAACTGATGCTGATTAATTAAATTTGTCTTAAGTCTTCTATCAAAAAAAAACCAAACACACCCATACTTAATAAAAATGACAATCTCGGATAACATATAAACTGGAATTGAATTAATTGAAGCATGAAAACAAATAATACGTCTTATACAAAAACAATAATCAAATAATACCACATAATAGGATTTTTGGAAGTCCATGCTATATGATGATGGCTATTTTTATTTCTACATATTTTTTTTTTTTTGGTTTCGTTTCATACATGTGTAGTTTGTGAAGAATCTGATAAAGATGACTAAGCTACTTAGTATTAACCCGCGCCCACAACAAAAGCATATTTTTTTAATTTTATTAAATTAATTTTATTTGTTTCATTGATTAATTCGAGGAAGTCAAAATATAACACAACAAAAAAAAATGCTCAAAAATAAACTTGTGGTTTTTACAAAACCCTGTTTATTGAAAAAAAAAAAAACACAAAAAATCAAGATATGAAAGAAAAAACTCAGCAAAATTCAAAAAAAACCCCAAAAGCCAAAAGTGTTTGATGACAAATCTTTAGATATTTTTTTGCTTTCTTAAACTTGAAGTTAATTCAATGTGTTCATAACTGAGATCATTTGCAATATCTTGAGCAGTTTTTGTTTTTATATTTAAGCGGACAATTGTTTTAATGTTTTTTTTTCTATTATCGCTGCGCAGCGTCTTCCTTGGCTGATTTTGAGTTATTGGTTACTTGTTCCAATGATTTTATCGCAAACTGACTGTCGGAAAATATAAAAATTTCTCGCTTTGAGACTATGTCCTGATAGCCATGATGCAACCTCCTTTATTGCCATAATTTCAGCTTGGAAAACGCTACAGTGATTGGGCAACCTACAGGCAAGGGAAACCACTAGCTCCTTTGAGTAGACTCCGTAACCTACATTGCCATATAGTTTTGACACGTCAGTGTAGAAATAAAGACAGCCTCGTTTTCATGGCACACAGTGTATCCAGTATGAGATAAGCGTACCATATCTGGCGTCAAAGGATAGCAGGGGTTTGCAGTAGTCAGTCCTTATTGGAATAAAGTTATACTCCTTCAGAATGGATGCATGACCTATTTCTTAACATTTTCATACCCCGAGTTCTCTTAGCCTAATTGCTGAACAGACTGTCATTAGCAACCAGGTCAAGCGGAAGCAGGTGAACATGGTCTCCATAGCAGCAGCCAGTGTCGTTCTCAGAGCAGAGTTGATTAAAATAGGTCACCTTGCTCAAGGCTGGCCACTACATTGCAACTCCATACATAAACATGTTAAAAGCAAAAATTATAAAGTTTGAAAAAAAATTGTTTCAAAGCTAAAAGGTGGCCTTAAGATAATGCAGTTGTCTCTTAGTGGAGTCTCACATAGGCCATACAGTTCTTAGTGGAACCTTTTACTAGTGTCCGAGCGAATATTCGGTTTCGGCCATAATTTTGGTTTCGGTTGGACACTACCGTTTACACATGCCTTTTAGAATCTTAAAATATTTAAATCTTTGGAGGGATTCTAGAGCAGTTTTTGCTAAATCTTTTTATGACTAAAAAGTCGGTAAGTCGTATTGCTTTATTCTAGTTTTAAGGAAAGCGGGACTTGTGCATAGTAGGTGTTCCAGGGTGCCTTTTATGCCTGGTTCCTCTCACTTTCTGTAGTTGTCATACCCAGCTTTTACGCGTGGTCCACCAAAATGTGTCTCTGCATCGGCGTACTAGCACATACAAAAACCGTTTTTCACATGATATATCATACATGATTCTCGAGACTGTGCATTTTATCGTATCTCTTCATCTATTATTCACTGCTTGATTGGCTCTAGTTTCGAGGTGTTTGTGTTTGATTTCTATAGTAGGATAGGTATGTGTTCTGTAGCTCTGATTCCAGCACGCTGCCCATCTTTGCTAGTTCGTCTGCTATCTCATTTCCAACAATGGCTTGGATGAAAGGCCGAAAGACTTGGAAACCAGTAGATGCGTACTTTATTTGAAGGAATCTAGTGCATCTTTGTTCGCCAGGCTCTTTCTGGACTTGACAGTATTAGAGCACATGGATTTGATCAACGCTTGGCTGTCGAGTAGGATATTCATTAAAGAATGATAAATCTTCATAACGAGGGCTGTCTCTGCGGCCTTCTTTAAGGCAGTATTCTAGCCTAGGGGTTTTCCCTTAAATTCGACATTTTTTAAAATTCGGTAAAAAAACAAATTAAGAGTATTTACCCTACTGTTGCTGCTTAAATTCTACTGCCTTTTGTAAATTTTACCTACTTATATTTTTTGGCCCTTCTGGCAACACTGCAAAATTGCAACATTGTCAAGAACGCACGAATTAAAAACACACACACGAAAATTTTGATCTCAAAGCCAATATTAATTTTAATAAAGTATTATTCATTGTAAAGCCAGTTTTTTATATTTTAAAATAAGTTCTGCCACGAACATAAAGTTGCATCTAGCCGCAACAGTTTTTTAGTTCAGTTCTTGGAAACTTAAAGACAAATGCGCAGAAGTGCTAGACTGAACAAAGGAAAAAAGCCAGCGCACTTTCTAGATTATTCTTGCAACATGTCGGCTTCTGAAGAAGGCTCAACAAGCGAAAACGAAGGTGAACAAACGATTTTGGCAAATGAACATGCTGAAATTGTAGAACTTCGAGAGCAGATAAGACGTTTGAAGGCTTCGCTAGCCACTTCGGAACGAGAGAAAATTGAACTCCAACGGCTTGCACCAACTTTAAGCACACCTATGACGGGCAACTGCTCTGCCGCCAGCTCTGCCGTCTGCTGCTCTGCCGCCAGCAACGCCGTTAGTGATCTGCCGCCACATACTGCCAACATAACCTCAAATTCGAATATTGCCGCCAACCACACGCCATTGCATGCCGTCACATCTATGCCAAACTCGCTCAATATAAATTCAGCATCTTCTGTCGCTCCTAATGCCGCCTTATATACCACTGCCAACTTTTTGTCATCACATAATGCCACCACTGCCACCGCCTCAATGATTTCCGCCAACAATATTGTTCGTTCTGCCAACGTCACGCTGCCGTGCAATACACAATTTGTACCATCACAGGCTAGTACATCAAAGGTTGCTGTTATCGCTAATTCAGCATGTCCGGGCACATCTGCCACTCACTGCCCGCCCGGTATGTATAATTATTCACCGCCAGTAAATCAAGCAAATTATTCACATAATTTTTACACTTCCAATATGTTTCTGCCGCCACACTCAAATGGAGATGCTGTGGAGTTTCCAAGCCTAGCTCCGCCACCAATGCCAAATCCCTGGCAATGTTCGCCAACAATGAACAGTAATCAAATAAGAAAGCTGCAAGATTTACCAGAGTTTTCTGGCGCTCCCGAACAGTGGCCAATTTTTTCTGTAGCTTATAAAGAAACTACAGCTGCTTATCGGTATTCAAATTTAGAAAATTTGACACGCTTGCAAAGGGCTCTTAAAGGAGTTGCAAGGGATCAAGTGGAAGCGTTACTTATACATCCTAATAGTGTGGAAGCAATCATGAGCACTTTGGAGTTTAGATTTGGACGCCCGGAAATGCTCATTAGGAGTCAAATTGCAAAAGTGCGTGCTTTTCCTACAATTTCTTTTGCAAAAACAAGCGATATGATTCCCTTCAGTACAATGGTCAGCAACTTAGCATCTTTTTTGGAGAACGCTGGTGCAGTGCATCATCTGTCCAACCCAACTCTACTGGAGGAGTTAATTAACAAGCTGCCTATGAACAGGCGTGAAGAATGGGCTAAGTATACATTCAGCATTCTGCCGCGTTATCCAAATGTGAGAGAATTTTCTACTTGGCTTCAACAAATTGCCACATTCATTTCTATGGCTGTTGAAATGTCACCTATAAGAGTTGTAAATGAAATTAATGATAAAAAGGTTAAAAACCTTAAAGCAGTATTTACTGTGGCACCAGACAATAAGTTTAAATGTTTGCTTTGTCAAGAAGATCATCGTTTGTATCAATGCAACAAATTCAAAAGTCTGACAATTGATGAACGCTGGAATTTTATAAAATCTAATCGACTCTGTTTTTGTTGTTTGCGCTCTGGTCACGTCACTCAAAAATGTACTCAGCGACGAGAATGTGGCATTTCTTCTTGTCGCAAAAGCCATAATCGTCTTTTGCATAACCCGGAAATAAATCGTAAGATTTCTCAATCAAACTCGTCAGCTGCTGTCCTAGCGTCTGACTCAACAGAGGTACCGAATTCATTGTCAAATAACAAGTCATGTCTACAAGCCGCCACTATTGGAGCTATCGCAAGTGAGCCAATGCACAAGAAAACTCTTTTTAAATTTTTGCCCGTAAATTTATATGGCCTAAAAGGATGCTGCCAGGTCATTGCCTTTATTGAAGAAGGGGCCAAAATTTCACTCGTTGAGGAACAAATTGCAAATTCAATTGGAATCAAAGGTGCATCTGATTTGTTGTCGTTAGGTTGGATTGGTGGTCGAAAGACGAGTGAAATTTCTCAGCATGTCGACATGGAAATTTCAAGCAATCACAAAGGAGCATTACGGTTTGAAATGAGAAATGTTCGTACAACAAAAAAGTTAATGTTGCCGGCTCAAAGTCTTAAAATGGAAGAATTCATAAATCAATATGAAGAATTAAGGGACGTTTCAATTCCAAGCTACTTCAATAGTTCGCCTCAGCTTTTGATCGGCTTACCTCATATGAGTCTAGTGCGCCCTATAGAATTGTTGAATTTTGATGAAGGTTTCTCAGCTCATAGAACCAAACTAGGATGGGTGCTTTTTGGCTCAAATGAAGAAAATTGTACAGAAGCCACAATAAGCCATATCGACTACAGGAAACAAATTTTAGAAGATTTGCATAAACAAGTCCAAGATTATTTTGATATTGAAAATTACGGTATAACAACGGTTAAACCAATTTTGTCCGAAGCTGACCAACGAGCTGAAAGAATCCTCGAGCAAACTACTAAAAAAGTTGGAAATCAATACGAAACTGGTCTGTTGTGGAAAAGTGATGACGTAGCCTTTGGTGAGAGTTACACGATGGCGTTGAAACGACTTCAATCAGTTGAAAGCAAATTGGCACGGGACGCAGATTTGGCAGATTGGTACAAATCAAAAATAAATGAATATGTATCAAAAACTTATGCAAGAAAGTTGTCATCGGAAGAAGCATGAAAAGCTGATAAGCGAACATGGTATTTACCACACTTTGTTGTGCGGAATGCAAACAAGGGTAACAAGCCTCGGCTTGTATTTGACGCTGCAGCCAGCTCTGAAAATATGTCGCTGAATTCAATGTTAATGAAAGGTCCAGAGGCTTACCAGCCAAAACCATTAGTATCCATTCTATTTAAGTTTCGACAAGGCCGAATAGGGGTATGTGCTGATATCCGAGAGATGTTCCATAGGGTCAGAATTCGTCGTGATGACCAAAATGCGCAACGATTTTTATGGAGGGACGGAGATTCATCGAGGCCACCGGACACGTACGTGATGAGCGCCATGATCTTTGGTTCTGCTAGCTCGCCGTGCTCGGCGCAATACGTCAAGAACCTGAATGCCGCACAATATAAAGAAGCCTACCCACGAGCCGTTATAGCTATAACAGACTGCCATTACGTCGATGATTATGTGGACAGCTTTGATACACTCGAAGAAGCTATCAGAACCGCTACAACCGTCGTCGATATCCATAAAAATGCGGGATTCGAGCTCAGAGGTTTTGTATCAAACTCTCTCAACTTTTTAGAAAATATAACAAACGCTACGATATCATCGAACACTATCGAAACAAATATGTGTCATGATAAGTCAAACACAGAGAAAATCCTTGGTCTGTTCTGGGATTCAAAATCGGATAACTTTTGTTTTCATTTAAATTTTACAAAAGTTCCAAAGGCAGTTTTAGATGGAGTCAGGCGACCGACAAAGCGAGAAGTTTTGAGCTTGACCATGTCTATTTTTGACCCGTTCGGTTTTTTGGCGAATATTATAATATACTCGAAGCTTCTTTTGCAAAAACTTTGGAAGTTGAACGTCGAATGGAATGATTCAATTCCAGAAGACATTTATTTGAAGTGGTACAAATGGTATCAGGAGTTGAAAAATGTGGCTAATTTTCAAGTGCCTAGATGTTACAGCATGTTTTATAATGATTTGCAGGCAAGAGTGGAGCTTCATATATTTGTTGATGCAAGCGAAGTTGCTTTCGCTACAGTTGCGTACTGGCGCATATGCTATGAAGATAGTATCGACATTGTTTTCGTTGCGGGGAAGTCACGTTGTACCCCTATAAAATCCATTTCCATTCCGAGGCTGGAGCTACAAGCAGCGGTGCTTGGCGTTCGTTTGAAGGAGGCAATCATTAAAAGTCACGAAAGGTCACCGTCCGAAATAGTGTTTTGGTCGGATTCAAAAACAGTCATCCAGTGGGTAAGATCCGACAGTCGCCAATACAAGCAATTCGTTGCACATCGTATCGCAGAAGTCCTTGAAGCATCTGAAATTACTCAATGGAGGTGGGTAGCCGGATGCCAAAACCCAGCTGACGACGCAACGAGGCCCCTTATCAATTTAAATGCATCTTCAAGTTCCAGGTGGATTTGTGGTCCACAGTTTTTAAGAAATCCGAAAGAGGATTGGCCTAAATTTCCAAAAGACATTGTTGAACATGAAGTCCTAACAGAGAAAAGACAAAAATTCGTATTTGCTACCAACGTTGATGATAATTTCATTCCATTCCATCGTTTTTCGAGATACTACAAATTACTAAGAGTCATGTCCTGGGTTCAGCGAGCCATAATAAAATTCAAAAATGTGCAAAAAAGGAGTAGCAAAATTAGCAAGAGTCAACTTCAGCCACTTACTGCAGCCGAAATCACAGCAGCCGAAATTTCAATTTGCCATTTTGTTCAAAAATCAAGTTTTTCGACGGAGATGAATTTGCTATTATTGGGTAAGTCCATACCAAAAACAAGCCAAATATTTAGTTTAACACCAGTTTTGGATAATGATAAAATCATTCGATTGGGTGGGCGCATTGACAACGCAGCTTGTGTACCTTTGAATACAAAGAGGCCTATAATAGTTCCAAAAAACCATATGCTATCAATATTGATAGCCCGACACCATCACGAAGCTTTTCATCATCACAACCAGGAAGCTGCGATCGCTGCAATACGTTCCAAATTCTGGATTCCAAATATCCGAAAGTTAGTCCAAACGACCAAATCGAAATGTCAGCTGTGCAAAAATTTGAACGCTGTTCCAAGACAGCCCCAAATGGGCCAACTGCCTGTCGACCGTCTAACGCCATTCGTTCGAGCATTCACGTACACTGGCATTGATTATTTCGGTCCAATCGAGGTAACAATTGGACGCCGCCGTGAAAAGAGATGGGTTGCCCTCTTCACCTGTCTCACGGTTAGAGCTATCCATTTAGAATTGTCAAGAGATTTGTCGAGCGACGCAGCTATTTTATGTCTGCGCAATTTTATAAACCGACGGGGCACTCCAGTCCGTATGAGAAGCGACCGAGGAACGAACTTCATTGGAGCAAGTAAGGAAGAGTGGTTAACAGTTTCCCAGAGCTTGGAGGAAGAATGCACACGTCGTGGAGTCGAATGGGTTTTCAACACTCCAGCAAATCCTTCCGCAGGCGGAATATGGGAGCGCATGGTTCGATGTGTTAAAACAGCGTTATCATTCACTTTGAAAGAGAAGGCGCCTCAAGTCGAAACATTACAGAGTTTGCTGATTGAGGCCGAGAACTTGGTAAATTCACGCCCACTAACTCATATTCCGTTAGAGAGCACCGCTGCCGATCCGCTAACACCAAACCATTTTCTTCTGGGATGCCCTAATTATACCCAAACACCAGCTATAGCGGAAAATATTTGTTTGCGGAAACAATGGCTAATATCACAACAAATGAAACGCACCTTTTGGAAGCGGTGGGTATTGGAATATTTACCCACTTTAACCCGTCGTACTAAGTGGCACCAACCATCAAAACAATTAAAAGAAAAAGACATCGTCATCATATGTGAAGACAACGAATGCCGAGGAGAGTGGAAACGTGGTGAAGTCATCAAGATATTTCCAGCACCTGATGGACAAGTTCGTTCGGCTCTAGTGAAGACAGCCACAAGTATTCTTCAGAGACCAGCATCTAAGCTGGCCGTGCTCGATGTTTGTGAATCTTCACCGACGATACCGATTCACGGTGGGCGGGATGTTGCTGCTTAAATTCTACTGCCTTTTGTAAATTTTACCTACTTATATTTTTTGGCCCTTCTGGCAACACTGCAAAATTGCAACATTGTCAAGAACGCACGAATTAAAAACACACACACGAAAATTTTGATCTCAAAGCCAATATTAATTTTAATAAAGTATTATTCATTGTAAAGCCAGTTTTTTATATTTTAAAATAAGTTCTGCCACGAACATAAAGTTGCATCTAGCCGCAACACCTACACTGCATGACTTTTTATTATGTTTCCAAAAAAATTTACAAATAATTATAATCGGCCATGATATTCTAGAATTGTTACATGTGATACATAATCTTTTCACCGATTGTATAATAACGATTAATACAATAAAAATATATATTCTTAACAAAACAGCACATTCTTAATAAGGTACATTTTAAAAGTAATTTTGCTTCTGCACTTTCAACACTTTTATCGTCATTAAAATATTTATTGTTTTATCACCTTTCACAGCTAAACTGTTAAATAATTTTAACGGGACTCTCTCTTTTTTGGTAATAATAACTGTGGTATTTTGAAAGAAAGAGAAACTTTATTGAAACTTACAGCGATGCTGACATTAATTCAATTAAACAATTATGTACCAGTGGTTGTACACTATGCAGTGTAGAGTTAAGTACCAGCCATTTTTTAATATTTATTGTTATTTTAATAATAAAAAAAAAAATTAAAAAAACAACTTCTGACAATTGAAAAATTACAGGCTGGCAAAGTGAGGGGTGAAAAATAAGAGTGCGTCCTTCTTGACATGATTGCAACACTTCTGGTGATCTAAAAAAAAAAAGGAAAAAATATTCTTAATAACAAAGGATGTCGCTATGGTCTCAAATACGGAAATTAAAAATAAAATGTAAAAAGGATTTTTCCCGTTTTTTTCAAAGTTTTGAGTTTATTATATTTGAAAAAATAGTGTAAGCAAAAAATAAAGGGATATATAAAGTAGGACCAACACAAATTTCAAGTTAATCGGTTCATTATAACTGAAGAAATCACGTCGAACGTATTGAAAAAAAAATATTTTCGAGAAAAATGCACATGAGATTTCTTGAAGTACGCCGCCTACTTCAAGTTATTTGAGGTGGAGCACCTTTTTTACATGTACGAGGGTTACTATTTATATTTCGGGCATAGCAAATAATAGCAAACATTTTAAATGAAAAAAGCTTTATTGTTTTTCAAAATATTCCCCTTGATGATCAATACACTTTTGTTCTCGTTCAAACCATTTTTCATAGTAGTTTTTCCATTCCTCTTGAGACACCTTCAAAACATGGTTTCTGAGCGTTTCAACTGTTCTGCGGCGCTCGTATATCGTTGACCACGCAGTTTACTTTTGATATTCGCGAACAAGAAAAAGTCATTGAGTGCCAAATCAGCGCTGAATGCAGGATGAGTCACCAATTGACATTTTAACTTCTCAAAAATGTACATGTTGGACAAGATATGTGAAAGCTCGCATTATCCTGATGGAGAATGATTCATCTTCGGCGGTTGGTTTAGTGAATTTCTCCGAAGACTTCTGGCAAACAAATGGTCTTATACCATTCAGAATTGACCGTCCTATATTCTGCTCAAGCAGAACAGTGGCCACATGACCCATTCGGTGAAAGAAACAGGCGACCATTTGCTTCGCAATGGTTCGCGCGCGAACAACTTTTGTTGGATTTGCCTCGTCTTGGAATACCTACACCGTCGATTGCTGTTTTGTTACCGGCTTACGCATATATCCATAATTTGTCACCTGTCAAGATTTTATACACATCTCTTGAAGCACCGCGATTGAACTTTTGAATCATTTCCTTACACCAATCGACGCGAGACTTTTTTTGAGCAATTGATAAATTATGGGGTATGCAACGAGAGCAAATTTTTTTACAGATAAGTGTTCATGCAAAATCGAATGTATTGAAGTGGAACTAATGTGGAAGGATGCCTCTATCTCACGATATGTCACATGACGATCTAGCATTATTAGTTCACGTACTGCATCGAAGTTTTGTAGCACAACAACCGATTTTGGACGATCTTTACACAATTCGTAGGCAACCGAACTACGACCACGATTGAATTCACTAAACCAGCGGTATACTGTGGTTTTTGATGGTGCTTTATCGTCATACAAAGAACTGAGTTGTTAATCGACACATTCTTGTTGAGATAATCCACGTCGAAAATTGTGAAAAATAGTTCAACTAAAACCTTCTCTTTTTTGAACAAATTGATTTTATTAACTCACTGTAAACAAAACAAATAGCACTTGTATATCAAAACGTTGTACATCAAAATATCAAACTTTATTATGGTGATGCCAGATTTTAGCTATTGACATTAGTGTTGTCAGTTCCCAAAATATAAATAGTATTACTCGTGTTACACGGGACTGCAGTGCTGTCTCCACCGATTTCTCTTTCGTATATAGGTTTTACCATCCATGTAAACTTCATTTGGAAATTTTAGTGTTATACGATCAAAACCGCCTGGTATTTTTATTGTTGCAAGGTTGGTAAAGGTAGGTGCGGCAACAACTATACATGCATATACTAACGACCTAATATATGTTGTTCCTTCGCCCCACTTCAATGAGTTTGTTTGAGAAACTTTTTGTTGTTAAGTTGTTATTATAAAACGACATGGATATATACAATAAACTTACTAAGGAAAGCATATTTTGGATCTTATATATGTTAAAATAGCTATAGGTATAAACTGTTAAAGTAAAACTTTTTCCTTATTAATTTTTGCTAACTAAAAAAATTCGATACTTTGTTCACATGTGCAGGCAAATTGCTGATATTTTGCACAATACTGTGTTGATACAATTGACTGTCATATAAATAACTTCTATATGACCGCATAATCTATATCGAAAATTGTTCATATATTACACATCCAATTTTAATTTTTTTGTTAAATATTAATAATATCAAATAAAATATACAAGTACAAAGATCTAAAAAAAAACATTGCAAATTTTTTAAAATAGATGAGGAAACGTTTGCGAAACGGCGACTGAACATTTGCTAATCTAAAAATGTACATAGATATATTATAATAACTTGTATTCAATAGAGTTGTTTTTGTTGGACTGATATAATTCTTTTTTATCATTATTGCAATAACGACATACGAATTGGCATAACCTTGAAAATCATTTATACAAGCAAACACCGCTTCCATTTTCCAACAGGCGGCGATTTGCTTATGCTTCGTTAAGCATTCTGAAATAAATACTATTAAAATTATTTCAACTCGAATATGAAATTTTTTTGTTGCCCTTGCTAATTGCATTCAACTCGCAATCATTATTAAGGCTGATTGATGGGTGAAGGACGCGAATATTTTTCTTACACATTTTATGCAATATTCACTATGTATGAACGTTGTAAAACATTGAAATTATCTGATAAAATACGAATTCAATCAATGTATTTAAAAAAACTCTCCAACGATTAAGACTATTAAAACTACAACACTTAAAGAAAAACTTTGCCAACACAAAAAAATATGTGCAGATTAACCACAGCCGAGGCTAACGTGCTAACATTTCATAGTTTCCGTATTGATTTTAACCATGATAAAATAAACAAGGTAGGTGATAGAAGTGACAGCTGGCTATTTCAACACGTTGTTAGTAGTTTCGATTCTTCTGTGTTCGTCCCGTTCAAATTTCGAAATCCAATTTTAAACAATTTCCCGATGAGCTAGAGATTTGGAATAGAATATATCAAAAAATTATATTTAGCTTAAATGGCTCGTAAAAACTATAAAGAAATCTTAATATTTTTTTACTCATATCAGGTTTTTTCGAAAAGATTAATCAAAACTTAATATGTTATGGCTGCACTATGTTAAAACTTAATTTGAATCCGTTGTTTTGATTACAGACAGTCTCAGAATACAGAATCCATGCGTCTATACAAAAAACAATAAAATTAATATAATACGAGTCAAAGTGTGCAGTCAAAATAGTTGGAATTTAGGTTTACGGGCGTCTTTAACATGTGTTTTTTATGGCTCCTCACTTATTTATCTCCATTTATTAGCTGCACGACATGTGTAATATTTTGGGACTGATTTAGACGGATCAGCATCATTTTTATTTTTATATATGCATTTATTATCTGTCTTCTGTTTGTTATTTTAGGACGCTCGAGGCGTGCCTTCATTAAAACCCGGTGTTCCTAAAGTTATTTGTTTTTTTTATCAGCTTCAAACAGCTTAATTTTATTTTTTGTTCTTCATTAACAGTCTTCGTCTTTATGTAAATTTGTTATGTCATAACGCTTTCAATCAGTTATTTTAAGTCATCAATATTCAAACAAGATTAACGTAATTTTAAATTTAAGGTTTTCAGTACCTTAATACACATACATACAGTATTGGGCAAAAAAAAAAAAACTAGAAACAGTTTCTATTGTAGCTCTTAGTGTCGAAATATTAATAGAAAAGCAAATTTTATAACAACTATCATTACTGTAAGCTTTGGCTACAGTAATGCAATTATTGTATTTTATTAGAACTGGTTGTAGTGTGGAAGTTATAAACTCATTTAAAAACTCTTTAAAAAGACAAATTTTATGACATAAAGTAAAGATGCCTTAAAAAAAAATATGAATAATGCCGAACAAGCAAAGTTACTTTTTGATGCTGACCATTTTTTTAAGAAATGCAGTGATTTATTGAAAAGACCATATAATAAAAGAAAGCAAAGCTATTTTTCATTTGTGTTTATATATTTTGCTATAAATGTCACAGTGAGGTCTGCAAAATCCCGGAATAGAAATGTTCCGATGTTGCGTATTCTTAATCTGTCAACCCTAAGTAATTAATAATTTTAGTAATAATTTTATCTACAATTTTTACTATTAAAACAAAAATGAAATATTTTTTCGGCGTTTCATACAGTTTTTGTTGATATCTTCAAGGTTTTATTATATTCAATACTAGAAAAAATTAATTAAGCAAGATATATAAAGTGTCTATTCGACAATAAGAAAAATGGCATCATTATATGTTTATCGATAATGTGTCAAACGAGAAACTGATGCCGGGGCTGACAGCATATGCGAATAACAAATAAATTCTTTGGGTACATGAACATCACTCCAGGTAGGTCTCCAAACGAAAAAAAGTGCTGGAAAATTCCCTACAAATTAATTAGTTTAAAATTCCCTACACGAAATGATTTTGCGAAATATAAATCCATAGGCCTCTTGGAATTTTTTGAAAAAGTGAACTTTTTATTTTGACTGTTCTATTTTTTTGAAAAAATTTAAATTATTTTCTGGACAATGTTCCTCAATTCCTCAAAAATTCCTCAATAAAAAACATCCAACAATTCCTAAAAGGTACCTGAAAACACTCCGATTTTGAGAAATTACCTACAAACTAGCAACGCTGAGCAAAATGTCACTTTTTGACACTCTCTATTACTCGAACTTTACTTGAAGCGAGTACGGAAGCAGTCCTTATGTTAATTGTAAGTTCTCATTAAATATATTGAAAAATTGAAACAAAAGAAAATCATCAACAAACTGAGAAAAAAGTAAAAATCAAAGCGGGAAAATATCGGAACTGATTGAAATTTCAACGAACAGCAGCAATGGTCGGAAAACGTAAAACTAGAACTTTTTTAAACCAACTGTTGGTGCGGAAATCAAAACTGAACCCGTTTTACACCTCAGAGTAACTCCAAGATGATAGTTAATGTAGAATTATGATTCAAAGCCTTTCTAAAAACTTTAAAAAAAATTGGTTTCGAAGAGGTAAAATGAGTGTTACAGAATGAGTGTTATAGAATGTCCGTAGTCTCCGAATCTTAATCAAAGAGAAGACATGTGGGGAGTTCTATAGCATCAAATTCGGGTACATAAAAAATAAAAACAAAGAAGAGTTTTACAAAGTTACTTATGCCATTGTGGGTAATTCTATGGAGAGTAGAGCCTATGAATTAATTAAATCTAAAGGAAAAACAACGAAATACTAACGATCATAACTTTCCAACTAAGGAAAAACTAAATTTAAAGAAAATATACAGAAATATTGTCAAAGAGCTCTTTTCAATTATTTTCTCCAAAATGAATTTACAAAATGATTACAAATACAGTTTTTCTTGAAGTTTTGTTCGTTTCGAAAATTTACGAAATATTTAAGAACAGAACTTTTTAATATACTTAATTTATGAAAACAAAGTTTTTGTTGAAAAAAATCTTCATTAAAGTGAACGTTTCTATTATTGTTTTCTACCTAAAAATAACATTGTTACATGAACATCAGCTGCTCAACATTTTTTAAAAATAATTAACCTGTTTTATCTCTTCCTTTTTTCAGATTTAATTTTACCGTTAACCAGAATTCTTATAAATGCTGAAATTCGTTCCAATATGATACGCTCTAATAAAAGACAGCACCAGCGGCAACCACAAAATCGCTCAATACGAAAGACATAGCAGTTAAATGTGGCCGGCAGGCTTTTTGAAGCAATTTATGTGATAATTTTACACAAAGTTATTTTCACACAACACAACAACTACACATACAAAAATAACAACATTCCACAAAGCAAACAAAAAAGTTATCTTTACTGATCCACTAAAATTATATATAATATTAAAAAGCAAGCTTAAATTTTAAACTAAACCTATGTACCAAAAACCATTTACATACAAAGAATATTTTTATTTATTAAGACAAAGTCAACATTATATAACTAGTTAGTAAAATATTCATTCTCTCTTAATCAAACACAAATCATACGCGAAAACATTCAAAAACATATTTATTATTGTAAAATTCTTTAATATAAGACATAAAGAAATCCGTCAAAATATTCAAAATGCTTTCGACAAATTCTAAAGATATGGGAAAACGTTCCTCTAGAGTAATATACACGGCAGCACAGCAGGTTCCTGAGACAAGACAAAGAAAATCTAATTTTTTATATGCAATTGGTGGTAAGTGACAACAGCAATACTATTTTATTTGTTTATTTATATATATTTATTTATTTACTTATTTACCAAACAATGGTTTAGTTTATCAGATTGACGTGATCTAACATATATTACACCTCAAAATAGAGAGGGAAAACAAAAGAAATTATAGGGGGTATATTGCAATGCTTAGGTCTCGTTTTTAACATTATAATTCTTAACTATGAAATTATTCTACACTTACTAGAACAAGGAGATAAAAGTGTTAAAAGATTAATGAATCAGACATCTTCGTTGATTCCAACTCTTTTAAAAGACGACCAAATCTTCACTGACTCGTCGGATAAGGTGAACCTGCTGGATAGATTGTTTGCACAGAGCTTCACTGCCCCAGTTAGCAATCCGCAACTGTCCTGGGGCAGTTCCATCCCAACCAAATGTCCTGCCAGTACCAAAAAATGGCGATGCCACGAACCCTGCAATCTACCGAGCCATAGCGATATGCTCTCCGCTCTCAAAAGATATGGAGAGCGTAATAAACTTCAACTTTATGAATTATCTGGAGCACAACAATTTGCTTAGTGACCGCCAGTATGGTTTCCGCAGGGTACGCTCTACTGGTGACATGATTGCATACCTCACTGAAAAATGGAATCAATGTGTTCTCTTATTTTATGAGAGCAAAGTTGTTGCTCTGGATATTTCTAAGGCGTTTGACCAAGTGTGGCTCAAAGCGCTCGTGTCAAAACTAATCGCATATGTCAGTGACGGCATGTGTCGTTGCCAACTTTGCAAACATGAATCACATGTTTTCTAAAAGACAGATCTATACGTGTCGTTATAGACGACATTACGTCCAGAGAACGCTTTCGATGCAGGAGTACCGAAGGGACCAGTCATATCACCTTATGTCATTCTTATTCGTTAAAAAAACGCCCGAGCTTTTTGGAGATTGAGAGAAAGAGGCAAAATTTGAATGACACACTTCTTAATAACTTAAAAAATTTCCGAATGGAGTCTTGCCAATAAAGTAGAGTTTAATGCAAGCAAGACCCAGTGTGGCTTGTTAAGTCACAAGCGAGTGGATTGCTCTTTAGCTCCCCTTGGTTTGAACGGTGTAGATCTTGTGGAGTCAGCAGCTCTTGACGTTCAGGGTATATTGATCCAATCTGATCTTCGTTGGAATTATCATATATTCGATGTGTCGAAAGAAGCGGCCAAGTTCTTAGGTTTTTTAAACGGTGCAAGAAAAACTTCACTCTGACTGATCTTCGCATGATCTACACATCATGTATTAGGCCGAAAATGGAGTACAATTCGCACATTTTTGCAGGGGGACTTCAAGATTATATTTGAAACTTCTAAACTCCTTTCTTCCTCTCTCAACTCTCTTGGGATCGACGCAACGTTGGTTGCCTGAGGCTTCTGTATAGATACTACCATGGAAAGTGTTCAAGGGAAATTCATTTCCTGACGCCACCAGCTCGTGTGTTTTCCGGGTCCACTCGGGCAGCTCTCCAAGCCCATCCTTATACCACTGCTCTGATGCCCAATAGAACATCGCATAAACGAGACAATTCGTTATTCAGTTGCTCAGTAAATTTTTGGAAAACACAATGCTTTCGCATTTATAGAGGGCATCCCCTGAGCGTTGGTTTAGTCTAAAAAAAAAGTTTATGTATCGCAACATAGAAAAGTATACGTAACTTTATCAAAATGTTGACTTAAAGCAAAAATAAAGGAGCATTTAGTATGTTTTTGCGTCCAATAGGTTTTTCATCGAAAACATCAGTTTCGTTGTTGTTTCGGTTGAGATTTTTGGCCATTCTTCCTAAAAACCTTTTTCAGATCTTGTTTGCTTTTTATTGTATAGGAGCGGGGTGCTAGTTGTAACAGGGGTAAGTTGTAACACTCTATTTTTGTCTAGAATACGAAAGTCTGTCTTTTTTTCATCCTATCTTATGCGCTCTTTCAAACGAGACCCGTTACTGTCTCATCGGACTTTACATTGAGTGGGCGCAACTAGAGGCTTTATTTCAAGCAGTAAATATAAAATATATATCTTTTTATTTTTTGCTTTTTGAAAGCGTCTAAAAGATTTTTACAACTTATTTAATTTTAATCGGAGCATATTTTATAACAGTTTACTGATATATATATAATTTTTTTTTTCAAATTAAGTTGATTTTTATATATTAAAATGTTTGTCAAAAATTATACTGCGGGGCAAGTTGTAACAATTTTGTGGGGTAAGTTGTAACATGTAACAACTTGCTTCACAGATTTGAACTGGATATTCGGTGTTTGTTTATTTTATTGTTATGTCTTAATTTTTTTTTACAGAATGAGAAATTGTAATCGAAAGTCTAATAAACGTTCTTTACGGAATCCATGTTGTTGCTCATTGAAACGTGGGTTAATTACAGTCGTGAGTTTGAGACATATTATATTTTCGAAAAGTTTGGGAATAGCTGATAACCCAATAATTTTCAACTGATGTCTTGTTGCCATCCTTATAAATTGATATAAAAATAATCCATTTCGTTAAATGATAATTTGCCGCATCGTCTTTTATATTTTTGCCACTGCGACTTTTTTTATTTGCTAAATATTCAATTGCCATTTGTGGTCATATAAATCTTGAATTACTTTAATTAAAAAATTGCTTAACGTTCTTCTTTTTTGCTTAGCGGCGTTTTAATATTCGCATGGATATATGCGCCCAAAGTCCGACATCGAGGCAAGAGTAAGGTTGATTAAGCTTAACCGATAGTTGACCGGAGTAGACCGGAGTGACCGGAGCATTGCATAGTCGCATTCAGGTCTTGTCTGCAACAATATAATGGTCAGAGTCAATATTAATTCCCCGACATGTGCGCACATCCAGAACGCTTGAAGCGTGCCTTCCATCGATCACAACATGATCAAACTGGTAACGTGTTTTTTAAACCGGGGACAAACAGGTGGCCTTACGGTTATCAAGGTGTTGAAATCTGGTGCTATTAACTACCATGTTTCACGCCGTGGCGAACTCGTTCAGTCTTAGACCGTTGTTCGAAGTGGTCTCGTGGAGACTGAAGTGACCAACAGTGGAGCCGAAAATGCCTTGTTTTCCGACGTTCGTGTTAAAATCGCCGAGGACTATTTTCACGTTATGAGAGGGTCAGTGATTATACACCTCCTCTAGGCTCGCGTAGAAGGTGTCCTTGACAGCGTCGTCCTTTTCCTCCGTCGGGGCGTTTACGCAAATTAGGCTTATGTGGAAGAATCTCACCTTGATGCCGATTGTCGCCAGCCTTTCGTTCTCAGGTGTGAATCGGGATACAAGATGGCGTAGTTTCCGGCTTACGACAAATCTTCATCCAAATTCACGCTTCTCCGTATGGCAGTTATAGTAGATATCGCAGTCTGCTGTCTTAGAACAGCCTTAGAGTAGCCTTGTCCTTTCTATCGCATTTCCTGGATGGTGGTAATGTCAGCCTTTATTTTTGCAAGGGTTTCCACCAATTGCACAGAGACACCTTCCCTGTAAAGAGTACGGACATTCCAGGTGCATATCCATAAATCATTGTCCGTTTTTCGTTTGCGGTGGTCGTGAACGTAGTGGTGATTCATATCCGAGGCCATATTTTTAGGCCGTGTAGAGAACCGTCAAGTTTATAGTCTAAAGGAGACAAGAATTTTGGACATGGAGCTTTTGATTCGGCTCCGACTCACCTTGACAGTGCCAGTGCGGGCTATGTAGTTTTTTCGATCAAGACGCAGTGCATGTCCAACAATACGCCCTTCCACCCCTAGCTGGTCACCCGTTTGGGAATGCTGCTTCTGAAAAAGGCCTTATAGTCGATACACATTGACTGCGACATGCGTCTTACGAAAAAACGAAAACTAGTCGTCAGAGAGAATCATTACTCTTTGTTGTTCTGGAAACTCTCTTACTATCAATGTTACCAAATAAGCTTTTCAATAAGTTCAAACCCCAAATGACACAATTTCTGTTACACAAAAGTAGCTGTGTTCTGTATGATGGCATCCCTCAAAAAAAAGGTTATATGCTTCTTGGGAATGTGGATATTTACTGCTCGAAGTCATCATATGCGTTCAGTTATAATCCACGTACATCACGATTGATTGTAAGAATTTAAGTTAAAGTAATTGCATATGTTGAAAAGGCATATTCCTTATTTTATAAAGGATAAACATTTTAAATAATTATGACGTGGTACTAAAAACCGTTGAGAATTATTAAGAATTATTGTTTAACTTTTTTGAACTTTTGTGCTAACATGAATTAAATTAGCATAATTATTTTTCAGCCAAAATACCTTCGCGTTTGGTTTTGTATTTCCTCTCGTGGTCTGGATTTCTGGTATCTTTTATGATGCGAAATGATATCAATTTTGCTCTTGTTGCCATGACCCGTACAGACGCAGACACGCTACAAAATACAACTGCATCGAATAAAATTTTTTCGAGTAACAGCACTTTAGCTTTTGATTTAAGAACAACTACAACAGCAACAATGGTTGAATTTCTGACAGCACCATTGGACAACTTTAATTCATCTGAGCAGCTTAAGTCAGCTGCTAATGATGCAGCTATGTCTCCAATTAAGGTAAGAAATGGCATTTTATTATGAATTAAAACTAAGTGTTTTGTGTAAGATCTGTAATGGTTTTAAAACAAATTGACAATTTTTCGCATGTTTCACATGATAGAACTAACAAGGCAGTAGTGACAGCTACCTCTTTACTCACAGCGGAGTGCATAAGTTGTGAAAACTATAGTGTTGTTGTTAAATTCTTTATCAACTGTTTTTATGCGCTTCGAAATTTAATATCTTTTTGACAACTTATGTTTGCCAAAAAAACTGCCACTACTACCTTGTTATTTCTAACATGAACGGAAATAATAGCTTGAACACATTGCACACGTCGAGCGACGAGCGCCAAACGTCACTTTAATTTTAAATGTATTATTTATGGTAAGAAATATTGGAGACTTTGCGATGACATTGTTGAACGACATCAAATGTCGTTGTCGTTGGCTGCAATTTAATTCTTATTTGGCATGCGACAAAAGAAAATTTCTGCCATTATTTTCAATTGTTTTTGTTTTTTGTTTCGTGCTGGCTGCTCAAGTGGTTGTTTGTGTTTGTTTCTGTACTTTACAACTTCATTAATTTATTTTATTAATTAATTATTATTTAATTCTAAAAACACTTGCTGCTGAAGTTTGTTGCTGTCGTGTTTATTATAATCAAGTCGCTTAACATTTCTCTTCAGCAACATCGCTTGTTGTGTGCAATGTGTTCAAGCTATATATCGCATGGTGCATGATAAAATTATAAGGTAGCGTTTTGAAACTCCCTAAACCTGTTGGGCTGAGGTCACACGGTGCTCGTTTGCTTTGCGTGGAATAATTTTGTTGTTACTTCCAATGGCTTATATTACACGATGATCGTTAAATCGACGTTCAAAATATTGTGTTGTTGCTTTCAATGCGAAAACCTGTCAATCAAATTACGGAACGTTTTAAAACTTGTTGTTGTTTGTCCAGACTCGGCTAGAGAAAAAATTAACTTTTAATACGTCATCGCTTTAATCAAAGTTTTGAAAGTTTTGAAACAACCACATGTGAGCAGACTACTCATATACTCTCAGAGAGAGTAAAATAAACAACAAAGTCTCCCGTTATTCTTCAATCATTATATTAACGTGTAGGCACAGCCATTATTCTTCAATCATTTTCTTCAAAATTCTGTGAAGAGGAATTTTGAAAAGGAAGATTTCTCTTAAATGGGTTTTTGTAAAGGAACATTTTTAATGTGAATTATGGAAAGGTGAACTTTGAATAGGGAAAATTTATAAAATAATTTCGTGTAACGGAAATTTTGACCTCAGCCCTATATTAATATTTTTAATATAAAATTATCTGTTCAACGAGCATTGTACCGAATTCCAATAAAATAAAAAGTGAAACATTGCATTTCGCCTCCAAGCTATGTAGAATATGGCAATATATATACATATATACATATAAATGAAGATTTTTTTTCTACAACTTTATTGAACAGGAAGACGAAAGTGATATGTATCAGTTTGCTTGGTCATCGGCTACAAAATCTGTGATTGTCAGTTCTTTTTATTTTTATTATTCAGCAACATCGCTTGTTGTGTGCAATGTGTTCAAGCTATATATCGCATGGTGCATGATAAAATTATAAGGTAGCGTTTTGAAACTCCCTAAACCTGTTGGGCTGAGGTCACACGGTGCTCGTTTGCTTTGCGTGGAATAATTTTGTTGTTACTTCCAATGGCTTATATTACACGATGATCGTTAAATCGACGTTCAAAATATTGTGTTGTTGCTTTCAATGCGAAAACCTGTCAATCAAATTACGGAACGTTTTAAAACTTGTTGTTGTTTGTCCAGACTCGGCTAGAGAAAAAATTAACTTTTAATACGTCATCGCTTTAATCAAAGTTTTGAAAGTTTTGAAACAACCACATGTGAGCAGACTACTCATATACTCTCAGAGAGAGTAAAATAAACAACAAAGTCTCCCGTTATTCTTCAATCATTATATTAACGTGTAGGCACAGCCATTATTCTTCAATCATTTTCTTCAAAATTCTGTGAAGAGGAATTTTGAAAAGGAAGATTTCTCTTAAATGGGTTTTTGTAAAGGAACATTTTTAATGTGAATTATGGAAAGGTGAACTTTGAATAGGGAAAATTTATAAAATAATTTCGTGTAACGGAAATTTTGACCTCAGCCCTATATTAATATTTTTAATATAAAATTATCTGTTCAACGAGCATTGTACCGAATTCCAATAAAATAAAAAGTGAAACATTGCATTTCGCCTCCAAGCTATGTAGAATATGGCAATATATATACATATATACATATAAATGAAGATTTTTTTTCTACAACTTTATTGAACAGGAAGACGAAAGTGATATGTATCAGTTTGCTTGGTCATCGGCTACAAAATCTGTGATTGTCAGTTCTTTTTATTGGTGTTACGTTTTGTCACAGGTAAGTTATACTTAATTTAAAAATGCTATTTTGGTCTTGATATAAACAAAGGGTTTTCCATTAAAAGGTGTTTCTTTTATATTATTGCGAGTATCATCATATATTAAATATCCTGGGACAAAATTTTTGTCAGCTAAATCAAAAAATGACAGTTAATTTTAACTTTAACGGAAATTTCGAGAAGACAAAAGCGCAGTATGTATCAAATCCTGCTTTTATTAACTTGCATGCTCAAAAATTGTTTAATATTCATGCTGTTTCAAGAGTTTTTGCTATAATCTAATAAAATTCTGTCAAAAATTTTGTCTCTTTGAATATCATAAATTTTTAAACATTATCCCAATAAACTTTTAATTTTGGTTGACATATCTTGAATGTCAACCATGTCACACAGCTGACTTGCGTTCTGTGGCAGCACTGCATTGTGTACAAGACAACACTACAAATTTAATTTGTTCTAAGATAATATAGCAGAATTTGTTTGCTCTGCAAGTTATTATTGTTTCTGTTTGAGATACTTAAATCACAGATGACTGTAAAAGTGAAATTGAAAACTTAATTTAAAGAAATAAGTTTTTTGGAGACGTAAAATTAAAACAACGAGGAAGAAATTAAAATATTTGCAAATTTTTTCGGATATGAAAGGAAAATATAAGAAGTTTTGACTTTCTGTAGACCCAAGAGAAATAAACGAGCATTATAAGGTGCCAAGGGATCAAGAAAATCGATAGACCGCAAGGCATGCCTATTAAAATTTTTTTGAATTTTTTCCAGTCTTAAATATATAAGGATGAAGAAAATAAGATGAAAGATAAAGTATAAAGATGGAGATAATAAGGTTACTAGATAATAGAGGCATATTCAAATTTCGACCTTACAAACACAGTAAACAACCATTTTAAAGCTATATGGATCCACGATATCTTTGCTATGCCTACGAATAAAAGGTTAGGTTTAAGAAAATTTAAGTTAGCAACATCCGCATGTTATCGTCTAAATTGTCTTAAATTGTCCACTTATAAAATAAAACGTGATTTTCTTATATATTAAGATAAATCATTAATAAAAAACAGAAGTCCTAGGGTTGCACCATGAGGAACACTTTAGGTTGCAATAAACATATAACATTTAGTATATCTTATAGAGACTAAACATGTCCTGTCCGATAAGTAGGACTCCAACCACTCCCAAAAATATGAATGAAATCCCATTTTCCATAATATCCCGGGAAACAATTTATGAGAAACTTTGTGAAACCCCTAGAAAAATTGGAATAAATTAGAACTTTGTTGCCAGATAAAAATGAAGATACACAGTACTCCGATAAAGAAGCCAAATATGAAACAGTGGACCGCTCATCGACAAAACTATGTATCCAGAGCAGATATAAAGTTGTATCAAAAAACTTAATTTCAACTTAATAATACTTTCAAACAGTTAAGAAACATTTCAAATTCAGCCTTAAATATTGTCTTTTTTAACTATTTTTATCTGGCCCAACTTAAAGCTTGAACACATTGCACACAACGAGCGCCGAGCTCCAAACATCACTATAAATTTGCATGTATTTCATATGGGACGAAATTTGGGAGTCTTTGCGACGACATTGTTGCCCGACATGGAATGTCGTTGTCGTCAGTTTCAATTAAAATCTAATGTGACTTGCGACAAAAGGAAATTTCATCCATTGTTAGCATTTTTTATTGTTCTTTGTTTCCTAATTAATTAATTGTTTCCTTAACGAATTAATTCGTGTTTATTATGCCGTTCGTCGCATGTTGCGTGCAATATGTTCAAGCTCTTAATCATAAAAGTCTCAAAAAAACTTTACGTAACTATTGAAGAAGCTTGGTACTATATTTCTTCGCAATAGTAATATTTCAGTAGTGGAATTCCCAAAAATTTAACGTTACCATAACGTTAACTTTAACTAACAGAATTCGTAGTTTGCAATAACGTTAGACCTATTCCCAAAACATCACTTAACGACACTTTTAGTGAACAAATAATTCACAATGAAAGCCACAAACAACGTTAACATATATTGAAAATATGGCAGCACTGTTCATTTTGACAAGTAAAAACAACAAAAAAATAATTTTTTGTTAGAACAACAAAAAATAAACACAAAAAGAAGAAAAAAAAATTATTATATAAGCAAAAGATCGACAAGGACAACAGCAGAGCAGTAAAACTGCTAAATTTTTTCTGGAACTAATGGTTGGCAGAGAGGGAGGTTCATCTCCACACATGGGAGACAAGAAGCAGGAAGGAAATCGATAGATTGGACGAGATAGAGGAAGAGTTGGTCCGAAAACCCAAAAATAAAAAAACAACAATTTGATGCAATTTAATTATCACATAAATTATAATATTTTTTATAATATTTCATGTAACAAACAACAAAACATTAATAAAAAAAGATAATATAAAGCTAAACATAGAAACACTTCACTCAAAACTTGCTTAACGTTATTGTTTATCAGTTAACGGCGCCTAAATAATCGTGGTTAAGCTTGCTACAAACATCTTTAACGAACTGTCAAAGTTAAAGACAAACATTGCTAGCAAAGATGTTGGGAATACCAATTAACAGTAAGTGTAATTAAGAGCCAGTTAACGATAATCAAAAGTGTCGTTAACGCGTTTGGGAATTCCACTACAGTTACAATTTCAATATTCTCTGAGCTAATTTTTAATTGATGAAAGATGAAAAATCGAAATTTGAAATATTTTATGAAGGTATTTTTTACTTTTATACAAACACCTTAAATACTGCTAATAAACTGCACTTATTTTCCGTTTCACTTAAGGTTTATTTACTTTTTTGTTTTCTTTTTAAGGTTGTGGGTGGCATTGCCACGCAGTATTTTGGAACAAAACACGTATTTGGTTGGTCTCAATTTGCCACGGCTCTATGCAGTCTTTGCATTCCTGCTGCTGCTGACTTACATTATTCCGCTGTGATTGCCTTACGCTCTGTTCAGGGTTTTGCATCCGGTCTTACTTGGCCCGCTATGTATGCTTTAGTCGGCGGCTGGATACCGCTGTCTGAACGCTCACGTTTTATGTCTAGCTTTCAAGGTTTCAGCATTGGAATTGGACTTACCTATCCGCTGTGCGGCTTTCTGATCGATCACTTGGGCTGGCGTTCTGTATTTTATACGACCGGTTCCTTTGGCATGATATGGTGTTTATTGTGGTATTTACTGGCGTTCAACACTCCCAAAGAACATCCGCGTATCTCACCCGAAGAGCTCGAATACATCGAAGTGAATGTGAGCACCGAGGTGCGTGAGTCGGTGGGAATGAAAGTTCCATGGCGACGCATCTTTCTATCGCTGCCTGCTTGGGCAATTGGTATAACAACATTTGGACGTATCTGGATACATTATATTTTTATTGTATGTGGGCCCAATTTTATGAAAAACATTCTAAAGTTCGACTACAAGGCGAACGGCTTTCTTTCGGGCATGCCGTTTATATGTTCATATGTATCGTCGGTATTCTTCTGCTATGCAGCTGATAAAATGGTGCTGCTTAACTGGATGAGCCTGACAAATGTACGCAAATTATTTACGGCTGCCTCGCAAATCATTCCTGGTCTACTTATCTATTCGATCGGTTATATCGATCATAGCATCGTGTTATTATTGGTCGTGTGGTTCGTAGCAGTCACGTTCATAACCGCTTCGTATGCAGGAGCCATGGCAAACATTGTAGATATAGCCCCTAACTTTGCGGGACCTGTACTTGCCTTCTGCCAAACGATTCACATGTCCGCTTCGTTCATTTCCCCGCTGGTGTCCGGCGTCATTGTTCAAAATGAGGTAAGTGGTGTAATGTATTACTTAATTTTAATTTAGTTTATACACAGTTTTTATGCGAAAACTAAATCAACGCGAAACATAAAAGAAATATTCATTTAAAAAAAGAACACCCACTGCAACGCCCATTTTCTTTTTAATGAACTGGCAGGACAATATCTAACTTTTTCCCAACTCACTTTTATCAACGGATTCTGCTGAGCACTAGGTCTCTTCCCGTACTCACTTCAAGTAACTTGAAGCTACTCGAAAGCGTTTCTTTACACCTTTTTCCAGTACGAGAGAGAAGAAGAACAAGTAAAATGTCACTTTTTATCGCTCTCTATTATAGCCTAGACACATTGACTGCGGCTGCAGCATTGCGTCAAACGTCAAATTTTTTTTACATGCTTTTCTTATGGAGGTGAATGTGGTGAAAATGTTGCAACGACAATGCATCATTGCAGCAATGTTGCTGTCGTCGATTTAGAACTTTTTCTATTTTGACGTGCGACAAGAGTAAGAACATCGGCATTTGTCAATGTTTTCGTTTAATTTTGTGCTTGTTTTGTTTTTTTTATTGTTCATTCTCATTGTGTTGGTGTTAAGTGATTGTTTTTAAATGATAATTCGATCTTTAAGTAATAATAAAAATACGGCTTCTAATGCTGCATCCAAAATAATCATTTTCGTTTTCACCTCGTGTTGTTATGTTGCAGCCGCAGTCAATGTGCCTAGGCTATTACTCGAACTATATTTAAAAAATTTCTTCGAGCACGAATCTCGAGCTTCAAACAGCTGATTGTCAGAGTGATTAAATTAAATTATTAGTGGTATTCATGCAATGCCGAATATTTTCCGATGCCGTATATCGGAAAATATACGCTGTTTTTGCATGAGGCACCTTTTTGTATTTTTCGGTTAGTGGCGTATATCAATCAGCTGTTCTTAAAGTTCTATTGCAAAAGTGGCTGAGCTGAAAAGTAAATATATAAATAAATAAATAAATGGTTTCATAATTTTGGTGAAGACAACGAAATTCCAGATAAATTATTTTATTATTCGACAACTGACAACATGCAATTTGTCGTTTAAAAGGATTCTCAAGTTGGAAGTTGAGTAAGAAGTTTATAGTTTGTAATAAATATTTGAAAGGTGGCAACAACTCTTTGCCGAAAGTTTTCGGCGCTGTTTTCGCATCAAAATCGTGAGGAAAACTGGGAACTTTGCGTATATCAAATTCCATACAAATTTTGACAGTTGATATACGACGTTTACGCTTTTTCCGATTTTCGGCATATTCGGCACGTTTTCGGCATTGCATGAATACCACTATTGTGTTGTTTTGTGAAAAAAAATTATAAAGGTGTTTCATGTCATTTCTTATCTGCTTCGTAAGCTCGTATTTCGTAATAACTTACGAAAAGAAATCAAAATTTTTTTGAAAAAATTACCCTTAAATTCATTAATAAAAAATAAGAAACTCTTGTACTGAGTTGTTGAAGTTGTCGAACTTTTTTGTTAACTTATTAAAAGATGCTTGATCCAAAAACTTATTTTTATAATTAAGTCGCTTAAAATTAATATACAAATCAAGTTCAAGTTTTGAATTTTTAATGCAAAAAACAACTAAAACTGCTCGATACTAATCGGAGAAAAATTAAATTTGGTAACAAAAAATGCGACTCTTTAAGATCTTTACAACTTCGCAATCCGCGCATAAATATAAACTTTTAGTCATGACACAAATATCATTTTGGCTATTAGGCAGTAGCGTAGCAAGGGGGGGGCGGGGGGGGCGGTCCGCCCCGGGTACACGCTAAAATGGGGTGCAAAATTTGCGAAAAGAACTTTTCACCACTCAATTTTTTGATTTTTTTAATAATAAGAACACTTTAATGAATGCGGTTTTATGTTTTGAATATAAAGAGGGTGCAAAAGTGAATGCAAATATTTTTTAATTCGTTTTTATTAAAACTTTAACTTTATATGAAATTTGTTTCAATATAAACAAACGCTTATACTAAAACCTAAGTCAATTCGGAATATTTGTCATTGGTTAGGGGTGCAATTGCCAAATAAATGCAATTCAAATTTTCATGACAGTACGATAGAGTACAAAAAGAAAAATGTTATATTATAATGTTACATTCTTTTTTTATTCCATAAAATTTTATAAAAAATCGTTTTTTTGCTTCTTATATTCAGGTTAAGAAGTGTTCAAACTTACTCGTATAGTAAGTATTTATATTACCATTACTTTTCGCAAATCTGCATGATTTTCAGAGTATGATGAATGGAGGCGTCAGTTATTTTGTAAGTAATACATTTCTCCAGAACTTTTCAGAAAAACGTGCTCACGTCATAAATGTCAAGAATAAAAATATACCTTATGATTTTGTGATTACTAAGTTCTGAGATAATACATCATAAAACAAACCTTATTTACAGCTCTTAATCTGCTAGAATATAATTTTTAATAGTAATATGTTAAATAATATGTTAATAATATAATATCCTGTTACATGAAACAATTTTAAAATCAATGCTCAACTAATAACATGCTTAAACAATTTCTAAAAAAATTAAATTATGATTTAAATGCATTACATTTTTTATTTAAATTAAATAAATGGCGTTTTATAACAATTTTAAGGCGTTCTGACGTTTTTTTTTTATTTTATTGTGAAGATGTCTTTTAAAAGCTCTAAGATGGTTTTCTGACTCTTTAACTTTACTAAAGTAATTATTATAAAGATTAAATCAACCAACAAAAACTGTCAAAAATACAGTTCTTAACAGATGATGCACAGTTCCTTAAAAATTGTTCTAATTATTTAAATTAAATTTTGTTCTCAGTCACTGAATGTGAAGCATCGACAGATTACTTGTAATTATCAGCTCTTTGTGGACCATTCATGACTCTTGACCTTGTCCAGTTAGGGCTAGTTTGCTTTGAGAATTATGAACATAATGAGTATGAAACAAATTTCTGATAATAATTTGGTATCTTATATATTAATACGTGCACATTAAAGTTTGTCGTACGCTTTTTTGTTTTAATTAAAACTCAAAATTAATGAAACTTATACCATTCGAAAGGTTTTGTTGCCCAGATGTGCAGAATGCATATATAAATGATATATCTGATAGAGGGGGTTCCCAACCTTCTAAGAGAGAAATTAAATTTTTGAGAAAAAATCTGCTCTTTGATTGATATGAAATTTGGTTGGAAAAGAGTTCTTAAGTTGCTCAAATTTGAATTTTTTTTAAAAGCAACAATTTCTTAAAAAAAATGTAGTTTTATGCATTCATCAATTGTTAAATTTGTAAAAAAATGTGTTCTGAACTCAAAAATTTGACTTTCCATGTGAATATCTTAGTCGGATTTTAACGGTTTTTAAATTTTTTTCATTTTTTCTAAAAGTTTGATAAATTTTCTTTTAAATGTGTTAAAAATTACGGCAAAGTTCTTACCCAAAGTATTTTTAATTATTTTTCTTAATATTGTCGTTAGTTATTTAGCGTGTGTTTCAACCAAATGCCAAGAGAGAGAAAAAACTGTCTCAAATTAAATGTTCTAAATTGGGAAGCCAATATCTCCGCCATCTGTGGATAGATTTTATTTATTTTTTTTTTTTTGTATTTAAGTCTTATCAGTTAACTTAAAAAACTTTTGAAAATAATACCGTTTTTTGTTTGTTTATATTTAAATTATTCCTTTAAAAAAAAGACCATAAAATTTTATTTATTCTCAAAATATGGGGTAAAAATGATTTTTGTTGTAAAAAAACAAAAACTCAAAATTGCATTTTTGATTTTCTTTCAAAGTCTGTATCGAATTTTAGGTGAATTTATTTTGTCTTGACACTAAATTAATAAACTGTCCATGCCATCAAAAAATCAAGGCTACTACCTATGATTTCTTTGACAAAATTAAATTTTTTTAAAATGTTGGTTTTCTGTTTTGAACAAAATAATAAAATTAAATAATAATTTTTTTTTAGAAAATAGCTTTATATCTCCAATCAATTAAGAGTTATAGCCTCGAACTTATTTTAATCATCTCGCATATAATTATAAATAGGCAATCAATAAATTGGTCGAATTTCGACCCCAAGCGATACTAGTCACTGTAATAGAGTGATACTGTGATATTAATAGTCGAGGTATTTTGTCTTTCAAAGTCGAAGCTGAGATGAATATAGAATACTGTAAAGAAGTTGATAAAATTTAGGAAAAAAGTTTATAAATGAATTTTAATACTTTATTTTAACTTTCACTTAACTTTTATATAGAAGACATGGATTGATTTCGAATAAACATTTAACTTTATGGTTTAACGGTTTGCTTCCAGGTCCTGTTTTTTCTTCAATTATGCACAATTTTTCGTAAAATTTTCACAATTTTCTATAAAAAACTAGCTTAAGTTTTTATAACTTCATAAAGTCAGTTCTCCAATTATTTAAAACTGATATAAATAAATAAATTGTTCTCGCATAACCTATAAGCCCTTATAAGCTTTTTTCTAAATCTTTTCTTAAATATGTCATTTTTGTAGAGGTTGATTCAAAATATGTAAAATTAAAACAGAAATAGCGAAAAATTTTATTCAAAATAGATCTTTGGGGATTTACTCATTGTTGAAAATCAGAATTTTGCGTATACAAAACATTTTTGAAAAATTCCTTGATTGCGGAAAATCCTGCTTTAAAAAAATTAAGATATACTTCAAATTTTTTTAAGTTTTGTGTAAGTTACCAAAATAAAAATCTTTCAAATGATATCAAATATATTAATATTGATAAGATATTTTTTAAGTTTTGTCTACTGTAACCGAATTTTATAAACTATACAAATAGTTAAAATATTAAACTTTATTTGCACTCTAACAAACTAATCATAACAGTAAACTATTATTTAAAAAATTATATTAATTTCTTGGTAATTTTTAAACATTACTCTTTTGAGGTTTACTATAACCTTCTTAAGGGGTGCACAATTTAGTTTCCGCCCCGGGTGCCACTAACCCTAGCTACGCCACTGCTATTAGGGAGTGATATTAGCAAATTAAAACTAATTTTTTCCAACTCACCTTAAAGTATATGAAACGGGGTATATATAAAATAGCTCTTTGACACAGCTATTTGCGATGACAAAAACATTTTTGAAAATATTCTAGGATTTAAACTAAAATAAAGATGTTTGCCCCAATATTCATATCAAAATTACAAAAGTTTTAATTCAGATTGAGTTTAACACCCAATCGATTTAATAACTGTGGTCTGTTCACCGCAATTATATATCCAAATCTTATTTACAATATTTTTTATAACCGTTTTTTCTTCTCATTAGCAATCCATTGAGCAGTGGCAAACTGTATTTGCCATTTCATCGGCGGTTACTATATTAACTTATGTGGTTTTTCAAATATACGGAACAGCCGAAATACAAAAATGGAACTATGCGCAGCCACCTCCTGATGAATCTTCAGAAGATAGCCAGATGCTGAAGAAGCAGACTGAGGAATCAACTTTACCTAAAACTAATGATTAGTATGATTAGTTGCTTTCATTTTGCCTATTATTTTAAGAAATAAGAAGAACAACAACAACAACTACCACTACTTCAACTACCAAAATATGCAAAACAAATGTACTTTATTGTTATTTCTTAGTTTAATTAACATTATATATAGTTGGTATTGTACTTATGTATTTATATATTTGCATATGTAGAAATTTTTTTATATATATATATATAATTATGTTTGTTCATATATACCTACACAAACACATCATTTAAGTAGATGATTATTTATTTAAAATATGTATGTTCAAATTAAATTTAAGCGTTCTATGTGTGGGAATTTTTGTTTGGTTTCTTTATTTTGCACGGCGCTTGAGATTATTTTTCGAAAAACGTATTCATATCAAAGTAATTTTTTTTATTTGTTTAATGGATATGTATAACAAAAATTTGTTAACGGGATGAAGTATCAGCTCACAAGGTAAGGCACATAGATTACTTATTATAGGGACTAAATGGTCCGGAGTTCCTTATAAGAAAGACATATAATTTATATGAATGAAGACAGATATTTTTATAATAGCTTATAATTCTATGTTTACCAGGTTATTGTTTCCAAAGGGAATAATTCTAAATTATTCATTAATTGGTTTTATATAATAGAAAACGAAACAGTTTTTTGAAAATTTCTTAAAAAACAACTTTACCACATGTTATACAATAAAAATCAAGAGATCAACTCAGAAAATTTTTTGTCTTTTTGCTCTTAATTTGCAACAAGATTCTTTTATTCGTATGTCCAAACATATAAGCTATCAGTATATAAAGACCTTTTACCGTTTTTACTTAGTATTGCTCCATGAAGCTAATCAAAACAAAAGAAATGCTGTGAAATATGTAAGTACCAGGAATGACATTCGACTAGGTTTGAGCATTAAATCACTTATGGCGTTTTCGTTTCTCCCAAAAAATGTTGCCTTGTCGCGGTGCAAAATGTTTTCAATGTTGCCCGCAAAAGTGCATGTTTTTCCGGCCCAGGAAATGTCAACACATAATACACGAATCTAACCTTCCTTGTCTAACGCACGCATTTCATAATATTGCCGTTTTAAGAACAGCTGATATGCAGGGCAACATTCTCCCCTGAGAAAGCTTCGCAGGGCAAAAAATGCACCTTTTTTGCCCTGTTTGAGTGCGATATTTTAAGAAACGAACAAAGAATTTATTCACAGTTTGCACTTATTTTAGAATCGAACGCGAAAAAAGGCAAGGGCAGTGAAAAGGCAACATTTTTGGTAGAAACGAAAACGCCATTAGATCGTCTACAGAATGTCGATGACTAATGTTCAATTATTTTGCAAATCAATAATTGCGTTATTACCGTAAAGACTGTCTTTCGAATTGAATGTAAGCATTGAACAGTGCTAATTTCACTTTTTTGTAAAATATTTGTAAAAAGCACCCATAAAAAAATTTAAACAGCTACCAATCGTTCAATCGAGTTCACATTTTTTGGTAAGTTATTTATAGCTAATTCATACTTATTTCTCACCTTTATAACTTAAACACATTGCACACGACGAGCGACGAGCATCAAACTTCACTTTAAATTTACATGTATTTCAAATGGGACGAAATTTTGGAGACTTTGTGACGACATTGTTGCCCGACATCGAATGTCATTGTCGTCGGCTTCAATTTAATTCTAATTTGACATGAGACAAAAGGAAATTTCTTCCATTTTCATTTGTTATTGTTTTTTGTTTCGTGCTGGTTGCTCAAGTGGTTGGTTTTGTGATCGTTTGTTTATTTCAAATATATTTACAACTTCAATTAATATATTTTATCAATTAATTATTATTAAATTCCAAAAACACGTGGTGTTGAATTTTGCTGCTGTCGTGTTTATTATAAACAAGTCGCTTAACATTACTCTACAGCGGCAGTGTGGAGATATGCCGGTCGTCGGTTGTTGTGAGCAATGTGTTAAATGGGCTCTACACGATACAACGGCAGTACAATCGCTTGTTATATATATATGTAATCTAAGTTTTCATTTATTATGAACGCTATCACAACGTGTCTTACTAAATTTTAAAATTTTCTCAAAAATCCGTTGGTCAATCTGAAATAAGGTCCTGCAAGAGTTTGGAATATTGTGATTATGTGATTTTCAAAACTTTTTATATATAACGTTTATTAATTATTGTTTAGGTGGGAGAAATTTTTTTCGACACTCATTGTGGAAACTGTATTCGAGAAGGTATTAAATCTAAAAGTATTTTGAAATCAGTTTTATGTCTTCTAGTCATTTTGATTTGAAAAAATTAATTTATTAGTCAAAAATTGTCGATTTTTCTCCGGGAATTCTATTCAAGGCGAAATATCTACCCAAAATTTGGGCTCAAATTATACATCTCCAAAGCCCCAACCTCCACACCTTTGGGGTTTGTATTGAATTCGATTGTATTCTATCGAATTAGAAATATATTTAGTTTGTTAACGACGAGCCAATGGACCCACTATCCGTATATTTGCCACCCGGCCTAGCAACTCGCTGTGTATCCGGTATCTGGCCAAATCACTATCCGTTACATCTCTGTTTATCGCAGCTAATAATTATATGGTAGCAGCTAATAATTCTATTACAATGGACACATAGTAATTCCATTGCAATATCTTGAATGGAGTATATTTTGTGATTTTTTTACATTTAAAAGAAGGAATTACAACTTTTTGAGATGTCTCCGTGTGTTATTTATTTTTTCGAGAGCACGTGTGTTATTTATTTTTTCGAGAGCACTTTTTCATAGAACTGTGGGATATTTCCTACTTGAAACTTTTTTTATGCGGTCCCTCTCAACAACATAATAATCTTTTTGAGCGCTTCTTTCCTGTGGTCCCTATCCACCGCACAAAACCAGGTTTGACTGCACATTCGTAAAAATGAATGTGCGTGTGTTACAAGTAGATTCCGAAACCGCTAAGCCAATCGTTCTGAAATTTTCAGGGAAACTTGAAAGATCTTGACTGTTTCTGTGAAATTTTGTGCCAATATAACATGGGCGCGTGGCACCTCCCATACAATCTTAATTTTCGATCTACAAAACCTTTGGAATTACTTACTTACTTAGGTGGCCATGACAACCCTCGACCCTCGACCACCTATGACAACCCTAGCTCTCGCAAGGTGCCTCTGCTTTGCACGTGCCGTCTCCAATCTCTTTCACCAAGCGTGGATAGGGCTTCCTCAGCCTGGTAAATCCATCGAAGACATGGTCGACTCGGCTTTCGCCTCAAGCACCTTCTTCGCTGGAGTTTCTTCATCCTTACGAAAGACATGACCCAGCCAGCGTAGTCGCTGAATTGTTATATGCTGAACTAAGTCAATAAGTGGTCGTAGAGCTCGTACAGTTTGTAGCTCATACGAATGCAATAGTCGTCGCCAACTCGAACAGGACAAAAGAATTTGTGAATTACTTTTCTCTCGAACACCACAAGAGTGGCTGAATCTGTCATAGCGCCATAGGGAAGCACAGGTATAATGAGCGTCTTGTAGAGTGTTAATTTTGTGGATCGAGAAAGGGCTCTGCAACACAATTGCTTATTTAGCTCGTAGTAGCACCTAAAAGCAATTATTATTCTTCACCTAATCTCCAGACTGACATTGTTGTTTCTATTTACGGCGGTGCCAAAGCATGTTAACACCTTGAAAACTTCAAATTTAAAGTTATATGCTGTTACATGGTATCCTAGACGCCGCGTTTTTCTATGTGCAGACAACATATACTTTGTTTTGCCCTCGCTCACCGTTAAACCCACTTTGGCTAATTCCTTTTCGATAGCGGCGAAAGCAGCAGTTACATCTCTCATGGTTCGACCGATAATATCGATATCATCAGCATACGCAATGAGCTGGACAGCTTTGTAGAAAATGGTACCATTGCGATGCACATCTGCCTTTCGTAGGATTCCCTCCATGATGAAATTGAAGAGATCGCATAATAGCTCGTTGCCTTTTCTGAAACCTCGTTCGGTATCAAAGGTTTCGGAGAGGTAATTTCGTAACTTGAGGGAGCTGCAAGTATTGCTTAACGTCATCCAGCAGTCTTATCAACTTTACAGGTATACCGAACTAAGACATTGTTACATACAGTCCCGAATCGTACTATCGAACACAGCCACCACCATCAACAAAGAGATGGTGGGTGACGATTTGATGTTTGTGGGTTTTAGCCCTATTCTACTGATAAGTTGTTGCATGCACCTTATCAATTCGCCGCCGACGGTTTTAAACAATTCAGCAGCCAGGCCCTCAGCATATGTGTCTTTGTTGTTTTTGAGTTGCTTGATAACAACTTAAACCTCATCATGGCTAGGTTGTGGAATTTCCATTATTTCATCGATTGGTGGAGTCGGACTGCATTCTCCAACGGCGGAATTGTTGGGATCGTCGCCCTCATGCAGATTGGAAAAATGCTGCCTACATAATTTTAGTGCACGCTGCGTATCTTGAGCCAGATCACAACCCACATCTCTCAAAAGTGGATGCCTCTCCGTGCTTCGGGCACCGGGTTAGACGCTTAGCCTGCTGATCGAATTTTCGAGCATCCTTCTTGCCCTGGTACACCTCAATTTTTTCTCGCTCACAATTTTCTTGACTTCCTCAGTAGCAGTGCTCATGGATTGGAATATATGCGCCTAAAGGCCGCCAGCGTCATCGAGGCATGAGTTAGGTTGAGCTTAACCGAGAGTTGAGCAGACTAGGCCTTGTCGATCCGTTGTGATTGTAGCTTATCGACATCTAGCTTTCGTTGCATACCTGTGCGAATATTCTTCGCACTGCATAATCGCATGTGGATCTTGGCTGAAACAAGATAGTGGTCGGAGTCAATATTGTCAATCCGAAATGTGCACGCATACAGTACGCTTGAAGAGTGCCTTCCGTCGATCACAACATGATCAATCTGGTTTCGCGGTTTTCGATCCGTGAATAGCCAGGTGGCCTTGTGGATATCAGTCTTAGACCTTTGTTCGAAGTGGTCTAGTGGAGACTGAACTGACCGACAGTGTAGCCAAATATCTATTCCAACCTTCGCGTTAAAATCGCAGAGGACAATTTTCACGTCATGAGCCGGGAAGTGATCATACATACACATGTCCTCTAGGCTCGCGTAGAAGGAATCCTTGAAAGCTTATTTATTTTCCTCCACCGATACGTGCCCCCAAATTAAGCTAATGTGGAAAAATAAACCGTTAGATATCGCAGTTTACTCTCTTAGAGCAGCTTTGTCCTTTCCATCGTTACTCCTGGAAGGCGATTTATTTCTTCGAGGGCTTCCGCCAATTGCACATAGGAACCCCCTAGAAAGGGTCCAGACATTCCACGTGCATATCCGTAAATCAATGCCCGTTTTTCCTTTGTGGTGGCCATCAACGTGGCAGGGGTTCATATTCGAGGTTGCTTTGGTTTTCATTGGGCAGTAATAATGTGGTGTGGACCCAAACCCTACTCAAATTCCATAACAAATATAATTAACAGTGTGATAATCTTTTAAGGAGTGCTCAAGACTGTCTATGTATAGTTTACAATCTCTACCATTTGAATATCTAGAATTGAACAAAATAAAAAACATATAATTAAATTCAATGGTCCGTTGAAGATAGGACTTTAGCGCGTGAATAGTCCGGAAGTTTACGCATCCGTTGCAAACACTAAAATTATTTTATGCACAAAGGTAATAAAAAAATAAAGCCGCATTATTATGTTACATTTTTACATTAAAACAAATATATTTAAACTTTCGAGCATATTTGGGCATTCTGCTAGCAGTTAACCAGTTAACCATAACCGCGAAAAAGATGTAACCAGCAATTTACAAATTTGTTTCATTATCAATAATCGATAATTATAAAATAATAATAGTCGTAACTAAAAATCTTAAGTCGAAAATAATTAAAAGAAATCTTACCCTTTAAAATTTGTTTTTTTTTTATCATCATTTTTGCGGTTATGGCTCGATTTACACATATCAGATTCAAATGCTAAAAAATTAGAACATTCGGTAAATTGTAACATATACGTTCAAATAACGCATTAGCAACTTACAATTTCACCAAACAAAAAGTAACGAAAGACTATTTCACTTTAAAAAAAGTTATCTTTTTATAAATAGGCGTAAGGTAAACAGTTAAGAACCATTTTCTCCCGTATTTCTCAACCGATTTTGATAATTATTTATTTAAATGAATCAGAGTGCGGAGAAGGAGTGCACCGACTATTTTTTACAACTATAAATAGGCAAACAAAAAATGGTCGAGTTTCGACCCCAGGCAATACTAGTTAATATTAAACGAGTTATAAGAAGAAATTAAAAACGTGTCCCATTTTTCATATCACTCTGTCAAAATTTGATATTGCCCATTTTTGGAAACATAAGAAGTACAAATAAAACTGATTTGAAGGATTGTTAAATTAACTTGAATAATGTATTTTATACATAATAAAAAATCACTTTAAAATTAAAACAAATTATTATAATAGACAATAAAATGTACATTCCAATATAGTTCAGCACAAATTTATGTAGGATAAAGCATAGCAGCAAAATGAATGGAATTCTTATAATAAATTTTTTTAACATTTTATATTTAAATAACATTGTATTTTATTTAACTCAAAATAAATCCAGTTGAACGCTTATTTAAAAAACACAAAAACCTTCCACCTTTACATTTTTCTTCTTATCTACATCACATTTTCTATAATAATTGTTATTATTATTATTTTAAGTCTAATAAAAATTGTTTAAGCTATTTGTATTTTTTTGTGTAGAGGTCTATACAAATACGCATCGAAATATTCATTTTATCAACATTTGAATGCAATTATTTCATAATTTTTGTTTCAAATTGTTCTTTTTCTATTGAGTTTCATTGAGGAAGTTTTATCTTTCTTAATATATTTATGTATGTTTGGGTTTGGTAACGTTAACTGTTTCTTAATTTCGGTTATGATTAACTTATTAATTAGTAATTTATCAAAGTTCAATGCTGCTGAATATATCAATTTAAAGCGCTATTTTTAAATAATGTATGTTATGACGTTTCGTAGCTCGTGAGCAAAGCTGCATCTACAGGTTCCATGCAGCTTGGACACGTCAAACTCCTCATTAGCCAATCGTCAATGCAGCCAACGTGATATATATGCATACACGGTAAATATCGCACAGCTTCATCCACACAGAATTCAATCATACAAATAACGCATTCACGAGACTTCTTCGAGCCATCATATATTCCAATTGGAAGGTGTTGTATAAGACAAATTCGTTTAGCTATTTTTACTTCTTCATCTTCAGTTAGGTGGATTGATGAACGGCTTACTGATGGAGTTGGATAAAAAACTGGCTGGATAATTTCCTAGAACAATTTAAAAAATATAATATAAAAAAAAGGATTTGACCACGGCTTTTACCGAATACATAGGTGCTGGATCGGCCTGCTGATCGGACACAAAATCTGATCTATCACGCAACAGTGATATATCATCTGCATTAGAACCTTTCAAACAGTTTCCCATTTTTATAATAAATCTGAATTTGATACACGCTCTGTACTAAAATTCTAAACCTATAAGAAGAATATTAGAAATACATGAATACAGAAATTTATATTAAATAGCACAACCGCAACTTTTTCCAATCAACGAACACTTTTTTTAAAATTAGTATTTATCGTTGTAATTTTTCATTAATAAAGGCGACAACTTAAGGCTTTAATAACGCATAAAATCCTACGACAAAGAATTTACGAATTATGTATTTGGAAAATCTTTATTTGTTGAAAAATGTAGCTGTTGAAACGTAGTGCTCTTTTTGTGAAAACTCGTTTAAAAGCACCTTGTTAAAATTATGTTTCTAGAAAAAAAGAGAAAAAATTTATTATAGCTTAAATTCAAACTGCTGAAATTTAGATGTAAATTGTTAGGGATAATTTTATTTATTTTTAAAAAAATTCTAAAAAACTAATTATATAAATATTTTCAAACCCTTACACACAATTAAAAAAAACTGCACCAAAATCCGGAAAAGTTCGATCAGATAGATTTCCATTCAGCTCATTTTTATGATAAAACTTGTAATATGGCGTGGATACTTAAACTGGTGCACTTATTTTTATTATTATAAAAATTAAATTTACAACAAATATTTTATAAAAAGTGAAATGAAATGAAAGGTTGTTTATATCTTATTATAAATAATTTTTTAAATTGAGGATTATAGTTTTATATTTTATACAGTAATTGTTATCGTGTATGTGAACGAATGGCAGAATAAATAAAACTTTTTCAGATTTAACGAAAGCAATCATTAAATATATAAATCATTACCTTTATAATTCATGGCTATGTCTTCTCAGAAGTTAACTCGAGGGCAATTTACTTTGCCAAAAACAACATATTTGAAAAAAGGGAAAATTTCTTATTGAAAATGGTATAATTGTTTTTTAAAGTATTATTCAAAATGATCAAAACATATTTGCATTGGTTTTAACCAACTTTCGAAACTGTTTTTACATTCTAAAGTTGATATCTACGAAACCAGGGTTTTGAAGACCTGTTTGGGCGTAGAAAAACGTTTGGGCTACGCGTTTTTTCTTAATGTGAGGGAACAAGATGAAGTCATTGAGTGCGGAGATATAAGTCGGAGATATAAGGCGAATAGCCTCATCAATTACATGCTTTGATTGCTCAAAAATGCTTTTGTTCGAGCCGATATGTAAGAGCTCGGATTATAGTGATAGAAGATCTTCCTACGAACCTATGACGTCTTTGTGAAAAAAATGGCAATCATTTCCTTAAAAATACTTTGTCCACGAACAACTTTTATCAGATTTCGCTCACTTTGGAAGACCCAAACAGTAACTTGCTGTTTCGTTTCCGACTAATAAGCGCAGATCCATGATTGCTGCTACAATGTCGTAGACATAAGCAGGTATTAGATATACGTTGGTAAGTAAAGCACATGTACATTAGTTGAAATGATTGCAATATGAACTTTACAAACAGAAATAATAATATTCAGACAGGAAATCTGAAAAGTTTATGTAAACACGTATAATTCATAGCATAGGACCGAAGCATTGCATCGGCTAATACCACTTTGAGGATGCAAAGGTATTAAATTGGCTTAATGCTTAAACGAGATGTCCCAACTCTTTATTTTAGCGGAGGTCGATCAAACGCCTCTTCCCGAAACTACCCGAATGGTCAGCCCAATATATAAGCATAGCATTCCTCGAAGCTACGTACTTGCTCCAGATTAAACTTTTCATATTAAAATAGCTTTTAACCGCATATAGAACATTTAGTACTTATTTTTGATTTGATTTAGATTTAAATTTTATTTAACCATCACCTCATTTTCCTATCAAGGTATAGAAAATATCTTAATATATAAAAGGCAAGCGTCCTGCTCCGTGCCTATATCGTAAAACATGTTTAGCCTGGACCAGAACCTATATCGTAAAACCTGTTCAGCCTGTACCAGAACCTGTTAGAAAATTATCCATATGAAATGTTTGTACTGACTAAACCTTTTTCTCTATATCGTAAAACATGTTTAGGCTGGACCAGAACCTGTTGTAAAATTATCCATTTGAAATGTTTGTACTTACTAAACCTTTTAAGACCTGTTCACAATGGACCAGAACCTGTTATTAAATTATGTATTGGAAATCTTTGTACTTTAAGACTATCGTCATTTTCCTCAACTACTATACATCAAACATCATGTCTTGCTATTACAGTGCTTCTTAATTAACAGAACCGCAACCTATTCGGTCTGCATAAACTGAACAGCAATTATTACATTCAGTGACGTTGGTGTCAATTGGAATTGCTAGAATTAAATCACAATGTTCGGTCTTCTGATCCAAGTTTTAGCGATTGGCTACTCAAGTAAGGAAATTGAAATGAAGATATCATAGAAATTCCAGATTATTTTGTTTGTAAAGGTTCGCTTATTAACCCTTTCAATGGCTTGCCTAGAATAATCGTGGACAATTTTTTTGAGCTTATATTCCCATCATTTAAGCAATAAAAAGATTAAAAAACTTCCCTCTGATTTTTACATGAGCTGCTTTGCTTTTGGCAGGCTGTCTAATATAATGGAAAAAACCACGATAACGTTGTATTATAATATTTTAGTTCAACTAAAACAACCGGAGACAAATGCAAATGCGTTATTTATGCAAATGTTATTATAAAAAAAAAAATTATGGTGATCGTGGCGTGCAGGTTAAGTGTCTGGCTTAGTACGCTCGGAGCCCGAGTTCGATCCCCAGTCGCGGCGAAAAGTTTTTTCAATAAAAAATTTTTCAGATCGGTCACCACCTCTCTGCAGACAATGGCAAGCCTCAGAGAATAAATAATGCCATGTAAAGCTTCTTGAGAACATGAACTTTAGCCGTTCGGATTCGGCATAAAACGTGTAGGTCCAGTTCTCGGTTAATTGTGTGCAAACATTTAATAACACACATAACACAATTGATGATAAGAAGCTCGGTCAAAGTCCTTTCAAGGGCTGCAATGGCCAATTTTTTTTTTTTTTTTATTATAAAAAAAAATTATACTTTGCACACCAATCACAATACTCACTTTATTTGCAAAATTTATTAACACGCGATATAAAAAAATTGAAGGCTACTGTTGGGCATAAAATCGAAAATCTAACTAAGTTAAACGTTATATATCTCCCTAAAATTATTTTTGTCATGTTGGTACAACTTCACTTCATAGCACTAACCTATTTGATTTTAGAAAAAAACTTTGGAAAATAAAAAAAAAAAATTTTCCGAAGTGTTCAATATAATGGACAAGTCCATTGAAAGGGTTAAAAAGATTTTTGGCGATACTTTGAGTCCGAATATCATCAACCATTATTCCAAAATTGCTATCCTGTACCCAAAAAGTTCCGAAGTGAAGTCAACGAGCAAGTTCTAAATATTTTAGTTGGTGACACAGTGAGAGATTTGAGCACGGATTAAATTGAAGACAGTGATGATAGCGATAAACAAAATTGCCCTGCCGAGTTTTTGAATAAATTTTATCCTTCAGGAATGCCACTGCATAAGTTAAACCTCAAAATTGGAAGTATTATAATACTTCTTCGAAATTTCCATACCAAAAGAGATATCTGTAATGGAAGGTGGTTAGTTTTGAAAAACCTAAAAACTTAATTTATCATCGCACAGGTATTGACAGGCGTACTGGCGAACATTAAATAGTTTTCATACCTACAATTGATTTGGCCCCAACAAACACAGATTTGCCTTTCAATCTCCGGAGGCGACAATTTCCAGTTAAACTGACATTTTCAATGACCATAAATAAATTGCAAGGTCAAATATTGCAAAAAGTAGGAGTTTTTTTAAAAGAACTGGTTTAGTCATGGCAGTTTTAGCGGGCTGGTGATGTAAAACTAAGCATTATAGATGGCAAGGGACAAGGTTAATATTTCAAGAATTTTTTTACTAGAAATGTTGTATATAAGGAAGTTTTATAAAAATAATTTAATAAACATGTTTTCAAATAAAAACCTTTGTATATAAATCCAATAAATTTTTTTGTCGCATTTTGTACTCTAAATAGTTGCTTCCCGTCGTAGGACGGGCTTTTACACTAGTATATAATAAAAGATGTTACACCTTAAACCCTTGCATCAAAGTTTCTTGGGTTACACCTTCTTGATTCTGATAATAGAAAATTAATGAGTGAAGTTCTGCCTGAATTTGGAGCTCCAAGTATCGTAGTTACTTATTATTTCTTTTTCTATGGAAATTAAAGAAGTACAAATACATACGCATCAAACAAATTGTTTGCTTGTTACTTAAGGATAAGCCTCTTTATAGTTTTTAATTTTTGGGTTGTATGGTGGACATGCAAGTGGGTGAATGACCATTTATCTCACACGTCTTAGTTTTGATATGAAAAACATAAATACCCAAATGTTTTCAAATTTTTAATAACATTCAATGAACATTTTTTCACAATTTTGAGGCTTATCCAACAACAACATACATTTTTAACAAGTATTTTAAATAAAAAATATCATATAATTTATTATTTTGACATGCTTCATTTCTTTCTATTTAGAGTTTTTAAAAAATTATTATTTTTGTGCTCTACATCATGCTTATTATTTTATAAGAGTTAGCAATAAAGAGCTCAACTACCTCAGAGATGATTGTTGCAGTGGCAAACCAAACTACAAAATATTTACTATAGTTGTTATCCGCTAAACTTGAATATTTTTGATTCGTTTAGGATATTTCATTTTCATTATTTCATCCATTAATTGAAAAGTTTATGTACAGATAAAATATAGTTTTACACCTAATTTTATTATAACTACCGATTTATTGAAGTTTGTTAAAGCAATAAAAAATTTGAAGCAGATAACAATACTAAGTATATTTGAAATAACTAAAAATGTAACAAAATCTTACAAATCTTACTTACAATTTCTGAGTCATGACTAAAGCTTCAGCATCTTGATTAAACTCGCTTTACCAGTAAATTCATTTGAATGCGTTTGCCGCCTGTATGAAAGCAAACACCAGTTTCAAGTTTTTCAGTTCTGAAAAGATTTTAAAAAGTTAAAATCTATAATTGCGTCAATTCAAATGAATAACATATGTCAAAAATTATTTCAAGACATTCATACAAAACAAACAAAATTCATATTAAAATAAATAAGGAATTTAAATTTTACTTGAAATTATAAGCTTGTTTTTTATGTATATTTTCGGTATACGTACAGAGATAAGTTCTTATTATGTTAACTCATGTCGTAATTTTAAACCGCTTTGATAAACTCAGGTTCAGAAGTAGAATCACTTACTTTGAACTCAGAATTTATATTTTACGTAGTAAGTCACAGTTTAAGAGCCCAAAATTTAATTAATTCTGATATTATCTAGTATGCTATTTACCATTGTTCTATCACCATAACTAATATAAAAAGTACTAAGATAAGATAGTCTTTAAAATTTTGACTCTATCCAATTGCAGGATTTAACTATTTCACGATGACAAAATTAATACAACAAGTTTGAATAAAATCAAAAATTAAAAACAAATATTAAATCGAAATTATTTTTTTTTATATTTGAACTAAAATTTATAAAACAATCTGAATATTTACGAATGTGAGTAATAAGTAATGAATATGTTTTAAAGTTAAATTTTCAGGGGTTTTTTCTTTACTAAAATTCCTGAAAAACTATTTTCGTTAGTTCATTAAAACTGACTCACAATTTATTTCATGTGTTAAAGTAAGAAAACCAGTCATTTAAGATTTAGATAGACCAAAATAAAAGGACAGGACTGGACAGTCGATTAATTATGATAGTTCGAAGATAACTACCCAACTCTACAAGTCTTGATGAAGCATAAAATACGAAAATATTTCCTTTGTTTGATATAACTTTCGTTAATAACCTAAACTTATGTTCTTAACTTCAAACAAAACACATCTCGAGTCCAATACTGTGCTGTTATTCTTTATCCTCAATTTAATCGCGGCAATTAAGTTTTTTAAAAACAAATAATTCAAGAAACATTTTTCGTGAATTTTCTTGACCGTGATCCCATAGATAGTTAACATATAAGCACAGCTTGCAGTCTTCATCAATACTATGGGCAATGCTAATGCATTTCACTTCAATTTGAAAGCGCATAAGTTAATAGAATATAAATCCATATGTTTAACGTTACTCCGCTGCTTACCATAGAACTTATAATCCTCTGCTGCAACTGCAGGAGCTCCCAGCAGAGCCGCACTTAGCCAACCAAATATTCCCTCAAACAATGGAGCACTAAACAAAAAGCATTAAACTCTATGTTCCACTTCGTTTATTTTTTACCATCGCACCATTCGTGTCTTAATTAACAGCGCATCAATGCGTTTGCGCGATAGCAACGAACTTAATATTGCGAATATTAATCGAATCGTTGAACGTTTTTGTGCAATAAAAACAATGAAAACAAATTAGGGTCGAACAGACACTAACGTTAAAGTGCAACAAAAGCTTTAAATCTTTTTATATATTGGTATTTAGTATTTAAGTATCACATTTTCCTTATATTCGAACTTTTTAAAATGTTACAATTTCCAATAGGAAATATTTTATATTTTAACTACGTCGCGAATATAAGGAAAAATTAATAAACTGATTGCAAAACGGTGAACTTTTAGACGTTTGTAATTTGTTTGGCTCTAGTTTCTGTGTATTTTTGCTAAAAAAAACAAGAAGACATCTGGCCCTGCGCTGCATTTTCATATAGCTGTTAGCTAAGTTTCACACTGGGCAATTGAAAATCAATGCACGGTACACATTCAGCCTTAAGCGCTGATTATAATAGAAGAAACGGAACGTTGTAGAACGTTGAGGAATGTCACTTTGCAATCTATTGCATGAACTTCTTATTTGAGCGTTTATAATAAGACGGAATGGAACGGCACGCTACGTTGAGATCTATAGATTTTTGATTTTTCGTTGCTTTCCGTTCCGTCGAGAATAAACAAATGCTTTTGACAAATGCTTAAACAAATATCTTTTAATTTGATTTTCTGACGCCTCTTTTTTATAATGAATTGATATATATTTTGAACACAATTTTTGGAAATGAAGTTAAAAGAAAGGAAGATTGATGTTTTTCAATGTTTGCTTATGTTTATTTGACGATTTTAACGATTTATTCCGTTTTTATTATAATCGCCACTTCGTTTAAAAGCGTTTCATCCCGCTACGCTGACACTTGCCTACAATCCGTTTCGTCTATTATAATCAGCGCTTTAAACAAGTATGATACCTCGTTAAAGTCACTATACATTGTCCTACTGTGTGTTAAGACATGTGAAATAGAATGTATAACCGAAATTCATCACACTGTCACTTTTAATTTTGTGTCATAGTGCTGTATTTACGATTTATTTGTTAGACCCCTTTTCCACTCGGCAATTTTTCTTGCTGGCAAATCGATTTTATTGGCATCGGAACGTGACGAAAGGGGATGAGTACAGACTTGATCGTACCGGCACGGTTGCCACCTTTAGTGGAAAAATCCCATATGTCGTAATTTTAAATTGCCTTGGGAATTTAACATTACCATGATATTTTTTAATTCAGTATGGTATTTTTTTATTCACGTGGTATTTTTTTGGGAGTTTTAAATGTATTTTTTTTAAATATATTTTTTTGGGAATTTTTAATGGTTTTAATTATTATTTAGTGAAAAGTTGCCTTTTCAATCGTTTTTTAGATTAAATATTTACATATGCATTTTTACCCTTGATTTAAAAATATGTCCTTTTGAACGCATCCAAATTTTCAAAAATGCAAACGCGCCCAAATAATGTAAACAAATGTAAAAAAACAGCGAAATTATCAAGTTGCCGTTGTAAATTTTAATGTATCGTTGACTAGTCGCGAAAAGTGCAGCAGTGATCATTCTAAAAAACATCAAAGAAACATGGCTGGTAGTAAAAGAAAATTTCCGCAAACTCCGTGCGTTTGTGCCTCTATTTCGTCAAGATATGAAGTTGCCCACATTTTCGCGAGCTTCGACCAAGGTTTAACGATACGTCGACGAACTGGTGAAAAATGAACTATTGAGATTAAAAAACGTAACAGAGACAACACCATCACTGGAAGTAGCAATAGTTTCGGATCAGGACACTTTTCTCACCACGTCACATACAGCACCGCAGGTTGCGCTGCATGGTATACAGGATGCACTATATGGCACTACTCTGAAAATGGTGCAGAGCATGATAGAATAACAAGGTAGGCGCATATTGGAGAGGAAGTGAGCTAGATGTCAAAATCAGCTGTTCGAATTTTAGTTGTTCTAATTGTTGTTGTAGCCTTTTCGTTTGACATTTGACACACTCACAGCATTGTTTGTGTAAAAATAGACATTTGAGCAGCCATATTAATATGAGCCTCACTTATTATTCTATCATGGTGCAGAGTACGTCACAAGTTCCTCCACAGGTGTCAGACTGCGATATCAGCGATGAAGACGGCAAAGACAATGAAAGTTTATTTATTTGAGGTGCCAAACTCTAAAACGTAATAAATGTGTTAGCTTAATTCCTATGGCAATTGCTGTTTTTTTTAATTCAAATTTCAATGCAATATTCTTGAAAAAAACACCAAATTTCTTAATTTGTTTTATAACGTGAGTCTTGCTGTCACTGGCTCTTCGACTTTGGATTCTATCCAACGTTAAAAAAAATCAAACCACTTGACAAAAACCTGACTTCGTCGTTCTCTGATTTCTGATCAGAAATTTTGGGTGCAAGAAAAGAAATTGATGATGTATTTCTGTTCCCACGAATGAGAAAACTTATGTCATATATTTCATTCCTTCCTCACTCTTCTGCAAATGTTGAACGCATTTTTTCACACTAAAATTAAATAAAACTTCACTCAGCAATAGAGGTCTCTGCTTTTCTTCATCCTAAACGTTTATCACAAACAAAAAAATTTTAAAAGGGTTGATTGTAATAAAAATTATGATTTGTTTACAAATGAAATGTTTGATTTAAAAAAAAAAACCATGATAATAATTATATCTATACGCAATTTTAATGTTAATGAAACTTAATTTAATATTAATACATATTTCTTATTATAAAACACAAAGAAAGTATTTAAATCCAATAATTTCGAAAATGTGCATTAATATGAAACAGCATGCTGAGTTTCAATAAAATTAAATTCCAAATAACTTTATGGTAAAACTCATCTCTGGTTGGTTAGAATGTCCAATGAAATTAGAAACAAACTTAAAAATTAAAATGTATAAAATGCTTCAGCAGAGCAGAAAGTTTTTTTTAGCACTGGTTTATATGAAAAATTTGATTTTAATAGTTACATATTCTTTCAAGTACCATGAATGTGAGCTTCGATGTTGAGATGGAAAGAACGCTGGATTGTGTGGACCAGCACCAAAAGAAACTCAGAAAAGTTAGTGGTGATATGGAGGACCCAAAAAAACTAAAAAACATGAATTTGTTAATGAAACGGAAGATACCAAAAATTTAGACAATCAAGAGTTTCAGAGAATGGTCCTATTAAGACAGCTCAAATTGTTAAATTTGGACATAAGCGAACGGGAAGAATGAAATAGAGAACAAGAAAAAAAGCTAGAATAAAGGAAGAGAAGAAAATTAAAAAATAAAGAAAACGAAAGTATGATAAATTAAGATTTCTAAATTGAACTTTCTAAATTGAATTTTATGATTTTATGATTTTATTTATGAGTAATAACTTAATTTTTTTTTTGGTTTAATAATGGAATAAGTTGTGTTTTAAATATTTTTTTTATTATGTGATAATTAAGTTAACTGATGTACAAACTGTTATGGAAACTGAATAAATTTATAGAGTTTAAGTGAAACTCATTTACGAGACTTGTGACAAAGAACTGAGTACATTTCACAATTTCTTGTCTTCTCATTTTTCCTAATTGTCTGCAGTTATCTGTCGGATCTGTATCATTTTCTTAATCCTTTTGAAAAGCTTCAGAGTCATTTTGGAAATTGTCTCCAAGAAATTTGTGCAGGACCGCATAGCTTACAATAACAGCTGCAACTTTTTCCAGAGAAACACGCACTTTGTATTGCAATATAGGGAATCGCCTCTTTAACTGCCGAAAGCAACGCTCTATTATAGCACTTTTTTTTCCGTGTGTTTTGTTGTACCTTTTTTCCTGAAGATTCGTTGGGGTTTTTCATGGTGTCAGTAGCCATGGTCGAATGCCATAGCTGATATCGCCTAAAAATATTGAATCACTGTTGTTTGATGTACTTGTTCTTCTTTTGAATTACGCATTTTGAGCCCTCGATCGTTTAGAAATCTCAGAAACACCTCCATCCTTTTTATTTGCGACAGTGACAATCCTCTTTGTTCGTGGCTTTCCTCCAAAAAGTGTTGGGCTAGGTATTAACCGCTTTCCTACTTGGACCTTTAAAGGTTGAAATAATCTGCTGGATGAGAATGTGTCCTAACGCGTTGTTCTTTTCTTTCACGAATGTTCATAAATTGAACAATATTTTAATAAACAAGATCTTTCAAAGCACTTTTTTTTGAAACAACTAAAAATAAGTCTAGTAACTTATTGTTACTAGTAAATAACTCTAGCACTCCAATGACAGGCTTAAAAAAATTAAGTTAAAACTAAATATTAAAGTTCATACATGTTTTTATTCACACTTATTTTCAGCAAACGTTGGAAAAACGAGTTTGTACAAGACTGCAGAAAGCACTAGCTTTAACTGAAATTTTTCTTCATGTCAAAACTAGTTAAAACTTAAAATTTGATAGTTATATCTTGAACTACATTTTTATTCACTAGGCCAAATGTCAGCAAAAGAAATAGGAAAAAATCGCTCGGCCGAATTCGTCATGTGTAAAAGGTTTGGACGATGAAACAATGCAAAGAAAGAAAAATTAAGAGAACCGCTGAGTAAAATCGTTGTAATATCGCAGTGTCTAAAATTGGACTAACTGTATGTATTTATTATAACTTGTGTAAACATAGTCTTTGCATTATATGACAGTTGAGCCCACACTACGATTTTCTCATAAAGTAATAGCGTCTATTCGATTGTAGAAAAAAAGACAGAAATATATATATCACCCTGTGTTTTGCAACTCTGGATAAAATTACAAAAAAACTGAGAGAATACTGTATAAGCAAGTTTTGGAAATGCAGTTACAATTTAGTGCGAACGTATTGTTTTAGGTAGTTGAAATTCATGATTTTGTTGGAGTTTTATATATATTCCAAAACAATAATAAATAATATAATTCCACGACCAAAAAAACTTAAACATTAAGTTTGTCATTGAAGTACTTAGAAAATAAACAATACGTAATTATGAATTCATCTAGTTTTGTAACAAAAAATAAATATTCCATAGTCTAATGAGGAATTAAATTTCTTTCGTATTGCGTTGGCTTCGTGTTGGGTTGGTTTCTGTAGAAGTTGTTCGTTTACAACGTATATGTATTACCGAAGTGCGGCGTTGTATGTTTTTTTTTCAGTTTCTCAGACATTTAATTACACATACATACACGTATTCTGTTTGGCTCTCGTTGTGTCGGTAATGCTGCTATAGTGGCCTCTCGTTTTTCATTACTCGAAATGTTGCGCACTGGCAGCCATATTTCAAAATGGCGGAGTCGATATCGTTGAAATACTGTATTAAGCAGAATATTTGCGAGTGATGAATTCGTTCACGCGAGTGCGTTGCATAAAAAAAATAAAAAATGTATTAAATGCATGAAAATCCATAATTTTATTTATTGGTTTTTCGAAACATTGACTATAGTTCTTCAAAGTGCAACCTCTTCAATTCACATGAGACGAAGAAAAAAATCATTGAAGCCCCAATACAAAGAATACAATAACAAAAACTAGTGCTGCTTTAACAATGGTGTACATAACAAAGTGAAAACTTGCTGCATTTCTTCATGTGGATGGAATTTTATGAAATTCGAAACTGTGTTTTTTCTTCTGTGGCCGCTACTGCAATTTTTTGTTTTTATTTAAATATGTGTACGTACGCAAGACATGCTGTGTCCAAGTTTTGTTAAAGAATATAAGGAGCAAAGTATGAATAGAGATAAATACTGAAAAGGTTGCAGTTCAAGTTTAATGCAAAGAATTGTTTGAGCCACAAAACTATGGAGATAAATTGGATAACTTCTTACTTGATGGATTTCATAAAGTCTGGATAAGGCTGCAATTGCAGTCTCGATTACGCAAAAATATTACTGTGGCAGTTTTTTGTTTTGTGCCAAGGTTTGTATAATATATTTTTACAAAGGTCAAAATTCTTGTTTTTGTTAGAATTCGCGTATTGGATAGGCGTATTGTGCTGCTGCATGTACATTGGGGCGCAGTTCTCCATTCGACGAAAAATGAGGGCATTGTTTTACCCTAGAGTTTTTATTGTTGCTTCCTATCAACGAAGCTTTTGATTTCAATGTGTGAACTTATCAAAACAATTAAATATTATTTGTTTATAAATTATGCAACAATCATGTGTATTCTTTTTAAGTGACATTTTTTTGAAAAATGCCTTCCATATTCAAAGAATTGTGGACAACATGCCGGCTTTTGCTTTAGAATATATTTCTTGTTATTGGTACATACCGAAAAATGTTTTTATTAAAAAGAATTACTGCAAAGAAAGGTACTTTTGGCTAAGAGCATAAATTGTTCTTCACATGATAAACACGTGAAACTCTTCGTCTGTACGGTTAACGAACAATTTTATATTCAATAAAATTAAGTTCCTCTAAAATATGACTAATCAAAATGATATACACAAAGCTTGGATCAGCAGTGGAATCATTTTGCGATTTACTCACTAGTCAATTTTGATCTTGATGACGGTATTTGGATATTTAAAGCGTTGAAAGTTTGTCTAATGTTTTATATTTCTAATGCTGCAATCGCTCTCTTATACGTTGACCTCAGACAGGTACTGCGCTGGAGCGTCGTCTTTCGATCACAACATGACCCAGCATGACTAGTAAAGCCGCTCGATTTTAATACTTAAAGGAGCTCATTAAGTTCATGGTTCCAACGTAATCTGTAAAAGCCGTTGCCTACTGAGTCCAAAGTATCACGGTCTGGCAAAATATTTAACTATTTATTTTTATATTTATACTCTTTCGTTAGAGGTATTTATGTTGGGTATTAGCTTGATTGAATCCTTAATTTTGAAGAGTGCTGGCTCGAATTTGGAGAATGTAACAATACACTGATTTGATGCGTCTTATAACAAATCAAATCGATGACATCTTCATCCAGCAACAACATAATGGTCTTGGAATACAATTTGTTATTTACCTGAATTGAGACACAACATAAACAAGCAAAAATTGGTCAATATAGTCCTTAAAAGAAGTTTGACCGATCTTCTTATGATGAATTTGTGCTATGTGTTATTAAATGTTTGCACAAAATTGATCGAGAACTGGGCCTATATGTTTTATGTCGTCTCTGAACGGGTTATGTATGGTATTATGTACTCTCTTAGTTTTTCCACTGCTAATTGTAGAGATGTGATGTCCTATTAGAAAATGTTTTCTATTGTAAAACTTTCAGCTAGATATGAGGATCGAACTCGGGCTACCACAGTTCGATGGCTCGCACGACATAAACTTAGCACACACGATCTTTACCGTTACAAAAAAAGGTTTTTATTTGTAAAATTGTGTCTTACTTTCATTATAAATACGTAGTCTACATAAGATTACAGCAATCCACCATAGAAAACCAACTTCCTTAATTGCTCAACTTTTTTCTAGCATTATGAAAATCTTAAATCAGTTTAGAATTGGTTTAAAAAGAATTATTGGAAAATACGTTTGTCTTCCATAAATAGCTTACGACAGAAAAAAATTATTATATTTCCTTTTATGAAAGCTAAATGTATGAAATCAATTTTTGTTTTATGGTCATTTTTTATGAACTGATTTTAAAAGAAACTGATTTTTAATATTTGTGGACTGTTTATTATTATTTGATTTGCTAGCAGAATAGTCGCCATGATTTTTTTGGAAGTATTTCTCTAGAATTATTAGAATGCTTGTCATACTAAGTTAAAAGCAGGAAACATTCAAAAGTATTTACAGTGTAAATATTTTAAAAATAATAAAATTAGTTTCAATTGATCAGTGGAAATGTATATATTTTTTTGTCCATAGTTGTATATTATAAAGAGTAAATATCTTGGTAATAATGGTTCTCTTTTCGTTCCCCGAATCTTTTCACGAAATAATATTATTACTATAACATAATTCCGTAAAATGTGAGTGCGGAACGCTTGATTTTTTGAAAAATTTCATAGCATATTTCTAGGCATTTTTTGTTTTGTGATTTATTGAAACTTCAAAAATTTGTTTATATATATTTTTTTAATTTTGAAATTTTCAGTTTTCAGGAAATTTTTAAACTTATGTCGTAGTACCTACTATGGTTTCAATTTTTACTTGAAGTTGTTTTATAAATATTTGACCATCACTGAATTCTAATTCGGCTTAAAGAAAATCAATATATCATGTTTTTTCCTTTATTTAAACCGGGCCCGTCATTTTTGACGAGAAAAAAACTAGTTTATACATAATAATAAAGTTCCCACATAATTAAAGCTATTACTTTTTTCTCTTTTTTTATAATGTTCACTTGTTACCATCTCTAATTTCATTAGGAAGAAAACATATTGAGAGATTTATACGGTATGAAACTCTGAATATAAGTTTTAATACAAATTTTCGTTTGTATATATGCATATGCAATCTTGAATAAAAAGTTACTAAACTTAAAAAAAAAAAAAAAAAAAATTAGTGTCCGACCGATTATTCGGCTTCGGTAATTGGCCGATATTGTGACTAGTGTCCGACCGAAACCAAAATTTTGGCCGAAACCGAAACCTAATTTCGGCCATTTTTGTAATATTCGGCCGAAACCGAAACTGAAAGTCTACATACAAATTTGTTTTTAAAAAAATTTTATTTTTTTTTTAAAAATTTTATTAAAAGCTTTCAAAAACAAAATAATTCAAACAGATAATAATAACGTATACATACGATAAATATTCTTTGAATATTAAAGTTCAACTTTAAAATAATAAATAAAGAGATCATTTTTTATACCACTTTAAGGAACTTTTTCATAAGTTGTACTTCAAAAATGATTGAAGCATCAAAATACGTGTCCGTCACCTGAAATCAAAAAAGCCCTAAGTAACGTTCGAAAAATTTTTTTTGGAAATAAAATTGTTGTCTTTAGTAGTAGGAGCTTAAAATTAGGAGCATGAACATGATATGGTGCATCATAAGCAATCGATTATAATTTAATAATTTTGGCAACGGCTTTTTTAACTTCATATGACGTTGTGAAACATTAATTCATCAAACTGAAGCTCTTTTTCAATTGAAGCTCTTTTTGCTTTCAAAATAAATGTTGAGTATTACTTTGCTGATATTGACGCAATTGCAAATGACATCAAGATACAGTAGAGACTCACAAAAGTTTACCTGTTTGTTTTAGACTCTGTCAACTTTTGTGATTTGTTAACTTTTTAAGGACAAAAGTGTAATTTACATGAACAAATATACATAAAATAAGAAAAAACAGTATATTTACTTACATATTATGTATGAATATTTTATTGATATATAAAAATTTTTTATATGAATTTATATAAAAAATTTATTCGAATGACACTCAATTGGTCTCAATTGAACAATACAAATTGAACTGAACTAAACTGAGCATGCATATTTTTGCAACTTCTTCATAACGGTGAATCTCGATTGTTCTTGCGTTTTACTCTTTCTTGTGAAAAAAGGAACTCGAAAAAGTTAAAAAAAAATTTAAAGTTTTAGAGTCTCCTGTGGTGGCAGAAGAATTAACTTCCGTAGAATTAACTTTTGCGAGTCTTAACTTTTGTGAGTCTACTGTATTACAATATTAATTTCTCACTGATATAGAAACCCATGACTCAGGACTTCAAATTTTTTTTTTTTTAGTTTTTATTAAAATGTTTTTATAAAAATTTAATTAAAATGATTAATTTGCAATTAAGAGATATTTTTAAAACAAAATGTCAATTATGGTGGAATTTTAAAAGATTCTTAAATCCACACAGTTTGGTCAGATGCATACGTCTGCTTGTGAACTTTTGATACGATTTACCTTTTTAAAAACATTTTGCAAAATGAAATGCCAAAAAACTGTTTACATATAAGAGTTCATATGCAAAACAGTTGCATAAATCTCATCAACTATCCAATAACTTTAATAATTTAATTATATTTACTTTTAACGTCACTAAAACACCTCATTGTTTTGTATGATTATTCCTTTGATTTTATCTATTAAAATCAATTAGGGTACTATTACAGTGTGAACAAAATTAAAAATAATTTTTTTTGTTATTTTAGAATCTGATTTCTTAAGGTCTTAAGAATGCGTTTACAAAATTTTAGAAAAAATCAAATAAAAAAAAAGATATAACATACATTATATCCGTATGTCGCGCATTTATTCATATATTATCGTTCAAAGAAGAAAATCTAATCGCATTTTTCTCGAAACAAGTTTTTCGAATTTGTTTCTAAGATATCTCGAGTTCTGCTTGATCGAAATTGATGAATCTTGATTCATTGTGATCTTCATAGACTCTGTTCAGCACTCTACCTATAAAAAACCGAGAAACTTTTATATATTGTTTTTTACAGCTAAGAATTTATGCCAAAAAGAGGGATTTTTGTAAATTTGTTTTTCAACCCATGCCATTTTTTTGTTTTGTTTTTTTTTTTTTATTTGCGTAGGTAGAGTGCTCAACTACAACCCTTAACTGAAGAATGCACTTTGATTTTTTTACTTTCCGACGCCTTGGAAATGCTGGAGACGAGAAACCAACTTACAACCTTTTTTTACACACGCCAACTTCAACGACCTCTAGAAAAGAAACAACAAATACAAAAACAAAAAAAAAACATTTTTTTATATCTTCAACTTTAACTGTACATAATGTAAATAATTTTGAATTAAATAATTTAATAAGACTATGTAAAAACATTAACAAAAAAGGTGCTGTTTTTAATAGCTTCTCAATATAATAGTACCTTAAACGGTGGGCCAGATACTAGGCACATCAGGAACACTGTAGCGGGTCGGATTTTTGATACTCGCTGGACGGATTTGGTCCGGAGTACGTAGTTTGGAGACTCCCGATCAAGACCAATTTACGTTCCTTAATACCGAAAATTCAAAATTCGTTCTCGTTAGAAAAAATTATCTTCTCCCATAACTCTGGCGGCTTGTTTACAAATTCGTTTGCGAAGGCGATCCTCTTTCTATTGACAGAAGGCTTCTTGCGTGCAAAACTTCAGCTACAATCATTAAAATCTTGCTAAAAAAAGGCGTTACCAGATTTAAGCTTTTCAAATTAGTATTGAAACCTTAATAAATGTTTATATTAACTAATATTGATACAAAAATAATATGTTAAAGTTATATGTAGAAGAGAACTAAATCACTTGAGTATCACGTTATTTATGTGCCACTATGTTGACACACACTGTCAAAACCAAGAAATGCTTAGAAGCATACTGAGTTAAACAGCTGTTGTGTGGTATATAGAGTAGTGTTGCCAACAAATTATTTTCAAATTCCCCAAAAATTAAAAAACCTAAATTTTTAACTAAAAACCTTAAATTTTAATGTTACTGTCGTATTAATAAAGGAACTATTTTAAAATGGTTAACAAGAATGTTATATCGAGTCGAAACAAATGTAACCAGCAAAACTATAATTTTAAAAGTGAAGATTTGTTTAAATTCTTTTTTGACTCAACATTTTTACGAGAATTTTTTACAGAATCTTAATTATAAACAACTTTTTTGATTACAATTATTAGTATTGTATAATTATAAATTATTTTTAAGCAATAAATAATCCATTTCGATAACAAAAATTATGTAAAAGTGCTGGTAAATTTTTTTCAGTTATGGCTCGATATAATTCGAGACTTTTAAGGTAGGGGAGAGTCGTCCCCGTTGTCTCAAGTACTAGTTGTCACAACGCCGATGTCTTTTGATTCAACACGTTATCGAGTTAAATATCAATGCCATCTATACGCTATTGCAATTTCTAGCATCCCAAGAAAGTTTAAGAGCCTTTAGTTTTGTTTTGAAAAAATTAAAAGAGATTTAAGAAACTAAGTTGGATTTGTGTATTTTTATATTTTTTAAAAATTTGTGTTTAGACAAATAGAAGTGTGCAATATTCAACTTTAAATAAATTTCCAATACAATTAATATTATATTTTGCAAATACTTATGAGTTTTTAGATAAAACCTTATATTTAAATTTACAAAACATTGTTTACATTTTTTTCCAAATGGTACCAGTTGTCACAGTGCTTGTGGGGCTTGTTGTCACATATAATTTCATATAACCATTTCGAAAGTATTCTATGTTTTATTTGAATTTAAGGAAATATGCCAAGAAATCTTAAACGACTAACAAACCGAGGTCGGACATCTTCAGATATCATGATGCAAGCCGATTACAGCTAGTATCAATAAAAATAACGTGGACTCACTACGTGTAGTTTGTTGTCAATCGTCAAATCCAATAACAATTGTCGTCAATATATAAACTGCAAACGTTGTGCACATAATGCATTGAAAGTGATTGTTTGATACATTGCTGCTTAAATTATTCTTCGGAGTGCGGCAGCGACAACGGTGTGACAACGGGGACTACGCGTTGAGACAACTTACCCCACGGGTGGGGTTACTTGTCCCAGACGAGTTGAATTTTTTATCTAGAAAATTTTTTGATTTATTTTAAAATAATATTCGTTATTCATATTAGGATTGAAGAATAAAATATTGAATTTATCTTTAAAAGTTTTGCAGTGCCATTATTGCTTAATTTGTGGGAGTTACAGCAGTTCATTCAAATTTTGTGACAACTAGTACCACTCTCCCCTACTAGGTAACAGTGTGTATATAATAAAAAATTATTTTAAATAATAAACGTTAACGTATTATAATAATATAGTTATTATAATATATTCGTATAATATATTACTATAACATAATTCCGTAAAATGTGAGTGCGGAACGCTTGATTTTTTTTAAAAAAAATTTTATAGCATATTTGTAGGCATGTTTTGTTTTGTGATTTATTGAAACTTCAAAAACTTTCTATATATTTTTTTTTCATTTTGAAATTTTCAGTTTTACAAAAAATTAAGAAACTTATTTCGTTGAACCTACTATAGTTTCCGATTTGACTTTAAGGTATTTTATAAATACTTGATTTCTAATTAACCTTAAAGAAAATCAATATTTCATAAATAATTAAAACAGGAGCCGTCATTTTTGACGGGAAAGAACTAGTATATAATAAATCGGAAACACAAACACAAAAAAAAAACAATTATATTTTTGTGATATGTACTTTACCGATTTAAAATTGTTTTACAAAAAGATAATACTTCCAACCAAAAATGTTTGTTGTTTTAATTCTTCTGGTGCATGTGCAAATAAGAAGGAAGTAATTGAAGATGGTACCAATCCGTCGTTGTTGCCACAAAAAGCTTATAATTAGTTGCTTATAAAAACTGTTGAAACCAAAAATAAGTAATCATAAGTTAGTAAATAAAAAAATGTTTTTAATAGTTTGAAATGTTTTACATTATAAAAGTTAGTTATTATTTTCGCAGAAAAATTATGCCCACTCTTCTGCTAAAATTCAATCGAATGACACCTCGATTGTACCACATCAAACATATGCTCGTTCACAACAGCTATCATGTTGCTAGGTCAGACCAAAATAGTACTGAACCTTGGTACTGACGTATACAAGGCAGCAAACGCCACTCCAGACACTCTCTAATGTGTAAACTTCAGTGTTGATTTTGCGATCTGTCACAAATTCCTTACTCCGAAAGCCACATTTGTAAATGGCCTGCCACACCATGTATTTCTTTAAAAATTTGGAATGTTTTTCGGTGGTAAATTTAGAGGATGCTCCACCCAGGTAACTGCTTGAAACTAGCTTTGCAGTACGTTTCATCGTCCATGATCACGCAATCAAATTTGTGCAGGTAATCGCGATACATTTTCCGAGCCCTCCTCTTGGTTTCGGCGTCCTTTTCTTCTGAGGTAAGGTTGTAAAATTTTTTAATCTGTTGAATACTTGACTTCGATGTTCCAGCTTTTGCTGATTTAGGTACCAAATATGTTGCTATAGAGGCAACACTTTTTTATAAATAACCTAAAAACAAAAGGAAAGTTATTTCTGGGACAGTCTTTATATTCATTTTATAATATAAAGAACGCAATCAACTTACTTGGGTTTTTTTGTCTGTCAATATATGTCTTTAGAAAATTTTTGTGAGAAGAGAGAGTCTGTTTAACTTCGTATGAAAATGAAATTTCAGGCAAAGAAATTCCAAGTGAGGTTATTACGTTCGTGTTTTACATTATTATATTGTAGTTAATATTGTATTATTTATTATTTCAGGGTTATTTTCAATGTGCTACGTTCCTACGTTTAAAACCATCTTGAACATTGTCCTCGCACTCTATTTTGTGGAGTCTTCACTCATCCTGCAGCTTCACAAAACAGCTGTTCTTACTATAATTACTTTAGGCGTGGATTTAACTTGAAAAGGAATATATTCGACAAAGCCGCGTGTTTGTGGAAAATGTCGACTAAAATAACCTGTGATCACATAGCAAACAATAACTGCTGTAGTTGGGATTCAAGCAATTCATGTCAGCATGAGAAACAACTGCGTATGACTGAATCAGCAAGTTTAGAAGCGGTAGGAGACAGAAGCTGTAACGGGAAGCAGTTACAGACGTGCATAACTTACAGAGCACGGCTTAAGGTGCGCAACACAGCATGTTGTCGTGACAAATTTCAGGCGGCTATTAAATGTAAAAAGAAGCATGATGAATCAGTGATTACATCAGTAACAAATACAATAAACTCAGCATTAAGATATTTCTTAAGTCCCTCATCAGTAAACTGTAACGCACCTACGCTATACTCTTCCGACACAAACGCCGTTGCCTCTTTCTCTGCCTCAGCATCCGAAATTTACAGTTATAATATCAACAGAAATAATGCAAATAAAGAAGAAACATTGTCAATGAGAGAACTTACATTACCAGTCAAAGCATCTGAATTGTCAAACACAACGTCAGCATCAAGAACACCACCTTCGGTTTTGGACGGTATGCATTATGTGTCTATCTCTGCAGATTATCGTTGCGACACGAATGTTTTTTTTGAAAATAATCGTGAAAAGAGTCGTTCTGGCAAATACCTTAATGAGAATTTAATCATTAGGAGAAATAAAAACAAACAACTCCCAATGGCTGATATATCTCAAGCTTCAAGAAAACTGCGCAAGCATCAATATTTACTTAAATTGCTGACAATCATACTGTTTTTCTTGTTGCGAGTAACAAGTTGTCATGGGCTGCTTGTCGTCGACCCAACATATGTGGGCATGTTCGATGGCTTGGTATCCAACCCAAATAGTGATAGAAATAGCAGTATTTTAAACAGTAGTTATAATGACACTCGTATTGGTAACAAAGCTGGAATTGTTAGCAGTTTGTCATCGTCAGCTACGGGAAGTGCCACGGGAGTTGGCTACAGCTCCAGTTCGTCATCCGGTGTTGGTGGCAGTGGTCAGTATTTAGATACATTAGATAGCCTAGAACGTAGTGTCGCTGCAGTTATAATAAAAGTTGCTTATGGTACAACATCCACTACAAAACGCAGTATACCTGATAACAGTTATGTGCCAAGTTTAACAACAATTGCAACCCCACCATTAACAACATTGCGGTAAGGAAGTCTTTTAAATATTTATTTCACTTAATTTTTTAAAAATGGTTTGCAGCTATATGGAAAAGTCACCGCATCAACAAGAAATAAACTTGCATCATCGCAATTATGAGCTTGACTTGGAAAGAGATCATGCGTTGCCAACATCTGCTCCAAACGCTGATATACTCAAGAGTAACAGCAATCCAACTTATCCTAATCCGAATCGTCATCATAATCACGATAGGGAAAGACATCGTCATGTTCTTAATTCATCACCAGCACCATCATGTAAATAAATCAATTTTGTTATAATCTAAATTCTTATAATTTTGTTATATTTTTTTCTTTCTTAAGTGTCGAATATACTGAAGAAGACTAACAACGGCCAAGCCCCCAGCATTCCAATATATCCTGGTGATATACCATCATACTCTCCACCAGCACGCTCATTTTTTACACCACCTTTACCGCCAGAATACCAGAATCCATTTGCTGATAAGCCAACTCTACGTGGCACTAATAATGAAGGAGTTGTAGCCAACACAGGTACATATATTAATCGTCGCCCTATTCCGCCGCCTAGCCTGATGCCTGGTCACGAACGAATACCGTTTCGGCCTCCTGATTTGGCTGGTTCTGTTGCTTCAGGTGGTTCGATAGCGACGCCGCAGAGCAATAACGCTGAAATTTCTGGAACATTCCCATCCTCTGCTGCAGCCTCTAATCCTATCAGTCCGTCTCACGGACATTCAAATGTAGCTGGTGCAGAAACAGAACGTAAGAAAACACTCAATACACCATCGCGTGAAAGTAGCGGTACTCATCAGGAAACAACCACACAAATAGGTCACAGTGGAGTAAGTGCTTCGGTAGAAGATCAACCCACAAGCAGCACACATAACTCACGTCAAGAAGTGCTGCCTAGCATTCGAAGAATACTGAGTGGTTCCAACGGCAACAAAGGGGAGATACCTGAAGTACTGCTGAAACAGGTAACTTCTCGACCTCTTATTAACTATCATCAGCCTCCTTCATCGCCCGTGGTGCTGGTTGACAGCACATCGCAAGAAAATATTGCCGATGACTTAGGCGGTGGTTTAGTCGCAAGCTCTAACATTAACAAAAGCAAAGCAACCAACATGAATAACAGCGGTAGTGGCGAAGCTGCAGATCATGGAAACTTCTCAAAGTCATACCCGAAAACTAAAATGTCTACTAAGTCCACGGAGTTTTCTCAAAATGGCTCCCATCAAATGGGCAATGGCGTTAGTTCTACACCAGCTGCAGTCACTTCTTTAGGAGACGTTGCCAGTTCAACCTCTACTACAACCAGTGCAACGAATGGTAAAGGTGCTGCATCCTCATCATCGCCAACCAGTAGCAGCTCATCATCCTCATCAGCAACCGCGGCAGCTGCAGCAGCACACGCAACATGGGCTGTTGCATGGAATATACACGTTTATCTATCCGTTATATTGTTCACCATATTAGGTGTTTACTCATTTTACAAAATTTTAACTTATAATAAGCTAACTCATTTATTTTCGCAGTCGTATTTTATTTGCATTCACTTAATACTTATAATTATATGCTCTGCACGAATTTTCTATCTCTGTTATGACGCTTACAACATTCATTCCACGTTCCATATATTCGTATCTGAAATTTTACTCAATTTACCTGCTACATTTTTAACCATATCATTTTCAGTACTCATTCTCTTTCTCTTCCTCAAATCGCTCAACCACAAGAACAATCGTTACTCTGCATTAATACGTCCGCTCACTGTAATTGTGGGTTGTGGCGTGCATGTCGTACTCTGCATTACACTGCATTATGTCGAATCGTATACGATGCAAAATCACCAACAGCATTTGTACTATCAGCAACAGTTATATCGACGTCAACATGCGCAACAACAAGCCTCGGCAACAACCGCTAATGTATTTCCTACGATTGGAACAGCAGCGCTCCATCATATCAGTTCTGCAACGTTGCCAACACCACCGCCCAGGGTGCTTTCGCTTATATGTCAAATCATTTACATATTTATATGTCTAAGCCTGGGGCTACTATATCTCTACATATACCGCATTCTCAAGCGAATATTACGCAGCAAATCTCAAAACTACATTCATGGTTTCCAAAATCTTTCTTACGCCATCCATATTACTATTGCCACCGCCTTGCTGTTTGTCTTGTTGGCTGCCCTACAGATTTTTGGAGCAATAAGCATATCAATAACGCGACCACTAATCACTCAGGTTACAGCAGAAATGGATTGGCTGCAATGGGGCTATCAGTTCTCCCTAAGATTGATAGAGATTGCTATTATAACACTGATGTCTTGGGTGGCCGGCTTGAAGGCAAGTGGTGGTGGCATTGATGCTGTGGTTGGGGAACGTAATGTAGGTCCTAATTCTGGCGGCGGTGCTGGTGTTTTTGGTTCGGCAAATGCAGGTAGTGGTCGCGAGAAGCACGCTCACCATCATCATCATCACCACCACACTAACGTAGCTGGTTTCTTCTTGCCATGCACATCAAGCTCCAGCCAAGAGCAATTTGAAACAGACTATCCTGCCGTTTGCAATGCCAACACCAACCTACATACATACACTATGCGAACGGGTAAATTAATTTATGATGATAGCTTTGCCTTAAACTCATTAGGTGGAGGTGGTCAATCTGCGTCGGTGGCCGGTGGTGGACGAAACGCGGATTTCCAATTGCAACAACAAGCCTATCAGCGCCCCTACGACACTGGTTCTTTGCATAGTTCAGCCAACCATAACGTTGTCGATTTCTCAACACAGAGCAGTCATTATCAACATCATGGGCACCAAAAATATGGCGAATATTTGACGGATGCCACCACAGATCATTATGAGAATCCTAACTTTGAGCTACGTGCTGGCAACAGCTCAAATGTGGCCAATCCTATGCAGAAGCTTACAGCGCAAACATCAACAACTTCGACGACAGCTTCATGCAGTGGTGGCTCCGGAACGTCAGCTGCCTCGCAACAACAAATGCTGCTCTTGCAAAGTGATAGTTGCTACTCAGAACCAATGCAACAAAACTATAATGCATCCTCGAACTATGAGTTCAATAACTTTGAGCGTCCCCAATTTGGTGGAGGCGCTGATAATGGTGGTGTGCACCAAGCCATGCATGTCGATAACTGGTCAGATCAGCACGCGCTTACATCAAGAAACCGTGACAAGAAGTCATGTACAAATTTGGAGCGCGCTGCGTACGATAACCCCGAACGTCGAAGCTCAAATTCAACGCACTCGTGCAGCAGTAGTGGAGGTCGCTATGCTAGCTATAATTCTTTTGAATTGAGCAACAACAATGCGGGCGTACGCAAAAGTGGCACGTTAAATAACATTGCTAGTGGTGGTGGCATTATACATGGGCGTAACGCCTCCTCTTCTTCAGGAACTTCATCAATAGTAGCGGCAGCACAAAGAACATCCGGTGTGCAAACTTTGACAAGTGCCGATCGAAATCATCTTCAGCATCAACAACAAGTGCAACTTCAAAGTCATCGTGGTGGACGCAATATGTTGCGTGGTATCGGCATAAGTCATGTTGAACGCGAACACGCCCACGAATCTGAACATGATTTTAATTTTGGGCGAGCTACGCTTGAACGTACTAGCAACAATTCGTTGCATTCGCAACAACACCAAAAACAGCAACATTCGTTGCAGCACCATTCCGATGAAGACATGATGTTACCAGGTTGTAATGCAGAGCGTGCGAATTTAATCAGTAACGGTAGTGATGCTTGTGTGTTTAATAAAACAGCTGTTGGGGGCAGTGGAACAGATGGAGCATTAATCATGAATGGTAATGAAAGATTGCTTAGTAAAACTCTACAGTTCCCTCCCCCTCCTCCAACAAATAATAAACAGCAACTTTCAAATCATTTCCAACACTGCACTTCAACAGGTCCTGACTCTGTTGCATCTTCTGCATCTAATTCGGCGGCTGAATCATCTACAGCTTCAACCGAAAGTGCAACAAGTGGGAGTATGCTAGTGGCTGTACATGGATTTGTACGCTTTAGAGCGCTCGAAGATAAGAATAATGCTCAAGGGGTAGGCGTCATACCCAATGCATCCATATGTCATCACAATCGATCAGTTCAAGCAGCTGAGCAAGCAATTGCGCAAAATTCATAATTATTTCTGTCAAGCTTCACTTCAGAATAAGTTGACCAGCTAAACGGCAACATTTGATTAAATTCAAGCACCAAATGGCGTAATATCGTAGTGTTTTTAATGAAATATAATCTGTAGGGGTAGGGCGTACCTAGGGGCAGGCCCACTTAAATTAAAATGCAATTTGTTCCTTTGTTTTCCTTTAAAATATGCAGTTCCTATCTCAATATTTTCCTTCCTCATAAAAATTGGAAATAAAGTTCAGCGAGTAAAATTACAGAATTTGCTATATTTTATAAACTTTGACTGATACTTACTCAAAACAAAAATAGCTCTCGGCATTTTTTCGTTCGGTTTTTTCGAATCAACAGAATCAATGCGAAAAGGGCAAATTGCGACAACAAAAGCTGCAGAAATGAAATACTAACTGAAATCTAACGCAAAATTTCTACCGTCAACTCGGCTTCTATATTTCAGTAGACAACGAAAGCAAAAACGTAACAATTCAATTCATAATTTCAATTCAATTCGTTCAAGAACTGACATTTGTTATGTTTTTATCTTTCACAGAAAATTTGACCTTATTTTCTATTAAGATCAGGTACTTTTTTCCTGTGAAACAAAACAAATATCGATCGATATATTTCATAACATTAACAGGCCCTAAATAAGTATTTCATAAATTATACAAACACCTATCGCCTATCTAAGTTATTCGTAAGTGCGTTTTGGGAGTAAACAACTTAAAAATCTTGGTCAACTTATTTGAAGCCTCTGTTTTAATTTGTTTTTTATTTTTAATACTTCATAGCCAAGGCATGAAGCTGCTTAGCTAAGAATACACTTCATAAATGCTGTCCATAAATTATTTTAATACTTTTGATGTGTACATTTTTAATCCTTAACCACTGCCTTTGTAACTTAATATTATTTGATTATAACGTTTATTAAGCACGAACTCGAATTTTTTTTTAAATTTTTTTACAATCGTTCTAACATACTGCTAAATTGGAAACAATGTCCATTATGTAATGCAAACAAAACTCAGAACTTTCTTATATTAAAAATTGAACTGAATAGTTAAGGCTTCAGTATTTATAATTTTGTACATTATCTTATATTATATGAATTGTTCTCTTTTATGATCTGCATAACATAGAATAAATTAACTTAAATATAGGGACTATAATTTACAAGCACAATATATAAATATATTGATTTATTATTGAATTTCTTATATAATGATAAAGTAAATAATGATTATATATATAAATAGGAACATAAACAAGTACATAATATTTGCATGCAGTATAAGAAATCAAAATGACTACATATTCAAGATAATTTCATTTTATATATAAATAAAAAGAACAAATATAAAACTGTAATATATAAAAATGTAAATGATACACATTGCACGACTTAAATATATATATATAAATATTATTTTGTACATACAAATATATTTATATACATAAGCATGCATTTTGACAACTACAAACTATGGGGCGGGCCCACTTTTAGTCTTCACGCTTTTAAATTAAAAAGATTTTAATTGAACTGACAAGTTTAAACTGAAATGAATTTTTTTATTTTGCCTTCACTTCCAAAAACTTATTCACTTCAGTACAAGCACTGAATTTAAATGAGTGTGGAAACTGAAAGAAATGTTATCATTCTGTGGACCAAAATTTACCCAAATTCAGCGTTACCTGAATAAAATCTTAAAAACATTTGAACAGTTTGAACTTAATGCCCCTTTAATGATTTACAACTAATCATAAAAATCTGTAAAAACGCATTTCGTTTAAATAAATTTGAAGGATATCAATAAAATATTGCTTGGTGTGCGGCACCTGAAAAAGATTTTTGCTATCGAGAAGTGATTTTCGAACGCACGACACATTGAACTATTGTCTTTTTCTTCGTTAAAAAAATAATTCCAAAGTAGATTCCATTTTAAAATTCTTATGTCTTAACTATTTACTTCACCAACTTATAAAAACAGGGAAAGTGAAAAAATGTTGTATTTATATGTCAAAATGTCCCTTCAAAATTCTATTACAATTTGAAAAGCATTCCATACAATTCAACTTAAATTGGTTGCAAGCCATAATAAAAAGAAATATTCCAGTGGTGTCCGAAGTTGAGTTGGGTTGTCTTCAACAGTTTGGTTGTAAATCATAATAGGGCTATAAACTATGGATATGTACGAGGTACTCAATAATTAACGCATTAGCAACATTTTACTTATAAACAAAGTGGAATGCAACACAATATTAGTTTTGTAACTAATTTTGTTAAAAAACAAAAAATTCAAGTTTCTGATGTTGCCAGAAATCGACTTCGAATGTGATACTTTTGCATAACGAGCAATGCATTAATTATTAAATCTCGAACACACCGCGTGTTTCAGCAATTTTCCTGTAATATATCCTGTAATACTCTAAACAACATCAATTTTCGATTGAGTTCAAATTCTACTTTTCTTTATATCTCCGGCCATGTTGTGCTTTAAATTGAGTGTCACTGACATTGACCAGATTTTTCTATAAATTTATACAGAAACAAACGCAGAACTTCACATTTCTTGCCCATTTATCTATTGATATTTGCCGTTATTAGCGCATATCAAATTTACTTAATCGTCACGCCCCTAGTCAACCCTTTTCAATAGTATATGTACATAATAAATAAAGTAATGAAAAAAAGTTAAATAAATCTGTAAACTCTTTATGTCGCATAAACTGCGTTCAATTATAATTCAAATAAATGCCATGAAACTCAACAATAAAGCGTAGTATTCTTCTATTTCCAGTACAGTTAATTATTATAGTTATTAATATTATGAATATTGCCATTATCAAATAATTTCTTAGTATGTAAAAGACAAATTATTTTAAGTTTTTTAGTAAATCGAATATCGCTTTAATAAAGAAAACAATTATATATGAAATAAAAATTTATACAATTTTAATAAATAAATTAAATTGTAGCTGCATAATAAAACAGGAAGTAATAAAACCTGAGAAATCTTATTAACACGAGTAACATTTTTCGATTGTGTTAAAATTTGCGTAACTCACAAGATACACGCATTGTAAATTTAAAAGCTATAATAAAATTAAATCAACTATATTCTTCATTTGCTTGCAAGTTCATTTGTTCAATTTGTAATTTTTTTTTTTTCTAATTACATTGACTGATGTTTGTCAATTTTGGGAAAATCACAATTTATATATAAATCTGATAAGCCTGAACATAACAGACTATAACATGGAGGATACAATTTGTCAAGTGTTTTGTAAGGAAATAAATGTATTTCCGAGATAGTTCTGTCACAATTAGTCATATACAGCCATTGACAACTAATTAGAAACGATTTCATACTTGCTGCACCGCACTGGACGTGCATCTGGTAATGTAGCAAATTTTTGTATTTCTTTATTTTCTTATATCTTTTTACAAGAACAAATAAATTGACCTTGTCATGTGTAATTTATTGCAGCAAAATCAGTTTTAGTAGGAGAACATTATTTTTTCTACTAACAACTAATTAGAAACGATTCGTTAACATTCAAGTTTTCAAACTTTTAATGCATTATTTCTGAATATTTCGCTAAGTATTTATTTTGAACTGTCGATGAAATATTACCAAGGACACATGAAGGTAATGGTAAAGCTTGATATAACAATAGTCGAATGTGAGTGCTTACGTCTACTTTTGTGCTTCCATCCATAGTGGGATGGTATACATTAGACCGGATCGAAAAAAAAGGTCTGAAATAAGATTTCAAATCGGGAAAATAATAATTAATTAAAAATAATACTTTTTAATTTATTTTTTACAGTGTACTCCTCGTTACTCGGCGCGATATTGCAACGATTTTACTCACCGATGTTGCATCGGGAGATGAGATGAAAGCGGAAAGGAACACATCGGCCGTACTATAGATTTTACACGATTTTTTTCATGTATGCTTTGAATTCATTTTCAATCTACTCTTTATTTAAATTTTTTTCTTGCAACTTCATCAACAACAAACGTTTATATCATCTCACTTCACTCTGAGTAACGTAATTCGGCCTTTGAATTACGATTGCGAATTACCTCGTTCTAACAACGCAATCTTAATTCAGTTTGACAGGGCGACTTGCAACGATGCCGAAAAAATAGCCACATCTGACGGAAAAGATGACGGAGATACAGAAGCAAGGTTTTTTAAAAGAGTTCTCGATTTTTTTCGAGCTTAGTTCAGGCTTTAGCCCGTATGATACTTCATTTTTTCCTCCAATTTTAATACATTGAAAACGAATTAAGAAGAGTTAAAATAAAGCGCAAGCGTCAATTCAATTGGTGTGAGTGGATATGCATATAGTACGAATTGGAGAAAAAAAATGTAGAACGGACTGTATTTTTAATGCATTGTTATTGACGTTTCTCTCAATTCGTCGCTCTATCATATTCTCGCATAAAATATAAGAATTGTGTTATACATTTATTGTCTTGCAAACGCGCCATTTGTTTTCAGTACGAAAAATTGGACAAAAAAATGAAGTATCATACGAGCTTTACGGGCACCCGATCAATAGATACTCGAAAAAATAACCGGATAGTCCCGGTTAACACATGTCAATAGTTGGCCATCAATTCTTGCATATTCTTTTTTAAACTTGACACTTCAATTAACTCACGTGAGAGTTGACGGTCAATTGTTTTGTGGCGATATCTCATTACCAAGACGTCCAATAAAAAAGGCGTAGTCGGCCCACTTTCTGGAAATAGTTAGATCTTCATGCCACGCACCCACATACCAAGTTCCATAACCATTGGAAGTCTAGGTAATGAGATATTGTCATTATTCTAAATTAAGGGCGTGGTCCGCCCACTTTTTGAAAAAAGATAGATCTTCATGCCAGGGACCCACACACCAAGTTTCATAACCATTGGACGTCTTGGAAATGAGATATTAACACTTCTTAATTACGGGCGTGGTCCGCCCACTTTCTGGAAATAGATAGATCTTGATGCCAGGGACCCACATACCAAGTTTCATAACCATTGGCCGTCTTAGTAATGAGATATTGGCATTTTTCGTAATTAAGGGCGTGGTCCGCCCACTTTTTGAAAAAAGATAGATCTTCATGCCAGGGACCCACATACCAAGTTTCATAACCATTGGACGTATGGGTGATGGGATATTGGCATTTTTCTTAAATAAGGGCGTGGTCCGCCCACTTTCTGGAAATAAATAGATATTCATGCCAGGGACCCACATACCAAGTTTCATAACCATTGGAAGTAGGGGTGATGAGATATTGTCATTATTCTTAATTAAGGGCGTTGTCCGCCCACTTTTTGAAAAAATATAGATCTTCGTGCCGGGGACCCACATACCACGTTTGATAACCATAGGACGTCTTAGTAATGGGATATTGTCATTATTCTTAATTAAGGGCGTGGTCCGCCCACTTTTTTGGAATAGATAGATCTTTATGCCAGGGACCCACATACCAAGTCTCATAACCATTGGACGTAGGGGTAATGAGATATTAACACTTTAATTAATTATGGGCGTGGTCCGCCCACTTTTTGAAAAAAGATAGATCTTCATGCCGGGGACCCACTTCCCACGTTTCATAACCATTGGACGTCTTAGTAATGGGATATTGGCATTTTTCTTAAATAAGGGCGTGGTCCGCCCACTTTCTGGAAATATATAGATCTTCTTGCCAGGAACCCACATACCAAGTTTCATAACCATTGGACGTAGGGATGATGAAATATTTTCATTATTCTTATTCTCATTATTCTTTCATTATTCTTATAAGTAAAGGCGTGGTCCGCCCACTTTCTGGAAATAGATATATCTTAATGCCAGGGACCCGCATACCAAGTTTCATAACCATTGGCCGTCTTAGTAATGAGATATTGTCATTTTTCGTAATGAAGGGCGTGGTCCGCCCACTTTCTGGAAATAGATAGATCTTCGTGCCGGGGACCCACATACCAAGTTTCATAACCATTGGACGTAGGGGTGATGAGATATTAACACTTTTCTCAATTATGGGCGTAGTCCGCCCACTTTTTGAAAAAAGATAGATTTTCGTGCCGGGGACCCACTTACCACGTTTCATAACCATTGGATGTCTTGGTAATGAGATATGGTGGTTTTTCGTAAGTAAGGGCGTGGTCCGCCCACTTTCTGGAAATAGATAGATATTCATACCAAGAACCTAAGAGTTGCTTTTTCTTTGAAAGTGCTTAAAATGTGTGTGTTTTATAGTTTCACTGGCAAGATAGATTTTCGTGGGATTTATTTTATTTTCGCTGGAATTTATGTTTTATATATTATATTTTTTAACAACTCATGCTATCAAAGCGATATCTAAGATATTTATATAGAAATAACGAGATTTCGAATTGGGTGAAAAACAACTTTTGTGGGCATTTTTGAAAAGCTGCTTTTATTGGCATCACTAAAATTACAGACGCACGATCTGTCAGTGCAACATTGTGTTTTGTTAAGATATGTGTCGTGCGTTCTGACAGCTCATCTCGTAAAGTTTATGCAAGAGATAAGTTTTCACATGTGTGATTTTTTTATCACACACTTTATTTTTGAGGAGTGCATTTAAGTATATGGGAAAACGCGTATACATACGAACAACCCCAAAATACAATTGAAATTTGCTTTCGCAGGTATAAAGTTTAAACCTTTTAAAAGTTAATATAAATTTCATTTTACAAATTTAAATCATATGGAATTAGCAAAAGTTTCAAATCTTAATTGTAATCTAGTTACTAAGATATTAATAAATTTTTAACAACAGAAAAAATCTCATTATCTGCAAAATTTGATGGCATGACATGCTCCTTTATGCTGTAGAATTGTAATTGTGTCTAAGAAATTTTCTGTTCATTGCGATTTTTACTCAAAGTTTCACGCGTGAAAAAGTGTTTTTGTGTGTGGGTGACATCTATGAACAGCTGATTCATGTTTTGGAGGTTTTCAAACATCGTTGCCATATGTTAAAACTTTAAAAAGTTAAAGTTTGGGCATTGATTTTAATAATTTTTTTTGTGATTTTCAAATGAGGTTTTCAATATAAAAACTGTTTTACTCTCAAATGCCCCTAGAAAAATATCAAACTTGTTTCCCTTCGGTTCAAAAACTGACCCTGGCAAAATTCATTCATTTTCTATTGTAAAAACTTGAAATGCAAGTATATAAGTATAATAATATAATTGATACCATACTTTCCGGGTTTGCTGGGAATGTATACTTTGAAACGACACCTTTCACGGAAAAAGACGAGTTCTTTTCAACAGTGATGTTAATTTTCCTGTTGTCCTAGAGACAACATATACAGGAAAAAAGTGTGAGACATAATTTTTTCGGAAATATATGTAACTAATTGAAATAATTCCAAAGAATAAACTGTGTACTGCATTATATAAAACTTATGACGAACGAAATACAGAACTTCAAATTAAAGTTATTTATTCAAAATCATAAACGTCATATATGTTAGTTGCGTCATAATAGAATATATTAATATGGCTGCTTAAATGTATTTTTGTACACAAACAATGCTGAAAGTGCTCTTAACTTCAAGCGAAAAGGCAACAATAACAATTAAACAACTCAAATTCGAACAGCTGATTTTGACATCTAGCTCACTTCCTCTCCTATATGATGTAAGTAGAAAAGATGGTAGCGAATTTTTCCACAAACCATAAATTTCATTCTTCAAGAGTTTCGTAACTGCTACTGGTATTTGCACTCTCAGTAGCGCAGTTAACTCTGTCACTATGTGATACTTTCTTTTTTCATAGTTTTTTCATAGACTTTTAAACCCTTGTATGAGTTCTTCTTCATTCATCAATCAGCAGGACGTGTTTTCAAAACTGATGAGCTTGTGAAATAATATTTGTTGCTTAGAATGTCAATTCTCTTAATTTTTTTTTAATTTTTGGAAACAGATTTACACAACAAAATTAGATAGTCGCAGTTGATTAGATAGGTTGCAGTTTGAACTTAACTGCTTTTTTAGATAGTTAAAAAATTGTATGCGAAACTAAGCAGTCAAGTGCCCCGTTTCTAAGTTCACTACGTTTTCTGAGATATCTGCGTAGTTTCCTTGTAATGTACACATAGTTTAACACTTTTAAGTGTAGATGGCCTGTAAGCCTAGGTGGCAACATTTCGTGCTTGGCAGCACTGGAGAATACTAATGGAAAACAGTTAAAATAGGTTTGCAGCAATGGCGGCTTGTATTGTAGAGATTTGTAGCGTCCGTTTTAAAATTTGTGTCTGTGAATATTTGGATTAATATATGAAATAAATTATTAAATATTTTAAATAAGAAACTTCGAAATAATTAGTTTTTTAAATATCTTCTGGTGAATTAGTGAAAATAATATATGCATTCATTCAAGTAACTCCGAAAAAAAAAAAAAAAAAAATGCATAAACGCATCATGCAAATGTGTTGGTCGATATACTGTAAAAGTTACGAAGAAGAAAAAAACAAATGAAACAAAAGAAAGGAAAAATATAAAAGAGTAGGCTCAAATCCTAGCTATCAACTCCGTGTAGCCACCAACATCTAAGGAGAACAACGAATATACCATCGTGGAAAGCGCGAAGTGGTGGCGAAACAAAGTTTAACCTGAACAAAAAAAATTCGTGCAAAAGTGAGCGGAACGCAACGAAATGCATTCCATAAATGTTATTTTTCTGACAAATTAGGAAGATGTTGATCATTCAAAATTTAATATAGTGCTCGTATGTATTAAATTGTATATTTATATGTATATATAGCATTTTTATTATATATATATATTAATATAAGTTCGTATGTAGGTACATATAAGTGCAACAAAATGTATGAGATCTTCATCTTGAAGTCCTAAAGTTGGTTGAATGAAGAAAGAGACAACACAAAATTCAAAGAGACTCCAAAATAATCGCCAGAGCGATAATGGTCACTTTGTTTCAGGAAATTTTAAACATTGCCAACAACACTTAGCTAATTATTGTTAATATCAGATACTTATTATTGAGAACAACTTTTACTGTTCAAAAGAATTTTAAGAAAAACAAAATATATTTCGTCTTCATAATCATAATGTAACAATTATCCTGCAAACTACTTCTAATTATATGATTCCATTGCAAATTTTTTGTTCTTATAATGTTGATGAAAACATTAAAGCCAAATTTTGTTGCTGTTTTAGTATGAAAGGTTTCCAAAAAGTATTAGTTACAACGTATTAAATCCTTAAAAAAATATAAATCAGCGTCTGATGGCATAAAGGAACCTTACTTCATCTATATTTTCTTCATCACATGTAGACACATGTTGTCATTCGTTTCTGTGAATTATTAAAAAAAATAAGTGAAATAGTTAGTTATTTTAAATTTGAACAACAGGTCTTTAAGTATTGGAGGGGAGATTACGATTTCCGGGGCGCCGCGATTTGACGATGGATTCAAAGAGTACTCTTAATAAAAATAAGAATAGCCAAAGGAAATGTTGTGTTATCGATTTGTTTTCGAGTTATCGATTTTTAAAATTTTATTTTTTGCTATAAAGTCTATGAAGAAAATCGGCTATATTATTCTTAATATATAACCGATATTAATGATATTAATGATTATTATATAAAAGGTTATATATAAGGCTTTTAGAAAAATTTCAAATTATTGAAATCTGTTGAGTACTTTGTATTTTATAGGCATTTTTGTTCAATAAAAAAATATTTTCTTACACAAAACCGTTATTTTCTCAAAAATTACCGTTATTACTATGAATTATAAAAAGTAAATTATTAAAGCTTGAAAATTTATCTTTCATTTGGTATATAATATATATAATTTATTTGACTTTTTCTGGTGTTTTTTATGATACAATGATTTGCCCTTGTACGGGAAATTGCTTATTTCACTCATTTGTACCATAGATGTTTGGCTTTCTTACTCCATATTGACGAATATTGCCATTACAATATTTATATGAACTAACGGGATTTTCGAGTCAGTGAAAAAAATTTGTATTTTTTATTCGATCAGTTAATAAAAAAATATACATATTTTTATCTATCGAAAAAAAGGTTAAACTTTCAGCTTTTCAAAAAAATATATATTTTTAGTATCTTAGAAACGTAAATTTTGTAGAAAAAAACGGTTATTTTAATTAAAAAATTCAAATCTGATATTTATTCAGTTATAAATTTAAAAACTTTTTTGAAATTATATTTGTATTATATATCGTTGAAAAGGCATTTAATTACCTTTCGAATAGCATGTCAATCTTTAAGATTCATTGGATATTGGCAAAGATATAGAAAATTTTGTGAACAGATTTTTTAACAAAGACAACACTAGGAAAATTTATATTTTATGTAATATAGTGTGAAATTAAATAAAATATGTATATTTTTATATGTCAAACAAAAGGTCTAACTGTAAGCTTTTCAAAAAAAATATATTTTTAGTAACTTAATAACGTAAATTTTTTAGAAAATAACGGTTCTTTTCATTAAAAAATTCAACTCTGGAATAAATTCGCTTATAAAACTAAAAATATTGTAGCAATGATATTTATAACAAATATATTTAAAATGTCATTTAATAACCTTTCAAATGAAATATCAATCTTAAAGATCCATTCAGTAACGGTAAAGATATAGATGTTTTTTGAACAGATCTTTTAACAAAATTTTTTTTAAAAAAAAATCGATAACTCGATAACTAATAGAGCTATCGATTTTTCGTTCGGCGAATCATGTTTTTTTCTTGTTCTCTACCAGAAAAAATCTTCAAATCGCGGCGCCCCGGAAATCGTAATCGTGCCGTATTGGAGATAAAATAAAAGAACTGCATCAAGAAATCTTTCCAAGACATGTCGCATTGAACAAATTGTAATTTATTAATCAAAATTTATCCACGGTTATTGACGGTTTTGATTTAAATAATCGTAACTAAACTGAAGCGACTAAAATTTCTGTTTCATATGTGGATGATAGTTGGAAGTGATGGTTGGAATATCTACAAAATACTTCTAGGCGCCTTTTTTGGGGAGATTACGATTTCATATGCGCCGCGATTTGACAATGGATTCCTAAACAACTTTTAATATAAATAAGAATAGCCGAAGGAAAAATCTATTTATCGATTTGTTATGGAGTTATCGTTTTGTTAATATTATTTTATTTTTATAAGATCTTTTAAGAAAACTTACCGTATTTTTATTTGTGTACAATAGAATAACTATGGCACCATTTTGAGGATAAGCTTTTAAAATAATTTTATATAAACAAAATTCATTCAGCATTTCAAATTTTATACCCGTTATTTGTTCAAAAACTTCCATTATGACTATAATTTTTGAAAACAAAATTATTGGAGCCTGAAAATTTATATATAATTTTTTTTAAATAAGTGTGAATTTTCTTATTTTGTATGGTTTTTTTATGATGATGAAATGATTTGCACTTGTACGTAATGTTACAAACAAAATTGAAATGGTAATAATTTTCCAAAGCTTTTACGAATTTTATTCACTCAACACTTTCTCGCAGTTTTTTAAATATGTATTTTACATTTGTGGGCGGTAAAATGGGTGTGGCAGAAATTTCTATCTTTAATTATCTCATACTTGACAAAATATGCTGTCAAAACTGCAGATTAATCAGTCCAGTTGTTTTACAGTAAATTTTCATCTGACAGACATACAGACATGCAACTGAAAAACTATGATTTATTAAAAGTGGGCGCATATACAGTATGACCACGCCCTTTTTTTAAAGTTTCCGACAGTAACTCTTAAAACTAAATCAAAAAAAAGTTAGTCTTATAAAACAAAAACCGTCAAAAATATAGCAGTTTAGCTGATTTAGTGGTTGTAAAAGGGGGTGTGGCACCCTACATTTCTGAATCATCTCGTATTGAAAGATTATCAGCTACCAAATTTTAGCTCAATCAGTCTTGTAGTTTTGGAGTTTGCAGCCATCAGACAAACATAATTTTGCACAGGAGAATACTAATGAAAAACAGTTAAAATAGGTTTGCAGCAATGGCGGCTTGTATTGCAGAGATTTGTAGCGTCCGTTTTATAATTTGTCTGTGAATATTGGTATTAAAACATAAAAGAAATAATTGAATATTTTAAATGAGAAACTTCGAAATAGTCAATTAATTAAAGATTTTCTGGTGGATAAGTGAAAATAATATATGCATTCATACAAGTAACTCCAAAAAAAAAAAAAAAGTATAATTACATCTATATATATATTTTAGGGTCTTATTCATTATTGTAAGTTAAAATTAGTTTTAAAAAAAACTCCAATATACTGTATTATCTGTAATATTACATTTTGGCATAACATGACATTATATTTCATTAGTATTTTTTTTTTTATATATATAATTTTATTGTCTTTCAAATAACGTGTCAATATTAAAGATCCATATATATTGGAAAATTGGTTCTTGATAAACAGTATAACCATTTTTGGATTGTTAACATACGAAGAATTTTGTATATTTGTATTTTCTCCATAAAAAACAAAAAGTTTCAGTGTCTCGTATATCATTAACACCGAACCTAAACTAATTTGATCCAACAGATTAAAAATTCAAACTATTAAAATTAGATTATGTTCTTTTTTAATACCTTGGATGAGCCTTTTTCCATATTTTTCCAGCTCCATCCGATTCAAATATGTTGAACTTCCATTCGTCGCTGAAAACAACATTTTCGCAAATCGAATCCGGGTTTTCTAAGTGCTGCTTGCAAAATCCAATTTCTTTCTTTTATAAAAGCTTTACGACGTGCCGCGCTACTATGATACATATCACTGTGTAGAATTTTTCTTATCATATGAGGATTAATTTTTTTTGCGTATACTCCGATATGTTATGTGTTAGCTTCACTGCAGAAATTATTCGATTTTCCCGAACGGTGACGATGACCTCGCGTTCTTCGTGTGGTGTTAAAATCTTTGGTCTTCCCGATTGTTAAGATTTTGCAATTATTTTGACGATTTCCCGAATATAATTTCAAAATTAATTTGCGCCCTGGAATTTCGTTACCGCGGCCCATCATAACCAATATCTTCACACTTTCAACTAACTCTAAACTGTAATTAAACTTCAAAATATTCTTATATTATGAGTTCTGCTATTCATGGTCAACCAACAGTGTGGACGCGAAACAGCAATTACCGTTACATTAGCAATAACAATGCTAACTAAAAAAAATCTGTAAACTTTTTTGACAATTATTTTTTGTTTTTTTCGGTTACGAAGCACAATTATAGCAAAGTGAATATTTATTTAGCTTTTTAGCAACAAAAAGTAAAAGAAAAAAAATTATAATGTCATTTGGGAATTATTTAAGCTTTGAATTATAAGTGTATGTAAACTTTTTTGATTCACTGTATATATATGGCTTATGGTCTTCGCTCTTCTTGGTTTCCAGTGGTGGTTCAGCTGGTCATTATTTTATACCGGCTTGGATCGAGCGGGAAAGTTGCATTTCTGGCAAAAATCGCTATTGAGGATATTTGGTAGACTTCCAGAAATTTGTTTCGGAATATTTCAATGGCTACGTAGGTGGCACCAAAATAAAGTTGGTAGAAAAATATTTAGAAGATTCAGATATTCTCTTCGTGAAAGCTCATTTGCAGCGTAAAAATCCACAGAAATATAATCCGACTCAAAACAACCACGACGATTTCGTATTGGATGATTGATGATTGGATTATTTTCAGACACGCACTGATGCATGACACCGATGCATGAACCCGAATTTTTCGAATTAGAAAACAAGCGTAAAACAATATTTGACTATTAATTAAAACATCATTTAATCGGATATATTTTTTATACATTTGTTCAAGTTCATACATTTTAAGTCTCTTCCATTTCTTATTCTGAAATAAATTTGAAAATTTATTAACTAGTTTTTGTTTCTCAACTTACAAATCAAATTGTAATTCTTCAAAAATTTCTCAAATTTGTTCCTGCATAGCAAGAACTGACGTTGTTTGACTTAGCTTACTTCTTAAATCCTTGAACTTTCTTTGAAAATCTTTTAGATGTACTTGGCGTTTCAATGGATACTTTTAACTTAATTTTTACATATTTAGGTGGCCATGACAACCTGTGGTTTAGGCGTCTCTTCTGTAACATGGGAGCCTAGACGCCGCGCTTCCCTATTTGCAGACAGCATAAACTTTGAATTGCCCTCGTCCACCGTCTGATCCACTTTGGCTGATTCCTTTTCGATGGCGGCGAAAGCAGTAGTTACATTGTTCTTGGTTCGGCCAATAATATCGATATCATCAGCAAACGCAAGGAGCAAGGACACTTTTGTAGAATATGGTTTCAGTGCGATGTACACCTGCCTTTCGTAGGATCTCCTCCATGATGAAATTGAAGAGATCGCATGATAGCGGGTCGTCTTGTCTGAAACCTCGTTCGGTATTAAAGGTTTCGGAGAGGTCATTTCCTACCTTGACGGAGCTGCTTGTATTGCTCAACGTCATCCTGCAGAGTCTTATCAACTTTGCAGGTATACCTTACACGGACATTGTTGCGTACAGGCAATCCCGAATCGATCTATCGAACGGAGCTTTATAATGGACACAGAGATGGTGGGTATCGATTTGATTTTCATGGGTTACTTCCAGGATTTGGCGTAGTGTAAAAATTTGGTCTATGGAGGACTTGCCAGGTCGAAAGCCACACTGATAAGATCCAATCAGTGTTTTGGTATGCGACTTCAATCATTCACACAATATGCTCGAAAGAACCTTGTACGCGGTGGAAATAAGACTGACACCTCGGTATTTGGCGCAGATTGTCGGGTCTCCTTTCTTAAATATAGGACAAAGCACACTGAGATTCCAATCGTCGGGCATGCTTTCCGCTAGCCGTATTTTGCTGATGAGTTGATGCATGAACCTTATCAATTCACCGCCGCCGGTTTTAAACAATTCAGAAACTAGGTCATCAGCACCTGCTGCTTTGTTGTGTTTGAGTCGCTTGATAGTTATGTTTACCTCGTCATGACTACGTGGTGGAATTTCCACTCCACCATCGTCGATTCGTGGCGTCGGGACGCATTTTCCACGGGCGGAGTTGTTGTGGGATCGTCGCCCGCAAGCAGATTGGAAAAATGCTGGTTCCATAATCTCACAACGCACTGCGTATCTGTAACCAGATCACCATTTTCATATCTGCAAGTGGCTGCTCCGAGCTTAAACCTCCAGTTAGACACATAACCTGTTAACAGAATTTTCGAGCATCTTTCCTGCCCTGGTACACCAATTTTCAATTTTTTCACGCTCACGCTTTTCCTGCTCTCATATTTTGCGTCCGAAAATGCATCTTTCTTCCTTCCTCTTTTCACAACAGCTGCAGCTTTTACTTCAGTCAAAGATTTATCATGCATCGTACTTGAGGTGAGATCGGAATAGGATGAGTGACATGAAAACCGTTCGGACGCTTTTGGAGTTCTCTTGGACAAATTTTCATCATCAATTATATCAAATATATTTGAAAAATTTTTGGTGGAGGTTGCTACAATGGTTATGAAAATAACTTAATTGACTGCACCAATATTAAGCCATATGACGTTTTACCTGAAAAACTTTTCGCTAGCAGCTAATAAAATAAAGTTGTAATAAAATAAGTTGTTTTTTTTCGAAAAAAATATCTGACAGTTTTAATTGTTTTAAAGAAATATCAGATAACTGTAGATGTGACTATATAGATAAAAATCTATGATAAAAGATGAATATTAATATCTGACTTTTTTTTATAAAAACCATAACCGGAACGGTCGCTGATTTTCAATATTTTTTTATTGTGCATCAGTCAAATAACTGTTGTAGTTTTTGCTGTTGAGGTTACCCATTTCGAACGGCAAATCAGAAAAAAGATATCAGTGCCAGGAATCAGTTTGAAACAAATCTGATGAATGGCGAAAAATCTCGTCTCCGAATTAACCGAAAATCTGATAGAATCGAAGCCAAAAAGGTTGAAAATGTAATTAAAGCTAAAGGAAAGCAAAATCAATACAGATATTAATAGTTTTTGTATATAATTTCATACTGTTTACTTTCTATTTACGCGTAAAAAATCAAGTACTTGTTGATTTCGTTTTATATTTTTTATTGTAAGATTTTTGTTGTTTTATTTTAGAAATTTAAAAGCAAATGATCAATAGCCTTGAAATTTTATCAAACCGTATTGCATAAGACTGAAATGAAATTGAAAACACGAAACCCAGCCGTGTACACTTTGTTTGAATTCTGACTGTATATTTAATTCACATTTTTACAACTGGGCACTTTTTAATATAAATATTGTAATGCAAAGATATTGTTATATTCAGATAATAAATATTTTGTCTAATACATTTTTTATTTCAAAATTTTATATTATTTTTCAGCTTGAAGCGCGACAACAGTAACAACAAAAATATAGCACAAAGCATTTTGCTTTTTTAAAATGGAGTATTTTGAAATGTTTCGCTTTCGGCAGAGCACAACCTGCATTTCTGTGCACTCGAGAGAGCATCGAGGAAATATTTTTTGTGTTTCATCAACATCAAAAATACCTACGCCAATAACAAATGCAACGCTTACAAAAAATGCGTTACAGCCGTATCATAAATCCAGTGAAATTTTACAAAACCATAATAATTATAAAATGCGTAGAAGATGCATTTCAGAATTTAATCAATATGAGTTAACTCCCAATTCTTCTTCCAAAGTAACGCATAAGTTGCCATTAGATACATCACCATCGCCATCTTCCAATATCGTCTCATTAATATTTAGCAACGCTTCCTGCCACAAGTGTAATATTTTGAATACAGCTTGCAAAAGCATTAAGACGGCTGCTGACGTCTTGAGTTGTTTAAATAATACAAGCAATCAAACGGCATTAACAGCCACGACATGTAGCGCCAGAAGACGTTTAAAGAAACAGCGCTGCTTGTTTCCACATTTTATACATCGATTTCAGCGATTAGTCCATGCAATATTATTATTAATTCTAACATTTAATTTTGGTCTAGCTTTTGCTGATCAGGGTAAGTAAAGCAATGCTGTTAGTGCTATGTCATCTCTTAAAGATTTGATTTTATTTATTTATAATAGTTATTTTATTGGATACAACAAGAGAGGCAACATTAGAATGGACTCGTTATCCTTATGGTCCACAAGCACAAACACCAGGCGTAAGTGCGCTTTTTATTTTTATATTTGACTGCATGGGTATGTGAAGAGAGGAAGAATTAATGATAATTTATAACAATATTGATAGAACTAATAATTAATAATCTTCTATTTTTACTTGTAGTGGGTAGAAGAGTCGTTCACTGACTTTGTTAAAGGTATTAATTGGAGAAGCTACGTTGTCTGTGATGTCGCTTACCATAATGTCAATAATTGGTTATGGTCGCCATTCATTGATCGCGGTCCTGCAAATCGACTGTACATAGAAATTCAGTTTACAATAAGAGACTGTTCATTATTTCCAGGTAAGCAACTGATTAGAATCTGAAACAAGTCGAAAATTGAATTACATACATTTTTCGTTTCTATTATCACATCTTAAGGAAACGCGTTATCATGCAAAGAGACTTTTAGTCTTCTTTTTTATGAGTTTGATGCAGCTACGCGTGAACCACCTCCTTGGCAGCCAGACAGCTATAAATTAATTGGTAATATCTTTCATGCAATTAAGTTTTACCAGCTTTTCCATCAATATTCTTTCGATATTTTATTTTTAAGCTCGCATTGCTGCCGGCGAGGGAAGATTCAATCAGAACTCCGATGTAGATATAAATACAGAAGTAAAAAGTATAGCGGTTACAAAGAAAGGAGTTTATTTCGCATTTCGTGATCAAGGTGCTTGCATTAGTGTGCTAGCTGTGAAAGTATATTATATAACATGCCCTTCTGTAACGGAGAATTTTGCACACTTCAATGAGACTCCAACTGGTCGAGAAATAACCATAATTGAAAAACAAAGTGGCACCTGCGTTGAAAACGCTGAACCATATGAAGCTCCAACCTATTTATGTAAAGGCGATGGGAAGTGGACAATTTTAACCGGCGGTTGTCGCTGTAAGGTCGGATATGAACCAGATTATGTAAATAAAACTTGCAATGAATGTTCTGCCGGTACTTTCCGTTCATCGGAAGTAACAAAATGTACGCCATGTCCAATGAATTCGAATTCAACAAAAGTTGCTGCTGGATTTTGTACATGTTTACCAGGGTACTATAGGCATCCACGAGATGGGAAGCATATGCCTTGCTACAAACCTCCAAATGCGCCAACAAATCTTACTCTCCTCTTTGTCGACCAAACAAGTGCGATTCTTTCCTGGAATTTACCTCCACGCGAGTCTGAAGATATTTTTACACTCAACTCTAACTCGATCAAATATCACAGCGATATTGTATATAAAGTGCGCTGTATGGCTTGTTCGTCTAACGTAGTCTATAATCCTTCAACTGAAACATTCAACGATACAAAGTTAGCTCTAACCAATTTGGAACCAGTCACCACATATACTCTACAAATTCACTCAATGTATGGTGTATCCTATGCGGTAAATCTTGAATCATATTCAAACGAAACAGTTGGAGATAGTTCAATTAATCTACGCACTGATAGTGTTGGTGGTACTTCGAATATTGCTGATATGAATAACAATGTACCGGGTAATGGTATTTCATCTTCTGCTAATAGTTTTCAGCAACCTGTAGACCTCAATCAAATTAAAACAGAATTCGCGGAAATAACATTCACAACAGAATCGGCTATTCTCTCGACTGTTTTTAATGTACGTGTTGTTTCTGCAACAAGCAAAGAAGTTGATTTAGTGTGGGATAAGCCCATCCATAGTGACTCGCCTATAGAATTTTATGAAGTACGCTGGTTTCCCAAACCTGAATTAGACTCCATTAATAAGACTGCACTTAACACGAAAGAAACGAAAGCTCACATAGAAGGCCTGCATGAAAATACAGAATATGGATTTCAAGTTCGTTGTAAGACTGGTATCGGATACGGTACTTATAGCAATATAGTTTATGCTCAAACACATCAGAACGTCAGCCCGGGTAAAATTAAATGAAGTGTTTTGTAAATTACTTAATATGCAATAATTTTTTTCAGTTTATGATGATTCTATGCAAATGCGCATAGTTGCTGGAGCAACAGTAGCTGTTGTTTTTATACTTGTTTTAGTTATTGTTTCAACAGTTTTGTTCTTGAGATCTAAGAATCAGGACGATCTTGACAAAAAAACAAGTAATCACTTGCCTTTGCCGTTGGATTACGCGAGCAATGAAGGTATTTCTTGTTGTTCTCATTTCATATAATACTATTATTTAAAAATCTTAATTGTATAACATTAAAATATTTAAATGTCCGTTGACTACAACCAAATTTACAGTGCCTTAACATATACTGTTAAACAGTGTTTTTCTACGGTTTAAATGTTGCGACGTTCACAATAATTTGCTATTTTTGAGTGTGCACTATGAAATGGTTGTATTTAATCTGATACTATAATATAATTGATTCATTTTTTGCTAGATCAAGATTTTTTTATGTTCAACTATTCCTCTTCCATGTTTCAATTGCTATACCCAACAAAACGCAGGACTCGTCGTTACTTATAGTAAGTGTTGCTTGTATGGAAACCAAAATTCAAAATTTCAAATTAAATATACACATGTGGAAAGAAAAATAGGACTCTAAGTACCGTTGCACTTATTTTTATCTGTAGTGTAGCAATAAAGTCTGTATTTCTTAAAACGTTATAATCACCATAGGTTCCACCGACATTTTTTGTCTGTAATTTTGTGGGAAATTCACAATTTGAGTCGGTAGGTGGCGCTGCAATTGGGTTCCAAGAATGTTTTTATATATTTTTCAAGGTTTTCGCATAGCAATTGTCTGATGGGTCACTGACATTCCATGTTAGCAATTTTAAAACTTATAGTGTAGCTTTTAAAAAAAGGACACATGAATTGTAGAACTTATCTTAATTTTTTTTACTATTGAACGAAAAGATTTTACGATATCGTCAAAAATAACAAAGAAAAACAATCTAGTGGTAAACATGGCTCGATTAAAAAGTCATTCCAATTAAATATAGTTTCGTAGTTATTAATTTGAGTTAAATAAAAATAAAAAAAAAAAATAAAAATCATAAATTTTGTACCATTCTGAATAAAATGCCCATAGTTGTTGATGATAACATTATCTGAGAGGGTGGCTTGCAAAGAGACTTCATCAAAAGCTCTAATTGTAGAAAATAAAAGAGCTTTAAACCGTTTCGCAAAAACAGTCGTAAAATTCTCTGGAGTGTTAAAATAAGAAGCTGAAGTTGAGTCCATGAAGCGGTAACATTGCAATACGTAATCCATCTGTAGAATTGTCGGCAAATTCAGGGCATTTAAGAGACTTCAATTATTTATGAAATATTACCCGAATACTTGAAATTCCAAAAATGCAATAAGTACTTCATACCATGTTAACTGAAATTACCTTAAAATCTGGTTTTTTTCCGTCTTGCACCCATTTTTGTTCGTCTTACATTTCTACTGTAAAATCTTTTTTAAACTGTTTTTAAACTGATTCATAGAATTAAAATTATAAATTATTAAATAATAAGAAAAATAAAACCTATGATTTTTAAACTAAGTGCTTTCCTTTTTATCTGTCCACATGTGCATATACTAAATTATTTTATTACTTTTAAGATACTATTATCTTAGAAACACTGATACATATATATATATCTTTGGCTTTTTACTCTTTACGCATAAACAAAATTAGCAACACTTAATGGCAATTATTTATATTTTTACGAGTAGTTAACACTTCTATCGTTGTTATAAATGAAGAAAGTTGTATCATTTGGATGGGAACAGATAGGCTATACAAAATATTAGTTTTTTTATAACCATTGTTGTAAGCAAACTGGAATTGATTAGGAAGTTATTCTTAAATTATTTTTATTAGCTTTGACTTTATACTTTCTATTTTAACTTTTGCGTGTCGTAAAGTGGTCATGTATAGTTGTTGGATACTATGAGTCATTGAGTTCATGGTTTTTCTATTCAGTTTTTCTACTTCTGTCTAGTAAATATAACATAAACAAATATATCTAAGAGTGATATTGTTTTAACACAATAAATTGTTTTTCTGACGAAAGAAAAACTTTACTAAAGACGCATGCTTGCCAAAAATTTGATAAAACATATGATATGAGATTAAACAGGAGAGTTTAAACTAGATTTTTAATACTTACCAAAATAAGCTGAATGAAGATTAAGGACCCAAATGACCGACGTTGTCCAGCTCAAGGTTGTAATCAATCTATCTCTCAATATGAAAAACCTTGAAGAATAAAAGAATATAACATGTCGCACGTTAGTTTTTAATAACATCTACTGTTGAAATATACATTGCTTTTAGCAAGGTCTTGCATTTTTTCGCTATTTCGCTTTTTGAAATGTTTTTTTTTTTTTGGTTAATTATATTTCAATATCATACAAATCACTTGAAAAAGTTTCGTGTATGGATGAGATCTGTAAGAACTCGACCTTGACATCCAGAGTTGTTTACTCCCTTAAAATTTAAGCGTACGAGTGTAGTTCATTTGATCACCCATTCTCGTAACAAATGATGGCAAAATTTTATGAGGGAATAAAGAATAAATTGTTGTTTAATTATTAGTTCAGGTTAAATTTGGGTATGATTATAAACCACATTAAGTTCAATTTTCAGATACATAATAACAATGCTCATTTAACTGCCTCACACTACAACTGTCAAACAAATTAATTTATGACTTAACTCCATAAACATTTCTTAAACCCAATTTAATCGAAAAACGAAAAATTTCCATATATAACAAAATAAGTATTGCCTAAAAATTTTCTATGCAGTTTTTCAAAATATTCAAACGTCCCACATTCACAGTTGTATAGAATTATATATATTTAAGTATAACGGCTTAAATAGTGCAACTTATTGTCGATGAAAAATTAAATAAAACATCTCTTTCATTTGAACGGGAAAAATAAAGATTTGTTATTGGTTTTAATTTTTGGAAATAACTGTCTATTAAAATATAAAACGAACTTTTTTAAACCAAACGACATATTATTAAGTATGTCAACCTGTTTATTTGTGCTCGTTTAAGTTTCTTGAACGTTGGACCTACACCAAAATATGAAAGATAACAAAGAAACCTATGAGATGACGTATTTATTATCTAATCCGACCACATAAAAATTTTTGTTGCCTTTGAAAACAAAAAATATAAAAATTTCAATTTTTTTCCTTTCAATCGTGGCACAATTTGTATTAAAATTATGATTCTAAGTAATCAATAAAGATAAGTAAAGAAGTAAAGATATTTTAGAGTACAAAATGAAATAATTATAACAACAAGATATAAAAAATAAGAATAGCACAAAATTAATTTATTATTATAAATGAAGTTTGAAGAATATGTAGCTTAAAAAAAAGATGAATACTTACTTCGAAGAGTTAAAATAATAAAATTTAATGTGGGATAATATTTTTGTTTAAAGCATTAAGAGAAGCGAACACTGCCCATGTGACAAAATATTCTATCACCATAAATACATATTCGAGGGTGAAATTTTAATTTTAGCGAAAAACAATGGTTATAAGTGAAAATAATTTATCACTCGCAATTCACATTACTATGTTATTTTGGTTTAATTGGTCCTAAGAGTTTTAAAATTACAGTGAATTCAATAAAATAAAATAAATAAATAAATAAAAAAAGTGCTTTTCAAGTTGATCTATATACTTTTTCTTATTATTCATTTGAAACAATTTTCGAAACAGTTTCGCAACTCTGAAGGTGGTACCACCGAACCAGGGTTTTAAAATCTTCAACGCCCTGGCCTCTTCAGGCGTAGAAAATCGCTCGCCACTCAATTTTTTGTAATGTGAGGCCGGTACTTTTAGTCCGATGATCAAACAATTCCAGGTTTTCAGGGGCCTTACTCTGTAACGCGATTCAAAAAGCAATGCGATTCGAAAGTAAAATCTCACTATCTTACTCTTTCGCATTAGTGTCAGTGAGTTAACATATCGCGTCATGAAATATTCAGTTAAAGATAGCAATACTTGCAATAAGCAAAAAAAAACGTTAAAAAAGCGAAAACCAGTGTGAAGAAACACAAAAAATATCAAAAATATTTAATGCAAACTTCGAATTGCAGAGTATCAATTTCCGAATTTAAAACAATTTAACTTTCGAATCGCGTTACAGAGTAAGGCCCCAGTGCTCAAAAATGCTTTTATTTCAGCTGATCCGTTATAGTTTGCATTGTTGTGTGGAAGTTATTCGTTCTTTGGAGTTTGGTTGTCTCAATTTTCCGAAGAATTTTTTCAAACAATTGCTTGTATGATGTGCGTGGATGTTCTTTGTTCGCTGAAAACTTTCGGCTCCCTTAGTTTTGGGTTCAAAAGCGTAGATCCATGATACATCATCTGTTACGATGTAAACGTGTTTCGAACAACCTCTGGTGTATTTTTTTGCATAGCACTGCACCTTCAAATTAGGAAGAATGCAAGTTAAACTTATCTTCCTGACGCCTAAATGCTTATTTTAAATCGAAAGTTTGTTGGTCCTACAGATTTCCAAGGATATCTCACATTTTTTTTGTACTACAGCTGTTTTTCGGCGACCTTCATGAAATTCGTCTTTGAGAGAACGGCGACTACCATTTTACAGTCTCTTTATGTTAAGCATAAACAATCGATTATAACTTTAAATGAGTTAAAAGTAGAGAAATATTGAATAAAAAAATCTTGAAAAAAATTAAAGAATACAACAATCTGTCAGCATAATAAGGATTCTCTGCTTATACTATGACCTTTGAACTTACAATATGCAGTTAAATAGTTGTACAGCTTAATCTCATCACTCCATCGCACCTCAATTATTTTCGTTAATATTTTTGACTCGCAAAAATTTTTTTAACTGTGCTTATTTGTTTTGCCTCAGATAGATTTTGTTAAATTAACCTCCTTTCCCTCAAAATATTTTAGTTGTTATACAAAATACAGCACACGACTCATATTATTTAAATATTTTGTTCTTCACGTTTGTTTTTTTTTTAGATATACACGTTTTTATATCTTAAAATTTTTATTTTTAGTACATTCCATGGATACAACACCAATTGTTAAAACCATTCAATCAAATGGTAAATTTTTGTTAATATTAATTTTTTGTGGATTTTGTGAATTTATATATTGCATGATGACTCTCTCTTTGCATACCTTATAACATAGAAACTTATTCTGTTGAGTACACAGGGCTACAAAAAAATGGCTATTGCTCTGTTATGACGCACATTGGGAAAAACATAGCAAAAACGCTCGCACTGCCTGTTTTTAACGCTAGCATCTATATTATTAATGCTAGATACTTGAATTCTGAATATTGCTTAAAAAATTCTTCATGAAAGAGACTTATGCTACCTATGTTGGTTTTTCTTCAGCAGTCAGAAGTTATGACTAAGAACTGCGCTGTTTGAAATCAAAGTAGAATATAAAAATTCTGGTAATGGATTTGGAAAGCTGGTCAAAAATAAAAGCACCCATGTTTCATCTTTTTCAAAGTTGGATGAAATATTTTATGAAATTGTTTATTTGGAAATAGTTTTTTCATATTGAAAAAGTTTATATTTTAAGTGGTCTTAGAGCTTATTTCTTGACGGAATTATATGAATGCAATTGGAAAAAATGTTTATTAGAAAATAACGTCTAAAGTGCGTTTATTCTAAAAAAATCAAACTTGAGGTAATTTCATTCATAATCAAAGATTCTACAATCATTCGTACAAGTAGTGTAAGCAACATTGTAGAAAATAAAGAAAAAACGGTTTTAGAAGCTCAACTCTGGGTGTCCATAGAGAACAATTCTTGGGACCATATTCTAGCAAAGTGTGTTTTTTCACATTTTGAATATGTCCAGATTGCAAAAAGAAGAAAAAATAAGTAAACTCCGTAATTTAAGAATAACCCTGAATGCGATGGTTTTTGTCTATATTGCTCCCAATGTTTGACGTGTTTGAAAAACTTCACTGGCTAAGAGTGCTCCATTCGTTAATACACAAAAGAAAGTCTCTGTTTCAAGTTTCTAAACTTTTAAGGTAACAGGAGTGGCCTCGATGAAAAGCTTTATGTTAGTTTATTTCGAAAGCCTGATGTATTGAAACAACTTGAGGCAACTTTTATGTTTGTTTGTTTTGTTTATTTGTTTCAACCAGTGGAGAATTCTTATTTGATGTCGCCCTGTGTAATTTAAATTCATTTATTCATGAAATAATACAATGACAAATTCCAAGCTATACAAATAACTTTATTAGAACATATATAAATAAAAATTCTTTTAATTTTTATCTTTAGACATTTTCAACTAACATTTCACACTAACAAAAACTTGAAAACCTAAATAAAAATGCGTTCGATCGGCTCCGCATTAACCACTAAATTGTTATAAATAAAATAAAATTTGGATATTTTGGAGTTGATCGTTCGTATTTTTAAAAGCATAATTCTTACATCAAATAAAACATTTTACAATCTGCTTTATAACGTTAATGTATTTTTGACTCTGCTGCATTACAGTGACCACACCATTGTTTGGTACCAGTCGCAGTTATGTTGATCCACATACATATGAGGACCCAAATCAAGCCATACGCGAGTTTGCAAGAGAAATTGATGCCAGTTATATAACAATTGAGGCCATTATAGGTAATAAACGAGAATTGTATGTAAAATATGAAAGTTGAGTTAATTATAAAAACTTAACAGGTGGTGGTGAATTTGGTGATGTTTGTCGAGGACGTTTAAAAATTCCGCCCAATTTCGTTCAAGATATTGATGTTGCAATTAAAACACTTAAACCAGGTGAAAAAACACACAATAAAATATAGCTAAATGCATTATACTTAACCAAATGATTTATGTTGCAGGCTCGTCTGAGAAAGCGCGCTGCGACTTTTTGACCGAAGCTTCCATAATGGGCCAGTTTGATCATCCTAATGTAATATATTTGCAAGGAGTAGTGACACGATCCAATCCCGTTATGATTATTACGGAATATATGGAAAATGGAAGTCTTGATACTTTCCTTCGTGTTAACGACGGTAAATTCCAGACTTTGCAATTGATTGGTATGCTGCGCGGAATTGCAAGCGGCATGTCCTATTTAAGTGATATGAATTACGTTCATCGTGATTTGGCGGCACGCAATGTTTTGGTTAATGCTCAGCTCATATGTAAAATAGCAGATTTTGGATTATCGCGTGAAATAGAAAACGCCAGCGACGCTTATACCACCAGGGTAAATGTTTATTTTAAATTTTTCATTTATAGTTTTATATATAAAACCATTTTTATGCGTTCGGTCGTAGTATTTAAGGAATATTTAGTTTAACTTTTATTTGCATAATCCTGTATGTTTTAAATATAATATTCGCGTGGATACAATAGTGAACGATTTATTTATCCTTAGGGCTGACACTAGCAACGTTCCCACGAGTTTCCATCCTCAAGTTCATTCTATGGTGCAATATAAAAACTTTTTAACGTTTTCTCTCTTGATTCAATTGTTTTAAACTGGAATTGATTTACAAATTCCATTTTATTTCACTTTTTCTATATTCGGGAAGAAATTGGTCATGTTACAAGTTTGGGCTCCTAATTTCGATTCCAATTTATTTATGACGCTCTGTTAATTTTGAAATTAATTAAAATTAATTTAAACTAAAACTTAAAATTTTTAAAATAATCAAGGAGCAACCGTTACAGCCAATTCTGAGAAGTGTGGGGAGTCTGAGTATGTTAACTGATATTTTTTGTGGCTTTAAATTGAACCAATTGAATTGATCTGGACGATATTTGGTTTCAACCATGCGACCAAAAGCCACACAACAGTACGCATAAATTAGCAAATTAATTTTTTGTTGCATCAGCAATTTCCAGGACGTTTTATTTCGAGATTTTGCGATGGCAATTGGCTGACCGTGGTGGTAACCGTGGCATGCAGGTTAAGTGTGTGGCTTAGCATGCTCGGAGCCCGGGTTCGATCCCCAGCCGCGGCGAAAAAGTTTTTTCAATAAAAAATTTTTCGGTCACCACCTCTCTGCAGACAATGGCAAACCTCAGAGAGTAAATAATGCCATGTAAAGCTTCTTGAGAACATGAACTTTAGCCGTTCGGAGTCGGCATAAAACATGTCGGTCCAGTTCTCGGTCAATTGTGGGCAAACATTTAATAGCACACATAACACAATTGATCATAAGAAGCTCGGTCAAAGTCCTTTCAAGGGCTGAAATGGCCAATTTGTTTTTTGTTTTTTGTTGGCTGCCAAGATCGTGCATTTGGACTTGTTTTTGTGGAGCTACGCAAAATACCGTGTTAACGTGAATAAATCTCAAATTAATGATTAATCGAAAACCAACATTTGTCTAGTCGTGGCCGAGTTGTGCACAAAACTCATCGAAAATGAGCTTGAATGAATTGTGCCTTAAAAACTCTCATAGAAGACATTTGAATGATAGTGTATTTCACGGTTAATGGTAGAGTCCAAAGATTATAACCAAAGTAAATGTTATCGAAGTCTGAATATTTAATGTGTTCTTTATTTCCCAAGGAGAAATTGGATAACCTTCTGTATTATATGTTCTGTTAAATTCTGTCAATATGAACATATAATTACGAATAATTTTAAGCAATCGTATTAAATCAATAACGCTTATTTAAAAATTTTAAAAGGTTTTTGTATTTTTATAGTTGTTCTTTGGCAAAGAAAAGTGGTTAAATTTGCTGTTTTAAATATAAAAATTTGCACCTTTTTAAATACTTTTATGTACTTTTATGCACTTAGGGAGGGAAAATTCCTGTACGCTGGACTGCCCCTGAGGCTATTGCTTTTCGTAAATTCACATCCGCTTCTGATGTTTGGTCATATGGCGTTGTCTTATGGGAGGTTATGTCTTATGGTGAGCGGCCATATTGGAACTGGTCGAATCAGGTAATTTTAATAAGCAAAAATGTACTAACAGTATTGCAATAATAGAATTTTTTTCAATAATAAAATAGGATGTTATCAAAAGCATCGAAAAAGGCTACAGGTTACCAGCACCAATGGATTGCCCAGAGGCACTTTACCAGTTAATGCTTGACTGCTGGCAAAAACAGCGAACACATCGTCCGACCTTCTCTAGCATAGTTTCAACATTAGACAATTTAGCAAGGCAGCCGCAAACATTGCTTACCACTAGAAGCTCACCGGAAAATGATGGCGCACATATCATGGATCCACAGCGCGGCCACAACATATTTATTAGTACAGATCTTTGGCTGGAGAGCATAAAAATGTCACGATATTCACAACATTTCAAAGAGGCTAATTTAGTAACTGCGCAGCAGGTAATATCTATCATCACTCAAATCTTATCTTGTACCAATACTTTGTTATATATTCCATTTTGAATTGCTACAGATTTCAAGGTTAACTGCTCAACAATTGTCGGATATGGGTATTACATTAGTAGGACATCAAAAAAAGATTTTACATCAGGCCAGACAGCTGGACACTATAATTTAGCACTTTTATTCAGTATATAAAAACGTATATAAATAAATCGAATTGTAAATAAATTTTTAAGAATGCATTGATTAAGCGTTATGCATTAAAAAGGGCTGGGCGTAGATTTTTTGGCATGAAGATCAGCCGAATTATATATTAATATGATTTTAATATTGAAAGAATGATTAAGTGATAGTTCATAGATTAGATTTCGGAAAACAACAAATTAAAAATATGCTTAATTCACATAATTGCTTAATTTTTAAGAGAATGTATTATTTTAACAGCTTTTTTATAATAGAAAATGAATATCAATGTAATTTTAAAAATGTCAAAAAAAGAAAAATTAAATTAATTTATTTTAATTGAACTCATACTGGATTAACTCATTAACAAAAATAAATTGAAACTGAAGAAACATTATTTTAGTGCCCAAGTCTGTATTAGATTAAACTTTTAAACGGTATTGTGATAAATTGCTCGAATCTTTCATCATTATTAGTCTCTTAAAAGTTACTGTAATAAATGCAGCTTTGAGTTAAAAAAAATTTAATTTTTTTCCATTCATCCACAGCAGAAGCGTTCACAAGCATTACAATATTATTTTGCTTTATCAAAATTCGTATAAGGAACAGAAAAGAGACAAATTACATTTTCATACTGACAATTCTTTCAATATAAAGAGCAGAATAAACATTTTGCTTTATTAATATTAATACAAAAAAACATATAGAGCCAATTTTCAATTTTATACTGACAGTTTTTTCAATATTAAGAGTTGAGTCACATTAGCAATATGCAAGTGTATGTCTTAAACTTGTGATGCAAAATTTTGTTTAATTTAAATTTTACACATTTTATGTTTCTGCGACTTGTCTTGCGAAAAAAAATTTAAAAAATAACCGTTCACTAGTACACATTTCTACAAACAACAAAAATTATTTAAAGCTTAAAAAGTATCTAATTAAAGAACTTCATAAAATTTCAAAGTTATTTCAATTCACGATGTAAAATGTTGTGGTTCGTGATAGCATATTTTGAAGTCAATCGAGCTGTATCGCTTTTCTCTTCACATTTTGTTTTCTGATGACATTTCTTAAGTTTTGTTTAAGTTTGTTTTTTGTTTTCAACTTGTATTAGAAGTGCCATCAATAATAGTGCCAACATATCAAGTTGTTAAAAATGTGCGGAAGGTGTCATGCTTCGTATTCAAATATCACATACATTATTTTATGTGATTCGTTTTTGTAACAGTTACAGAATTAATAGTTTTGGAAAGTTTCGATTTTTACAGCCATTCAATTGAAATATTTTTTACTATGTAAAAATAGACACCAAAACAAAAAAACAAACATTTTCTGAAAGTTAAAAGTCAATAGGATGGATTTTATAAAGAAAAATTCAATCTATTGTTTTATCATTAAACTTGATTCTGTAGAGTATCCACTTAAAAACAAAGAATCAAATTTTTAATATTTACTGTACAAAAATGTAACGGTATGAAAAATTTGTTTACAACGATTTAAGATTATTTCATAGTCTCAAAACTTAATTCAATTAAGTATAATTGAAGTAGCTCTATTCAAAAATATTTATGCATTAATAAAAAACTGATTAATTTTTATTCTCGTTGGCCGCTATGTTTTGTGATTAGTTGCAATTTCAATTTAAAAGTTTGTAAATTCACACTGGGTGTTTTGGAGTTGAATTCAAAATAAAAATAAGTACGCATATAGGACATTGTTTATTATAACTAAATATTATATCTAGCATTAGTGTAATATGCAGCTTGTAATTATTGTATTCTCATCTGCAAAAATAAAGAAACAAAATTTATTTACATACCATATACCCACATTTAAAAAAAATTAAATTATTTGCTTCTTGATTAGATTTTTTATACAGTATTACATGTAAACTTAAATCGTATTATTATTATATTTAGAAATATTTTATGTACATAAACAATGAATTTCGTTGAATCTTAATGAGCGGCGACTCCTTTAAGTTCTAGTAGTGAGTTAGTAAAAGTCGCTGATAATTGGGCGATATTTGGTATATCCAAAAATATTTTAATTTTCGTATAAGTATGAATTTCATGTATTTTGTTAATCACACATCGAACAGTAAAGTTTTGTGTTTGACCACAAACACCCTGTATATGATATTTGTAATTTATACAGTTAAAATCAAAAATATAAATTATCAAATGAACATAGAAGAGAAGAGTGAACTATTTTCAACTATTTGTTATTATTTCCATTACAGCGTTGGTTTCTTAAGTTCCAGGGCTTTGCCATAGTGAGGATTGAGATTGTTAAATAGTTTTGTGTGGAAAGTTTTGAGTTAATTTTTTATTTATAATGTGGTCTTCTTTACTGCTATATTTTGTCATGCATGGCAAAATAATAGAATTTAAACTGTCGAATAAAAAGTGTTATTGCGTTTAATATTTTATTTGTGATCTGCAAGTCTCTTCGGCTGTATAATAATGCTAAAAATCAGGCTTCAAGAATAATATATGTAAAAAATTATTCAAATATCTCTTTACAACCAAAGTTGTAACTAATAAAGTATTTTTGCATACTATTTGCTTATATATAAGACTTGATATCCACATGAAGCACTCCCTGCGTTAGAACCTTAGTGTATGTGAAGTCTGTAGTCTACTGTAGTAATTTTTGCAACTCCCCGTTTTTTTCTCTGCCGCCAGTTTGAAGCTCTATAAAACCATGTTGAAGTGAAAAATATATTTTTTTGAATTTTTTTATCTTGTAATTTGTTCAATTCTCTACAATAATAATAAAATTTTGGAAAAATGTTTATTTTTGACTGAGTTATGAATTTTTAAAAAAAGGTCCGTTTTCTCTGCCGCGAATGTTTTGTCCCTCCTTAAAGCCACTAATATTTACGAACTTCTTTTCGAAGTTTTCAGCGCATATATACAATTTTTCATCTTCTATCAACTTGGAAGGAAAGCTGTTTCCCGCGTTTAAAATCCAAATTTCACGCCTATTATCTTTTGGCATAAGAAATCTAGAAATTCCATTTTTTTTTTTAATTTCACACCCGACGTAATCACAAAAGTTCATCACACTTAAGTTAATAAAAGATCTATGAAATTATTTAAAATAAATAAAACTCTTACGCGCTACCAATGCATATAAAAAAGTTGACAAAGTGTTCAAAAAGCTAGCAATTGACAAAAGACACAAAACAATACCGCAGAAAGTAACTGGTAATCAAAAAAGGACTATAACAATTACAAAACAAGTGAAAAAAAAAACCCAGGGAAATTTTTCACACATAAGCGAAGATAATTTATTTGGGTTATAGAACTGGATAATTATGTGGAGTCAAAGACTTCTGCAAGAGGGCACTGAAAGTAGTGCATTTTTAAGACTCAGTATCTCCTAAACGACTTGACCTATTTTGTTTAACTTTGGTATGTGACCTGACCTGACCTGTGAAATGACCTGACCATGCAACAGAATTGAGGGTATTTAAAATTCAGAAAACTTCCATCCATTCCAGGCGCTTTATGCGATCAACTAAGTCTGATTTTGATGAAACTTACTGAATAGATCCTATGCTTTTAGAAATTCTTATGAAAAGAATCAAGGAATGAGCCGAAAGCAAACGAAGTCAAGAACCAAAGACTAACGAAAAAAAATCAAGTTTAACGAATACGAGCAGAAGCTATATAAAGATGAACAAAAACAAACCGAACGGTAGCAACCAAAACTAGATTTGAGCGAATAGAATCCAAAAATCGAATCAATCCCAAAAAGATTTTTTATAATTCGAATTTTTTTCCAAGTTAAAAATGCATTTTAGTTATTATGAATTAACTTTTAATGCATTTTTCTCGTCATGCCTTTTTTCAAACTGGGTGCCAATTTTCCTCGGAAACTAGGCGTTGGATCGAGACGTGGAATATGTTAATCCTCATGTCCGGCAGGCACTGTTCTACGGAAATTTGACTTCACAGTTTCGACGGAGTAAAGGGAGGGGGGATCCAAAAAATATTAAAATGAGGGCAGTTTTAAAAATCGTCTTTTTTCTGTGCTCGAGGCACAATCCCGAGTAACATACGCTAGTAAAAAAATAAAAAAATGATAAAACGAAAAGTTAAAAACCTTACCAAAATCATCAAAAAGGTAAATATTTCCGTGTAATTACCACATTTTTCAGTTTGAACCTGCCACAAAAACAGGTTAAACTGACATATTAATCTAAGACCTAAGATTTGTTTCAATTAACCAGAATTTTTTCTCTAGGTCTAGGATTATCTGAGTTAAGGTAAGGTTTTTTGTACTGTGAAACATCACATAATAAGAATATTTTTAAAAAAATTATATTTAACAATATCATTTTATGTATCTTAAAAACTAGTACAAATTTCATAAAACTTAGTATTGGATTAAAAACAGATATTTAAAAAAATCATTAGTTATTAATTATGATAGGAACTAAATTGAAGCTGGTAGGTCTATGTTTTGGGCGGCAATTATTCCCATGTACAACAGGTAGAGAGTGTTGCGCCGCCCCTGGCGAAAACATTACTCAAAAATATCTTTATTGAAATTATGTTCATCTTCCTGACCCAAACAAACAGCATCTGAATCAGAATCTTATTTATAGATTTGTATTGAACACCCACCTTTATCTAAATTAAAGGTGGGTGTTCAATACTCATTACAATCATGCCTATAAGTTTGACAGGAATCTGAATTTAAGGACTCATTTTTCGATATTTTTTGATTTGTAACATTTTGTTGATTGAAATTATTTTAATTGAGTTCCTATGACGTATAAATTAAGACCCATAAAAGTATAACTTATTCAAACAGTGGCGTTCCTTTCATTAGGCGTTGTAATAAAAATGTTAATTTTTAACTTCTTAAGATCATTGAACTAATATATAATTCAGATGTCGGATTCCGATATCTTGGGGTTTGGCTTTAAATTATTTCGCGAAAATCTTGGATATAAAACTTATACAAATTTGAATAAGGCAATTAATATTTATGTTCTCTTTAAAAATCATATATTATAAAAAAAATTAATTAAACTTTTTAAACCGTTGAAAATTAATCTTTTGGATTCAGCGTAAAATTGGATCATGCTCATAAAACCAGAAAAGATTTGAAATTTTAATTTTAGCAATACAGCTTTATTTGCATCGCGTTCATGGTAAATTATTTTATTTTAAAAGGCTATAAAGCCGGAAAAAGTAGATTTAAGATCAGGTAAGTGACCTTACAACAAATTGTTTCTTACTTTTTCCTGTTGTTGAGGCCAAATCAACAGTTAGTTCTGAAAGATAACATATTGATGAACAAATTACGATTTTTTATTGATTTACGCTTTTTGCGTGTACATGTTGAAAAGAAAAAAATTCTACAATTTCCTTCAAACTAAGACTTAAGACTTTTTGCAGCATCATCTACTCCATCCGAAAATGAAAGAAAAATCTCATTTCAAATGTACAACTTTCTCTAAAAAAAAACTTTTTAAAACTTTTTTTCAATTTTTTGTCAAAACTTTGTACATTTTATTAAAAAATATGGAATGTAAATCTATTCTAAAAATCATACCAATGAACAACTTTCAAAAAACTTGTGTAAGAGTTACGAAGTGTGGATCAAATCAGGGATTCCACGGAAATGTCCTTTTACGAAAATTTATTATTGAAATCTCATCGAAATCTTAAGCAATCATAGAATTTTGATTGATGTCCTGCAAGCAGAGAGAGAGAGCTTGCGCGTGCGAGCAATTTATGCAAAATCAAAAAGTTATCACATCAAAGTTTTACCGATCACCCACTGCAACGCCTCTGTAGTTGTAAAATGTTCTAGAAGAGCGTATTTACCGACCCGGTTCTCCGGGCACGTTGCCGCTGACGGTGTGCACAGAAATGCTCAGTAGTTGTTCGTTAGATCGCCTGTGCAGTGCTTTCTTGATTGTGCGTGTTTTGCAGACGGTTGGATTCTCAAGAAAAGCTTTTTCGAAATGAAAATACCCAAAAAATTGTTCTGTCAGTAAAACAAAAGAAACAAAAAAAATGCAGTATTGTAACGTATTATAACGAATTTAAAAAGGAGATTTATTTTTAAATACTGTAAGTTTAAAGAAAAAAAAAATTACTTTCGTGCGTTTGTGCATCATATGCGTGTGGTTGTGTAAAATTACCCAGATAAATTTCTAAATGCTTAACAGAAATAATTGCTCTAAATGCATTTCATAATGTTCAAAATGCTCTCGTGAAGAATGAAAAGGTTTAAATGACTAAAAGAAGCAAGATTTGTAGAATTTGCAACTGTAGAACAACATTCACAAAAGTCAACGTTTACATTTTTGACTAGCATACACAATAACCAACGAAGTGTGTTTGTTTTTGGACTGATTTCCTAGTATTTCCTAAATATTTTCTTTGCATTGCTCCAGAGAGAGAGAATTGCAGAGAGTCTCTAACACCGTATTTTTTTTTTTAATTTTTTAAACACGGATTGCAGCTGGGCACAACTGGATGAAAAGTTCTTAATTTAACATAATTTTACGTTGCAGGCATTTGTTTTGCTGGTTGGGCTCCATTAAATAAATGACAGCAGCCGCATCTCTATTTAATACGGCGTAAGCTATAACAATGTATGTATAATAATAAGAAAGTTTTATATATAGCTCATATAATGTTCCACGAACATTTGAAAGTGTGCATGTGTTTTTTACAATCACCCTCTCCCTCTGCATTATGATCTTTCGATCACTAGAAATCAAATAAAATATTTAAAATAGTGCTCACGCTTCAAGTGAGAGATCCTTACATGCTGTGTCAACATGCCTTAATAAAAACGAACTTTGTTTAAAATTAAGCCACATTTTTTTTTACCCAGTAATTTCAGCATTTCAACAGCAATATTTAAAATATAGGAGGCTTCTAAACGAATGTTTTGTTGTGGAAAGAAATAATGTTTGTATGCATATTTTTTTGTTTTTTTTTTTTTTTTGTTTTTTTTTTTTTTTTTGTTTAAAACATTTTTCACACATTGTATCAGACAAATAAAACAATACGATTTGTAAGTCAAACAAATAACAGTAGAAAAATAATTCTTGTTTTTTTTTTGGATTCATTGTACTTGTCCAATTCTATTCTACGAATAGATTCTATTCTATTTGATGTTTCAATAGCAGTAACAATAGAGAGCAGCTTCTACAGCTTTTTCGCACTTTCTCAGCATTAACCTATATGAAGCCACGACCTATATCTTCAAAAAATGTAATGATATGATATCCACCAAAGTTTGGGTAGGGCCCAGGGACAACTCAGGACGTAACTACTAATCATGCATACCTAACCATGCATTACTAGACTTTCAATGTCTTGTAACCATGCATTACAAGACTTTTAAAGCAGTATGCGGTTGAAACTTCAAATTAGAAAGTCACGTTATAATTGTTGCTGTTAAAATATTTCATTGCAAGTTTAATTTATGTCAGTTTGGTTCTAATTTCACCGCATTAATACGGAGCGGGGCGAAAAAGAAAATCGCATCGCTGGGATTGCTGTTAAAAAACTTGACATATCAAGAATATTTGTGTACCATGTAATAAATCGGTTTTTAGAATCATTTCAAGTAGAGGACAGGGCAGGAAGTGGACGTCCGCGTGTTATTCGTACGACTGGAGTCATACAAGTAGGGGGGGGGGGGTTACTCTGTAGTTCGACTCGAACGTAGATTTTTTCGAACTTGAACGTTTCACACTCAGTTGTTCCAGTCTCGAATTACAAATAAATTGAAATTGTCTTGTTCTTCCTTAATTATGTCTATACTTTTTTGAGATTTTCTCACATATGGCAGCAGTGCTGCCTACTTTCTTAAAATTTAATCGAGCGCTGATCAGAGTGAAGTAGTGAGTACCGATTCTCTTTCTACTAGAATTAAGCGTTCGAGTAGAATTGGCTTACGAGTCGAACTACAGAGTAACCCACCTGTACGTGAGCGAATTCGCCGAAATCCCTTAAGGAAGTAGAAAATTATGTCTAGAGAGATGAGTATGTCTACTAGATCCATGTTCCGACTAATCCGTGATGACCTCCATATGAAAGCTTTTCGAAGGAGCACTAGTCATCTTTTAACTCCACGGTTAAAGCAAATAAGGTTGGAAAGATGCAACAAGCTGTTGTAGTCGCATGCAAGTACAAGCCACCACAATATCCTTTAATAAACAAAATGACAAAGTCCATGCTAGAAAATCTCAGGAAGCAAAATATACAGTACATTGGGTTCAGAGAGGTCATCACTCCATGGTTTGATGGGGTGTCTCGTGCAAAAGCGTCATATCCCTACAGTTTTTTGAAAATGGTGTAAAAACTGGAGCGAAAGTGTACCAATAAGATATCTAAGAAAGCGTTGTTAAAAATTTAACAACTGAACTCTTCAGTGAGGAACACTATGACTTCCAACAAAACTTTGCAACAGCTCATAAAGCTAAAACAACGCAAAAGTTGTTGCGCCAGAATATTCCAGCTTTTATTAAGCCTTAAGGAAGCCCAGACTTTAATCCTCTTGATTACAAATTATGGTCGGAGCTAGAGAGTATGGTTACAAAGTTCGCCACCGAAATGTAAAATGTCACCAGCAAGCGCTTATTGCAGCAGCGTCATCAATACCAATTGAAAACATACATACAATTGAAAACATCGGTGTGAATTCATATTGGAAATTTTTTAATTGTGCATGTATTTTATATCATTACTAAAGGGTCGCTCATAAATTACGTTACCAATTTAAGGTGAGGGGAAAGGGGTTCAAAATTTACTACGATAAGTAACGATGGGGGGAGGGGTCTCAGATATTGTAACGTGACCAAAAAAAAAAAAAAGAAAAACTCAAAAAAATCACAATAAATAACGTCACATCATTTCAAAACATTTTTATCCTTACATCTTTAGTTTGACCGTCTAAATTGATGGTTAGCTATTACAAGTGCAGTAAGAGCATTATTTTTCTTTACCTGCTTTACGGCAGTTGACTATTTTTTTGCTCGTTCATATTATATTTGTTGCTTTCTTTCTAATTTGATTATTGGAGGGCCTGATGAGAAACCTCGGCATAAAAAAAATTATTTTTAATGCCATTGACTTTTAAAAAAAAATAAAACTTTTTTTAAATTATCACAAATGCATCTTATCAGTCTACTTTATATACGGTAGAGATGAGAATGGCTCCTCTCAGTAGAACAGAGAACAAAAAACATCTATGAATTGAAGACATGAATGAATGAATGAAGGTGATACACTTCGCGTCAGCAGAATAGGTTCAATGATATAAAAATGATTTTTTCTCACAAAAAGCGCATAACAGAAAACTTATTACTGTAGTATTTTCTAAAATGTTTTATTATGAAAAGTTATACAACGAAAAATTGTGCCATAAAAATCGCTACTAATAAAAATTTATAAAAGTGGTAAGAATGGGAAGGGAATGGAAGTGGAATTGTGGCAAAATGGGACAAGGAACGAATACGAATAAAAAAGTTAAAATTGAGGTGTACAAGAAACAGAACCTAAGTACTCATGAAATCGCTAGTAAAATCGGAAGAAGTTAAAACGTAGTATGCATTTTTTTAAGAAATAAAAGCGACTTTGGAAAAAAACATGAAAAGGTGTGCTTATTCGGTGGCATGAGGTGAAGATAGGAGATCAATTATTCGATAAGCCTCCAACTCTTGCCAGTCGGCGACAAAAATCAGACATTAAGATGCGAAAAAGGCCAGTTTTTCAACCGTGCGAAGGATAATTAATAGTGCTCTGCACCAAACAACACCTAAGATTAAGAAAAAACTACAACTTAACCCTGAACGGCATGAAAATCGGTTGATTTTATTAAGAATCACATAATTTGGAAGAGAGAATGCCAGTTTTCTCTGACGAAAAGAAATTAAATTGGGATGAACCAGCTGATTACAACTATTACTTTCATAATTTGCGAAAAAAGAAACGATTTTTAACTCATCCCCATACACATAGAGGTGTAATTGTTTGGGTGGCTATATTCCCTACCCCATATCATATTTTGAAACTGTTGAACTGAAGTTTCGAACTTGCAGAATGACGGGAAACTTGTATAAAGCGAACCTAGGATAAGATTTCCCAAGGTTTCAAAATATGTTTGGACCTTGGAAAGGATTTATCAACATTATAACGCTCCTATTCATACGGCATGTTGCGTTACAAGCTGGATCAGTGATCAAAATATTCAACTTATATCATGGACTCTAAACTCTCTGGACCTAAACATTATTTAAAATGTTTTAGGTTGGTTTTTCAGCACATGTACATCAGACCTTCATCATGCTTAAAACAAAACAAAAACACAAATTTGCCATTACAGCCCTTGAAAGGACTTTGACCGAGCTTCTTATGATTTGAACCTACATGTTTTATGCCGACTCCATACGGCTAAAGTGCATGTTCTCTCTGAGTTTTGCCATTGTCTGCAGAGAAGTGGCGACCGATCAGAAAATTTGTTATTGAAAAACACTTTGCCACGAATCGAAAGTGTTTGGGAATCGATCTCGCGCTCCGGGCATGCAAGCCATACACTTAACACACATGCCACGGTCACCTACATCACGCATAGAATATACATATTCAGACCTATTCTACAAACCGATTTGATATAGAATCAGATTTGTTTCCGCTCATTGGTGAGAAGAATTCTGATATTTACTTCGAATCGGAACTTATCAAAACAATTAGAAACAAGGTGTTCTATAATCCAATTAATCGGAATTTTTATCAGTTTTTATCCGATCAGCTTTTTGGCTGTGAATTTAATTCCGCGCTTTCATTTTGTTACAGTCAATTTGTAAGGAGAGCTAACTAATCGTTTTTAATTTACTTACAATTAAAATTATAATTTACCATAGGGGTAACCACAAAAATAATTTGTAAAACTGTATCATTCAACAACTCGTAGAAAAGAATCCGGACATCACAAGCGGCTACACAAAATGGAGACCGCGTTAAGAAAGATGCTCATTGGCAGGATATCACGAAGATTCTAAGCATCATGGTCTCGTTCCTTTGATCTTCTGTTAATTTTCTTTGTTCTTCGTTCCAAGTGGTTCAACATAGTGGTTATAGTTTTGGAAACTGTGCGTCTAGCCAAATCTAAGTTTTCATCTTTTACATCGATTGTTAACCACGCCCATTCCTTTACTTAAGCGATAATTTGCAATTATTTTATAAATGGTTTTTTATTCAAGAACTAGCTTGTGCTTTTACTGCAATTTACTGAATTGCATTGTGCAATTTACTGAATTAAAAATTACCCCGTATCATAAATTTCTTAGTGTATCATTGACTCCTCTGCTTAGTTTTCTCTTCTGAATGATTTTCTATCTCTAACAAATTTAGAGCTAATTATATGTTGAAAATAAAACTAGCTATTACATAAAATGGTGGTGACCGTGGCATGCAGGTGTGCGCTTAACAGTCGTTATCCAAGTTATCCAAGCATGCTTAAAAAACAGTTGTTTATTTAATAAATTTCCAAGTTGCGTAGAACACAAAAAACAAGTGTTGTACAATAATACTTGGAAAGACTTGCATTAAGTAAGTGTTTTGCAATCATACTTGGAAAACGCTGACAACGATAATAGTTTCAAAGTTGTGATGCTCTCATATATATATATATATATATCGCACACTAAATACAAAACAGTCACAACTCAAAATTTTTTATATCGAATTTTTGTTATAAATCAATTTATAAAACACATCGCACACTAAATACAAAACAGTCACAACTCAAAAAACATAACCTTTCAGGAGAAGCGAAAAATAAAACTCTTTGGTTAGAACTGCAGAAGAAAATCAATTTTCATTTAAGCACATAAACTCCATTCTTCCAATTATTGAAGAAAGTAATGAAAAATCAAGTGAGATATGGGTTTTGTGAATCGATTTATAACAAAAAGTCGTCATCCAAAAATTTTGAGTTGTGACTGTTTTGTATTTAGTGTGCGACATATCTGACTATATTTTTCGTTATTTTCTTCATTAACTGGAAGAATGAAGTTTTTGTGTTAAATGAAAATTGTTTTTCTTCTGCAGTTTCAACCAAAGAGTTTTATTTTTCGCTTTTCCTGAAAAATCATGTTTTTTGAGTTGTGACTGTTTTGTATTTAGTGTGCGATATAATTGTATTTTATTTTCATTTTGTTCGCTCAGCAGAGTATCCGACCCATATGCGATGGTTCGCGCGTTCAATCCCTGGTGATGGCAAACACAAACTTGTTGATGGCATGCAATTTTCCATATAAATATATGCTTAAATTTTAACAAACAAAAATATAAAAGAAACAGTTTCGAAAGTATCGTAAGTGTAGACGTAGAATTCCGTTTAAGTTGTAACCTCTTGTACTTTATCTCTTTGGTCCAATAGTTTTGTTCATTTTGCACGTATTTTTATTGATCTTCCAAAAATTAAAAAATAAATGGATAACACTCAATTATGGACTACTTATCGAGGCCAAAACAAAGAAAAAGTTTAAAAGTAAGTATGATTAAATGAGCAAGCAAAAAGAAACAAGCAAAATTTCAAATTTTTTCGATCATTTTGTTAAGTTTGACAGGTTGAGTTCATTGACTTAGTTGAAAAGAAGGCGAAGCAAATGCACTTTCCATTGGTGCCACTTTCGTCTCTGCCCGATATATAGTTTGCGAGCTACAGTCAGTTTAACTACTAATTTCAAATTAAAATTAAGACCCCGATTATAAAATAATCGTATGGTTACTATATTTCACGCTGAGCACATGTCCTTTCCTCTCGTCTCAGTCTGATATTTAGTTTGCTAGCTACACTTTCTGTTCGAAGTATAGTTTGCAAACTACACTCGCTAGTGCTAGTGGGATGTGGAATCCAAATTAATTTGCATTAAAAACAAAAATTAAAATTTTACGCCATCTATTGGGTAAAAGCATAAAAAGAAATATGATCCAACTCGTTTTTTTCATAACAGTTAAAACTAACCGGATCACAGACCCATTTCGTTAAATTTGACAGATTGAGTTCATTGACTGAGTTGAAAAGAGGTTCATGAACTCTGGTTTCAAAATAGTATACTAGAACAGTAGTGCATACATAAACCCAATGCGAACATGCTTGCAATGCTGCCAAAGCGAATCAATCAGTTCGTGCAAAACCAAAGCATACAAGCATAAACAATGAAAGAAAAACAAAGAAAGCAGCAGGCACATAAGCAGCTGATGATTGATTTTTTTATATGAAAACATGCATTTTTGTTCTTATATTTTACTATTTTGTGACTTTAATATAATAGTGACAAAATCCAAAATTAGATATTCATTCAGCACAGGATATATCTGATATTTAGGTATATATATTATCTTTGAACGAAGATTATTAAAGGCTGTAGGGATACCCTAAAGTATTCGCCAAAAACGTTGCCTAATGACCTTGAAAAAATCTGTTAAAACCCCATACAAACCGCGCTGTAAGACGTAATTCTACGTCAAAATAAACAAAAATAAAAATGTTCCTTCCGGTTTGAAATTGAACCTTGGATGTCCAAATCACAACAAATCAAATAAACAAGTGGCTTACCAACTGAGCCACGGGATAAAAATTTTTCGCGAGTGCTTATTGATTTGTTGAATGTAGCACACTTGGAAAAAGCTTATTAAAACACTGATATCCAATAGTAAAAACAACACTTGGATTAAGCTTGAAGTAAGGAAAATTATTCCAAGGGTTCACTTTCGTTTCCAACTATTACAAGTAAGCGTTCTACAAAAGTAAATGAAAGCGTTATCCAAGCTTGAGGCGTACGTTTTTAAGCTTGTTTAAAGCATATTCCAAGCTTATTTGGCTGATTGGGCATGATAAATTTTGAAAAATTTCCAACGATCAATGAAATAAGCGACGAAAAATTTTAAAAATTATTCCTGACTCGCGCATTCATCGTTTGCCAATCAAAAAGCGATCCATCTTCCAAAGAATCTTTGAACGATTACGCATCGCTACTGCATCGTAAAATTAACTTTTTTTCCAATCGGCTTCCAAATGTTTGCAGTGACAATAAGAAGATCGGCCAAAGGCCTTTGAAGGGTCGAAATGGTCAATTCGGTTTTGGTAAAAAGGAGGACATTTGGGACCGAAAGGAGGACATTTCAGTTATAGTGAAAGAGGAGGACGTTTCCTGCTTTAGGGTACCATCTGGTAAGCCTATTAATTGTGTTTGTATTCCAAATATGTCAGAATAAAACTTATTTCTTAAAAGTAAAAAACATTGATTTCATTTTAACAATTAAATTATTTTACGCGTGCGTTTGATTGCATATTTTTAAATTTTTATAGAGACCGTATATCACTTTTAAAATTACTCTATTTTCGATAGAGAAAGCGCAATAAAAGTGTTCGCAAAACCGTTATATCAATGCGAATGAGTTAGTCGTGAAGTATGCAATAAGGCTTCACTAGCGATTACTTTCTGTGTACTTATCATAAAAATGATAAAATTTGAGTTTTGACAGTTTTGCACGAAATGAGTGCGATATGGTAAAATTAGACACTATTTTGTTCTAAAAAGCACTATTTTTCTCTATAATAAGGCATGATCTCAAAACGTCCAATTCCATCCCTGGTGCAAACATAATAGTGGTATTCATGCAATGCCGAAAACGTGCCGAATATGCCGAAAATCGGAAAAAGCGTAAACGCCGTATATCAACTGTCAAAATTTGTATGGAATTTGATATACGGCAAAGTTCCCAGTTTTCCTCACGGCAAAGAGTTGTTGCCACCTTTCAAATATTCATTACAAACTATAAACTTCTTACTCAACTTTCAACTTGAGAATCCTTTTAAACGACAAATTGCATGTTGTCAGTTGTCGAATAATAAAATAATTTATCTGGAATTTTCGTTGTCTTCACCTAAATTATGAAACAACTTATTTATTTATTTATATATTTACTTTTCAGCTCATTTATTAAACCAAAGTGGCCACTTTTGCGATATAACTTTAAGAACAGCTGATTGATATACGCCACTAACCGAAAAATACAAAAAAGGTGCCTCATGCAAAAACAGCGTATATTTTCCGATATACGGCATCGGAAAATATTCGGCATTGCATGAATACCACTAATAACACACACAACGCGTAAGATGCTCGGTCAAAGTCCTTTCTAGGGCTGAAGTGGCCAATCTGTTTTTGTTTTTATTACATAAATTTACAAATTTTTAATTATTTGTTACACTTCTCACACCAAAGACTGAAAATATTTTCACAAAATAACTCAACAGCTGATTTTAACAGTTTGAATCAGATTTTATTTTGTTTCGAACTTAGTATTTTCGATCGGAAAGCAGAGCACCTTCTCAAATCCGATTCGGAATGCAATTCCGATTTTATCGCAAATCCGACAGATCTTCATTCATTCATGTATTCAATTTTCAAGAGTGAGTTTTATTTAATTTCAAATATATCGGAATAAAAAGTAATATTTAAATAACTCTATTTTAAGAAATAATATTCACAAAAACACTGAACTTGGTGCTGCACGGGTGCAGCCTTTACGGGTACTCTCTCAAAGACCAGGCGAATTTATAAGCATGAAATGTACCAGTTGTATCCTGAATGGATCAAAATAGAATCCGTTGAAGAATTCTATTAAGAAGAGCCTCTAAAGTGTTTGAGAGCTTCGACTTTTGGATTGATGATGGAAAAGTTTTTATTGATGGAAATAATTGATTTTTAAAATTATTTCTTAAATTTATCTTCTGATGTAGCACATATAAAGGGTATTTTTTAGAGGTATAGAACTTTAAGTTGGTATCACTGTTTTACTCAAGTGTATGTTGAGACACCGTTACATCGAGAAAAACTGACTAATAAAAACTGATTATCTTTTGAATGAAGTCAATTTCATGGCAATTTTAAAATTCATCCTTGTTAACCGACTTCAAAAAGGAGGAGGTTCTCAAGTTGGTTGGTTTCTATGTTTTTTTTTGTTTTTTTTTTTTGTTTTTTGTTTTTTTTTTTTTGTGAATGTATGTACATCGATTACTCCTAAAGTACATGCCCGATTGCCGTAATTTTTTGTCAACATATAGACATTATCAACGCGGAAGTGCCCGTCTATGAAAGGGGGCGGTATTCGGAAAAGGGGCGTGTCTCTATAAGAAAAACACTATATCTCAGTAAATATTGACACTACGGTAATAAAATTCACAGTAAAATTACAAGGGCGAGCACAAATATTAAAAATGACGATCACTTAAGTGGGCGTAATTCTAAAAAAAGGTGTGGCAATATTAAAAAAAACACTGTATCTCGATTACTATTGTTACTACGATACTAAGATTTAGTACAAAGGTAGGTACAAATATAACAAATAACTGCCAGTAATGTGGGCGGTATTCGATAAAGGGGCGTGTCACTATAAGAAAAACACTGTATCTCAGTGAATATTGACACTAGAGTACTAGAGTCAATAAAATTCACAGCAAAAATGCAAGGGTAGGTATACTTATAAAAAATAACGGTCAATTTAGTGGGCATTAGTCGACAAAGCGGTGTGGCAATATTAGAAAAACTCTGTATCTCGAATAATATTGACACTAGAGTACTAAAGTTAACTACAGGGGTAGGCACAGTCATAAAACAATTCATTTCAATAAAGTGGGCGTTGTTTGATAAAGGGGTGTGGCAATATTTAAAACACACTGTATCTAGAATAATATTGACACTAGAGTACTGATATTTAGTACAGAGGTAGGCACACTTATAACAAGTTGTTGTCAATAAAGTGGGCGTCATTCGACAAAGGGGTGTGGCAGTGTGTAAAAAACTGTATAATATTGACTTAAGGGTGATCAAATTCATTGTTAGAATGGGTAGAACTATTGAAAACACTATGACAAAGAGTGTAATATTCTCGACAAAGAGGCGTGTCACTATTATAAACACACTTTATTTCAGTCAATATTGACATTGGGGTACTGATAAAAATACAAGAGTAGGTACTGATAAAGATACTGACAAACAACAGAATAAGAAACGACAGAAAAGCATTTTCCATATTATGAGCATAACTAATTGGTGTTTAATTAATTTATACACTTTTTTAAAATATATCATTTTCTCTAAAAAGAAAGAAATAAAAACTTTTTAACAAAAAAAAAACCTACTTCAAAATCACTACAAAGTAAAAAATAATTTTAATTACTTTTACTATTTATTTCTTGGTCAAATTTGATAATTTATTTATATTCATTATTATATTGGAAATCTTATGATATCAATTATTCTGAATTTTTTTTATTTTTATAATAAATATATTAATTTTTAATGATAATAAAAGCTTCGAAGTCGGCGCTAATGTAATCAGATTTTTTGTGCAGCTGCAACACACATATAGCATTTTAATTAAGGTTTAAGAAAAATTAAGATTACAAATTAATACAGCGTCACCGAAGCAGGATATTCACAAATAAAAAAGTCTTAAATAGAGTAGGGATGGCAAAAATATCATCATTTTATGTCAATGATTAGCGCTGACTAGAAGTTTTTATAATCATAAAAAATTAATACATTTATGATAAAAATAAAAAAAATTCAGAATAATTGATATCATAAGATTTCCAATATAATAATGAATATAAATAAATTATCAAATTTGACCAAGAAATAAATAGTAAAAGTAATTAAAATTATTTTTTACTTTGTAGTGATTTTGAAGTAGGGTTTTTTTTTTGTTAAAAAGTTTTTATTTTATTCTATTTAAAAGTTCTATGCCTCTAAAAAACACCCTTCATTAATGCGGGTCTTTCAATTTAATTGACTCTCGGCCACACACTGTATAAACTGAATTGAAGGATTTTCCCTCAACTGCCAAATATTTAGAAAGAAATTGTTCTTTTTGCGAAATATTTTATTGGTAATTAAAAAAATTAAAAACATTTCTATTGTAATAGAAAATTTCTCTCAAAGGGATCTTTCTTAGAATCAATGTTATTTGATTTAATCTTATTTACAATAAAATTAATTTAAAGGCAATTGTAAACAAATTCAATACTTCTTTTAACAAACGTTTGCTAAAAATATGTTGAGAGCTTATCAAAATATTTGACCATTTGACTACGCAATCGAATTAAGACATTTGTGAGGCAACTTCCCAAAAATCAAAATCTTTTGATTATTCATAAACCAACTCGACAACTGCCAAACTAATCAATTGATAAAGCCATACACGGTCATAATTGTTTTTAATATATTTTTTAATCAATTAATTTTTTTATTGAGTGGTGGAGAGGCGTTTTGAAATGCACTACAAAGAGTAACGGAGGGGGAGGAGGGCTCCAAAAAGTTGAAAATAGGTCACGTAGCTTATGAACGATCCCTTACATCAAAACTGAAATGTGTACAGAAAATGGGTGGCACCTGCCCACGAACACGCCCACCTCCCAACAATTAAATCTTTATAAACCTATAAATAAAAGCTTAATGCAAAAAAGCTTATTTGCTGTTTAGTATTTAGTACTTTTTCAATAAAAAACCACAAAAAAACAGCTAATATCTTTATTTTGTTCTCAAGAACCCGAGTGAATACAAACAAATTTAAACAGTTTGCTTCAGTGACTCCTGCCAAAATCAGCGCGTCAACTATTTCTGCTGGGTTGCCTATTACTGAAGTAATAAAATGTTGAATCCTTATCGTTTTGCAGCACAGACGTTTATACTATTTCACTACCAAATACATACATATACATATTGGTGTATATATAAATATGGCAAAAGGATACAAAAGCTTCATGGCTGCTTTAGTTTATGTTTGCTTAGCCTAGCGTGCGCACACATTTAAAGGATGACATTCGTGGAACGCCGCCGGATTTAATTTAAAAATAAATAGACAAAATAGGAATAAGCAATTACCATGATATTGTTTTACACACCTTTTCGCGAATAAACAAACATTTATTAATGTAACTGTGATGACAATACAATTTCAAAGTGAAAAAAAAAATATAGAAAGTTCGTTAAGTTATCATGTTTTCATATTGACAGCTTAGATGTTTGCTTAAAAGAAAACTCATTGACAATATCCCAAGAGTATGCGACATTATATAAGCAAGTTCATGTCGATTTGACATATGTGCTTGTGACATTATAAATGTCAGTCATCATGTGTTTTTGTGTGCTTTTTTGATCGCTACTAAATACATATGAATATATGTACACATATATTAACGGTTATAATATTACGCATGTGTTTGTTTTTGGGCACGTCTATATTTAACAGCCATGTATACTAAACTTGATTAAAAATAATAAAGAAAATAACAAGTGTCAGGATAAAAACGCATCACAAAAACATAAAAATACTCACTCAAACTAAGTGTGTGAGGATAAATGCAGAACTCAAACTCTGCTGGCAGTCAAGGCAGTATAAGTTAAAGGATATAGAGAGTGCCGTTCGTTTAGACCGTCATCGGTCTATTTTGAACTTATCCACACATGCATTGACAAAAAAAAAAAACACGTTACATTACGTCACATCATCATCTTTATAAATTGTTGGTATTTTTCCTTATAAACAGCACTGTTAATAAAGAACATAACATAATTCTCGGCGTTTTGCGTCTTTTGCTTGTGTGGGTAAAACGTGTTTGCGAGAACAAAGCAACAAGAAAACAACATAAAATCTGTCGCCTAAAAATATGCAAGCAGGTATTTATATATACATAAGCTTGTATTTTGCTTAATTGAATGCATGAAAACATCCTTTAACGAATATATAACTACACTGTGATATGCACTGCTATTCATATGCAGATTCATATTTCTCACAAAAACATTAATTATCTATACAGACTCTATTCAACATAGTATATAAAATTTTTCGAACACATAATGTACACAAATATGTTCTAGTTCTATGAATATAGGAGAAAAACTAACAAAACAACAACAGCAAAAGTATGTAAACATTTTTAAATATAATATCAAGTTAGGAACGTCCTGTCATTCATCTACTATTTTGAGAAAAACTGCTCGATATAACACTAGTTTTATTTTGCTTATTTGCTGATTTCCGAATGTTATTTAAAATATGAGTGTAATTTTAAAGAAACCCTGCAAAGAAAACCTTGCATCTGTTTTTGTATTGCTGTTATGGTAAGCATTCGCCGAAATTCACATTGCAAAGCCTTATGGGTGAAAAGTTACGATATATAAAAGCTAATTTATAACTCGAGCTTATTTATATTTATTTATAACTAGCAAATATTCGCCGTCTGTCTAATTTTTTGTCCAAGTTTTTAATCCTGTAAAATTGACTTGTGGAATTTTTATATATTTACATCGTTTGCAGAAAGCTTATCCAAAAAAAAAAAAACACCAAACGTTTAAGTGAATTTAATATTAGCATTAAAATGCAACAATTTAAGATCATCACTCTGGCTGTGTGACATACGGAAGAGAAATTTGGTAGAATTGAAAATATCGTCAATACAAAAGTGAACTTACGAATATGAAATTATATATTTTATTGTTATCACAAACACTTGCTTTACTACAAAGTAGTTTTATTTGATTGGCGGTATAATTCTAAAATTCATAAATTCTTTTTGAAGAAAAATAGATTAAAGTATGAGTGATGAGTAACACTTTACAACACGGATGTGTGGTAACCTGTAAAGCGTGCTTCAGAGTTATCAGATGCTATGGTTAGTGTGACCACCTTTTTAAGAGCTCATTCAAATCACAAGTATTTTATAAATTTTTTAATATAGATATGCAAACTTAAGAAACCAATCGAAAATTGCAAAAATGTCTCTTATAAAGTTATTGATATTTTTTGGCTTTCTTGAATGTGCATTTTCCAATTGATGCATTTTCATTAAATGTTCGAGGCTGCTGCTTTTCAAATTCATACAATTGATTACAAGTCATTTTTACATTGTACCGTACATTTAGAAAATCTCACAATGTTTCGATTTTCAAAAGTGATTTTTCATCGCTTCAAATTTGATTGTCCAAAGAAAATACCCGCTCAATTGTGGCTGATGTGCCTGGCAAGGAGAGAACGTACGAAACAATTCTCAGCATGTAGTTGTACGGGACCTTTCAATCCAGCATTGATCGGTGGCAGTGCTGTTTTCTTCCCATGATTGGATCTTGTCTACGGTATTATATTTTTCTAAATACGTGAATTGATCGAATAAATCAGTGTCAGATGACTACATAACGAAATTATTGTTCGATGCAATGTACTTTGCGGTACATTCAATAAACTTCCATTCCGGTTGTTGATCAAGTGCACACCAGGCCATGATGTTCAATCCACCTTTCAAGGTAGTTCAACTTGATACTAAAAAACAAATGGTTTAGTGCTTATGATTAAAAATTAATTGCAATTAATATACGAACTGTAGAATTGCCGTGAGGTTTTGCATTCGTTCTTTTGACACTATTTCGTCCACAGCAGAAACTAGATCAATTTCCTTTTGAACTGTGGTGGACAAAAAGGCAGTTTTTTTTAAAGATTGGAGCGTTTTGACAAAAACATCGAGTGCGTGTCCCACTTCCATTGCATTGATGTTGTCACCTTCGACTGTTCCGTTGAAAACAGATGCCTGAATATCAAAAACAAATACATTTTTTTGGGTGCTTCATAATAGCCCATACTTACTTGATCACAAAGGAAAAGCAGCCAAATCTTAGCCAATGTATCCTCAAAAAATATTATCAATTTTGGGCTGCTAATAAATACTCTTTAAGGCCATCAAAAATTCGCAATTCGCAAAATTGATTCGACTGATGAAAAATCCAGGAAACCAGATTTGCTGTAAACCAGCAGTTGTTTCATATTCCACATCCACCGAATCACCAAAGCCTTTCAGTGTCGCAACACATACGGTAAACAAATAGAAGTGTGAATAAATTTTGACTACAACCATCTCAACATCGAAAGGCATTTTGTTCGCACGCTTTCTTTAAAGTGTTGTGAATTATGTGCGCTGCACATCCGACACCAATCAGTTCAGTGTACTGCTACGAATAAATAAAAAAAATTGAACATTTCAGCTCTTGAAAGGGTTTGAGGGTTTTATGGTTTTATCAATATCAGTACAATTGAAATGATACTCAGTACAAATAATGATTTGGAAACTAAATTCTTAAAAAAAAAAAAACAAATTGTCCATTTCAGCGCTTGAAAGGACTTTGACCGAGCTTTTAATGATCAATTATGCTGTGGGTGTGTTATTACATGTTTGCACACAATTGACCGAGAACTGGACCTACATATTTTATGCCAACTCCGAACTGCTAAAGTTCATGTTTTTAAGAAGCTTTATTGGGGATCGTACTCGGGCTCCTTCCTCTTGTAAAAAGAAGCGAACTAATATGGGACACATTTTTGAGTTTCCGTTATCAGACGCGTCCGTCAATATGGTGAAGAAATGGCACTCGTTGAAGTCTTTTTGCAGCTCTTGTAATACGTACGTTGCGAGCACTCCGTGGCTAGACGAAGCCGATCGTAATGCATCTTGGTGATTTTTTGACGTTGTATGCGACTCAATTGATCTGTTCGAGTAAAATTATCACAAATTATCAGCTTTTGGCGTTGTGTTATGTTGTAACTCATAATGAATAAATTATTTAATTAAGTGTTGATACCACGAACATTTTGATATAAGATGCGAAACTGAAGGCAGCAATCTAGGATTTTTGGTTCATGTCGCGAACAGGTAAAGTAGCAAGTCTTGGCTGCGCCGTCGTAAAAATTTGATCAATAACTTTATTGTAGGCTTCAGCAGGCAAAGAAGATAAAGAAAATCGCTTAGAATATAAATTTTAAGAAAATCAATTTCTTAAAAATAAAAACTTGCTTATCCATCTTAGCCATTATACAAAAATACGGGTAACATTGACAGCTGCTTATTTTTTCTTGAGAAGGGAATTGGCTGCTGTCAAAAATTGTAGTCAAAGCAAAACAGTTACTGGCCACATTCCGCTTAGTCAGCTGTTGTGACAGTGTACCTAGGTGAGCTATGTTTTAGCTGAATGGGTTGCTATATGACGCGTCTTAAAGTTGTTAAGTTGACGAAATGTAAGTCTATGCACTACTTATGTATAGCCTATTATACTATTGCAATAATTTATACTATTTATTTATAATTTTTCTTTTTTAAGTGCATATGTATTTCATGCGCATATTTCGATATTAAGTACTTAAAAAATATCTAATATTAAAGTACACTCTAAAAAAGTCATATACATATTTTAAGTATTTTACTATATGTTGAAAATTATTTCCCACCACCTCAGATTGATGTATATGTAATTAATTAACACAGATTCAAAGTTGAAGTTTTAATTTCTGAACAGTTACGACAGTAGCGTCTCCCACCTCATCAGTTTCACTGAGCGCTATCAAAATTAAATTTTACTCAAGTGCTGGCAATATTGAGTATGCTGAATGTGCCCTTTGCATTATGTTGTTTGCTTATGAGCGCTCTCTTCTTCGATATATTTTTTGACAATTTGAAGTAGTCGACGGAATACTACATGTATTTTTGTATCATGATCTCAGCCATCCATCAATTTCTTTCCTAAGCCAACGATCTAAGCAACTGTCAAATTCGAATTTTTGACATTTTGCCATGAGTGCAATTTTCACTTTATAAGTTCAATTATATGTTTTTAATCATAAGGATGGTGCTGCATAATGAGCATGATTGCTATAAGTTTTATAGTAATTTTTTTAATTGCAACTTATTTTAAATTTTCATTGATTTTAAATTTACCAAACCAAAAAAAAAAAATTTACCATTTTACCGAGTCGAAATCTTTTTACCAAATTTGGTAATATTTGACCAAAACGGCAGCCGTGGCTGAAGGTGATCAGTGAATCCGCTATGAGATCGGCTTCTCGATGATGAACATCTCTTTAAAAAATACATAATTGGATTGTTGTCTCAGACATGATCGACATTTTTCCAAATGTTTATATAGCCCACCAATTGCTTGTAACAGTAACGATACCAAATTTTGAAACTTGAAATATAATTTTCAGTATTAAATAGAATAAAAAAAATGTACACCGATCTTTTATGTTAGATGAACGTTTGTCGTCAATAACGCAACTTTGTCTTGAAAACGATTTGTTGCAAATGATTAATTCTGATGAGTTGATAGAAAGTTTTACCACGTTAAATCCAGACACAAAATTTTTTAATATACATTTAAGATTCAATGACACCAAATATTAGGGGTATTCACGATGTGGTATATTTGCCCTTGTATTGTGTATTTTTGATAAATTTGATATTTGAAGTAAAATTACAAAAAGAAAATGTACAGTGTTCAAAATACAACCCTGTAGCAAAAATACAATGGCGAAACCCTATTGTATTCTTTGTAAATTACGTTGTATATTTGATCAACTGATCACAAAAACTTTTTGACTCAGCGTGGCTGAAGATACTGGCTGGGTTGTGTGTTTATTTAATAAAAGTAAATTTAATTCAATGCTTCGTTTAAATTTTTTTAATTTCTCGTACTTCTAAATGATGAACTTCCCAGACTTAAGTGAAGGTTTGTTCACAATGCGTTGTAAATATTGTAAATTTTGTAAGAATTTATCAAAAATACACCACATATTGTTTCATTTTTAGACATAAATGCGTATAAATTATTATTTGGATTGTTAAAAAATCCGAACTAAATGCGCTGTGCTTAAGTAGGCCCCGTGTCGATTTTAGTTTAGTCTAGGACGTAGTTTTGAAGGAGTTTTGTGTTAGTAAGTTCACTTTTATGCTGCTTTAGGCTGAAGTTTGCTCCATTAAATCGACGTGCTTAATCGCATCTAGCGCCATCTTCATCTTCCAAACTGAGTCCTCAAAAATACAAGTAATATGTATAACAATAACGTATAATTTGTATGTACGTTAGTATATTTCTAATTAAAAATAAAGAACTTCTTATATTATTACTATAAAATAAATCCGTAAAATGTGAGTGCGAAACGTTTGATTTTTTTTTTAAAATTTCACAGTATATTTTTAGGCATTTTTATTTTGTGTTTTATTCAAACTTTAAAAATTTTTATGTTTTTATTTTCATTTTGAAATTTTCAGTTTTACAAAAAGTGTTTAAACTTATTTCGTCGTACCTACTATAGTTTCCGTTTTTTATAAATATTTTATAAATATTTTTATAAATATTTATATATATTTGGCACTAAAAATTGTTATTTGCACAATTTAAAATTGAAATGTGACCATCGCTGTTTCTAATTCAGCTTAAAGAAAACCAATATTTCATGTTTTTTTTTCTTTATTAAAACCGGGCCGTCATTTGTGATGGGAAAGAACTAGTTAAATATACAATTTCTTAACTGTCATAGAAATATCCTCCTTATTCGAACTGCATTCAAATTTTTAATACATCCCATTTTTTTGAAAATTAATTTTGGCTTAGCCTCTCATTCAAGCCTCTGTGTCTTAGAGGCTAGAGGATAAAAAATTTTTTTTTTTGTTTGTTTTATAAAGAATCCTTACATGTTATTCAAGCTGAGAATGCTTTACGCAAATCGATGAACTCTCTGTTTGTATTCTATACAATATATTTTTTTATCAAAGTTCTTTGGTGTCAAAATGTGGAGAAAGAAATTCTAGGGCTTACCAACTGAACGGAGAACAACATTGGCTAATGTCAGCTTTTTCTTGTTGTTTTTGGTTTGATTTAATGTTTTCTGTTTAAATTTTAATATCAAATAATGACGTTTCTTCGTCAGTAATGTTCTTCGACAGATGCGATGACATCAAACAATTGTCATTTGGGTCAAGTCCCCGAAGTCCGCTGATAAGCACATAAAAGCACATTTCATTCTCGAGTAGCAAAAACAAAACTAAATATATGAAACATAGGTCAATTTATATGCCAAATTATCAAAGAAAAAAAAATAATATAAAAAGTTAATTCCATGTCAGACTTTGTAGAAATAATGTGTGCAATACTTAGAACACTAACGCGTATGTTGCTTATTTTATGTTAGTAATGTGTGTGGTATGAGCAATATGGTTTTGGCTATCTTCTGTTCTTAGAGGCAGCGTATTCGCCAGAGAATTAAGTTGGGACAAATAATAGAAAACTAACATGCAACAAGTTGATACAACAATTAAATAATGTTTTTACCAAGTTTTATTTCAAGGTAGTTTAAAGTCAATAAGTGGAATTAAATGAAAATTGAAAAAGCAAATGTATGGAAATGTGTCATCCATATTTTGCAAAGCGCACGTGTGTTTTTTAATGAAAATTTATTTTTTAATTATTTCATCTACTGGGCTTAAACCCTTACAAAGAACCCTCTTAAGACTAATTTAATTCTTAATACTTTATTGGTTTCATCTTTTTTGCCAATTCAATGCAAGTCAAACCAAAAATAAAATGTTTTTGTAAAGAACTTAAAATAAATGACGTGTATTTATGGTTGATCAATAAATGGTGTGAACTGCCCTTTTAGACATTTTCATATATTTCAGGTTTTACAAATTAACCATTGTTGACCAATTATTTGACAGTTCTTTTATTAAAAATCATTGATTTAACTGGCCAAATATTTTTGTGTAGAGCTTTACGTATGAATTATCTATGAAATTTCAATTATCTATGAAATTTCATAGTTAAAGTTTTTAGATTGGAACTCATGTTATCATATCTTTTTTTTTTATTTTCTGTTTTGCAGAAGAGAAGCAGGAATTCCCACGCCAAAGTATACAAACAGAACGTGAAAGTTTGGCGTTGGAGGAAGCATCTGGAAGACTTCAAAGCAAACATAACAATAATTTTCTAGAAAATTGTCGCATAGAGAACAGCGACGACAACAACAAAAAGGAAAAAGCTGCAGGAGCAAAAGACACAGAGCAACGAAGACGTCAAAAGAAATTCCAACAACAACAAAATTCGCCGCAATTAGATGAAGAAACTATTTCTTTAGCCGTAGCAACAGAAGAAACTGCAAAATATGTAGGTGCACCAGCTGGCCAGGATATCGAATACGCGAAACCGTATACAGTATATTATCGCACAGGTCACAAAGAACAACATCAAAGTCAACACCCGCACAACAAAAGCATATCTAAGCATTCGCGAGAGCAGACAAAAATCAAAGAACCGCTATGCGAGCAACAAAATCAAGAGCTTGCCGCACGCATAAATGCAGTAGAAGTAGCGCAGCATACATTACACAGATTAGTCGAGGAACCACATAGAAACGAACGGATCAAACAGTTAGATAAACACGACGACGACGAAGCTTCAGGTGCGAAACACTTGATTAAAAAGAAAAAATATAGCAAAACTAGCAATCAAGGCGACCAGCAACGTATAGCATTTAGTGATCAGCAGCGGTCTCAGCCTCAAGATTTACAACACAAACGCAAAAAACGTTCCCGACGACAAAAGGATAAGCCGCAGGAGGAGCAACGTGACAGAGATAAAACGCGGCAATGTTTGCCTTATGCTTCCGAACGAATTGCAGCAGCAAAGTCAGCGACATCGAAGACAAACACTGCTGCAAGTATTGTAAGCTTTAGAGACAATTCACAAGACTTACTCATCACTAGTTCAATAGATGAGGACGATGAAGTTATCGATAGCGATTGTAAAAACGATAACGAAAGGAAAATTGCAGATGATAAAGAGGAGCAACAAGAAATATTAGTTAACAGTAGTGTTTTAAATATTAGTAGTAGTAGTTATAAGGCAAAGTGCACAACTGATGTTGGCGACATTGACGATTGTGGCGTACAAAATACATCATCAATAAGTAAACTAGAAACTCCAGAAACAACATTAACCAAATTTCAAACTAAATACAATAAATCGTTTAATAATCCAGAACAATTAGAGCAACGGACAGAAACATCTAGTCACAGTCAAAGTTCTAGCTGCAGTTGCAGTTATTGCAGCCAATGCAATACCTGCCACAGTAGAATAAGAAGCAATAATAGCAGCAGAAGTAGCAGCAACGCTTGTCACAGCAAGGCTCAAACCGAGGAGAAAAAGTAAGTCCAATTTTGTATAAATTTTTATTGTAAGAGAAAAAATAATTTTTTTCAACTAATTTAAGAAGTATTCAATTCTTTTACAAGATCAAATTCCTTAAAGGAGTTTTGAAAACTAAAAACTTATCGATGATAGAAACAGTTTATTCTCCTTGTAGACGAACATTTTCTTTTGAAGATGAATACAGCCGTAGACAACTAATTAGAAACGATATTTTTATTATAAGACATCTGCCGATTTCTTCTTTAACTTTTATCTATTTTTCATATTGACAATTGCATCTAATCGATTCTCCTTCGGTGCAGGCATGTCTCGTATTTGAGATAGCAGAGGGTCGATAATTAGCTCTGGTCTTCCGAATCAAGGCCCATCGAGGACGGATCAAGTTCTTCCCATTCGAAAAGCTACAGAGCGCAGTTGTTTACTCACAACTTGCTATGAAGAGGGGTCATTCTTCTGAATGGCCAGCGAGCTTTGGGAGATCTCTATTGACGACTTTGTGTACAGCTGACTGTTCATGTGTAAGGCGGTGTGCATGTGCGTGAACATCCGATGAAAGTTGTGCTCGACGTTGTCCTGACTTACTTACTGACTTGCTTAGGTGGCCAGACAACCCGTGGCCGGGTTAGGACCGACTTCATTAGCTCTTACCAGGCGCCTCTGCGTTGCGGACGCCGTCTCCAATTTGTTTTAACAAGCGCAGTTAGGGCTTCCTCGGCCTAGTCAAGCCATCGGAGGCATGATCTTCCTCTTCGTCGTCGACCCTCAGCTTTCGCCTCAGTCTACTCTCTAAGAGCAGCCTTGTTCTTTCCATCGAATGTCCTGGATGGCGGTGATGTCAGCTTTTATTTTTTCGAAGGCTTCCGCCAGTTGAACAGGGACACCTTCCCTATAAAGGGTCCAGACATTCCAGTTGAATATCCGTTCATTATTTGCCGGTTTTCGTTTGCGGTGGTCGTCAACGTAGTAAGGGTTCATAGACGATGCTGGTTTAGTTTTAATTTCATTGGGCAGTACTTATGTGGATAATAGCTTGAATCTGCGGGATTATTTGGACCGAAGGATGTAAAGATATGATCTTTTCCTGCAAATAGTCACAAGGTATAGAGGTATATTTTAATTCCACCCTTGATCTCTTAGTGAAAAGACAACAAAAGAGCTTTCAGTGCTGTGATTGGAAGTGCTGTAGTCGGAAGGAGAGGATCGAAAAAGGTTGGGGGATACATCAGTGAAAGTTGGTGTTGTGGAAATTATGACTAAGAAGGTTTAATTGCAGGAGTGCAAGAGGATTTTAATACTCCGTTAGGCGTGAAGTTTGTCACGTTTTTGTTGATAGTACTTTAATATTTCTGTGGTCATAAACGATAATCTCCTAACTCCGAACTCCGATCCTAATGTTTCGAAAAATCTTGCTGTAAAGTTTTTAATCGACATATAAGTCTATGAAGAGTTTTCATGCCACAACTTTGGCTAGAATAACGCAAGAAGCTCCAGATTTTGTATGGATATGAACCAAATTTTTCTTTTATTTTCTAATTTCAATCGAGTAAAAATGTAAGCAGAAGTTAACATACTATAAGAGCGAGCTATTGAAATTAAAAATGTCGGTTAATATTTGTAAAAATTTACTATTTATAAAGTGTGTGTTACTTTTGTAGAAAATTACGAACAACATTCAGTTGTTCAGAAATTCTGTTTTTGGAAAAATCAAAAATATTTCTCTTTCCATAAACTTATAGAATATGTGCAAAGGTTAGAATATAAGAAATTAATTTGATGCTTTTATTGATCGATTCTTACGTCTATTTATTAAAATATTTTCTCTATACTTTTTCATTGCTTATATGTTTTTAGACATTTTTATAAAGTTCGTCGTCGAAAATATCGCGAGAAGCAAGAGAAACGCATCGATGACATAGACGACTACAGAGTGTCTGTCGTTGCTGAGAGGATTTTAAAAGAATCATCAAATTTAAGAAAACTAAGTGTAAGTGAGCAAAACACCGTCCTTCCGGCTGCAGTTGTTGGCCAAGAAACAGCAGCAACAAATACAAAACCAATAACCGCAACAACAGCAACAAAAGAACCAATCCATGAAATACAAAACTTATGCCAAATTTACAATTTTAACAATAATAATAATAGTACTTTAGACGTTCATAGTTTAAATTTAAGCAGTCAAGACTTAACAAACAATCAGCAACAACAATTACCACATTATCACCAACAACATCCGCGTCAACAACAAGTGCAGCAACAATTTGAACATAAGGACTCTAGTAGAAATAATAACAACGTCTTTTCATCAGCGGAAAAAGCACAAAAACGTTCACCAACATATGTTAGAAGATCCTCAACTGCAGCAACATCAACAACAGTAGCACCGTCAAAACCATCAACTTCATCACATCAACAAAATTTCACTGAAACTGAACCAAAATCCTTACACAGTCATAGCAGTAGCAGCAGCTATGAGCTATTGATCCGAAAAGCCAGCAACAGCAGCAGCAAACTCAACAGTAACAATAGCAGTCGTTGCGATATAACCAGAGAGAATAGTACATTTTGTAGTTTCGGTGTTGGTGTTGTCAGCAGTTTTATTGATAGCATTGAGTACGCCGGCTCCCTCACACTAAGGTCAGAAAAGCGTGGCGACGCGGAGGAAGACACAGATTGTGAAAGTTGCTGCAGTGATCTGCAGCAAGAAGAACAAACACATACACATACGCACGAAACAGCAAACGACGAATGGGCATCAACAATTGCCGCTCGCTCGAATTCAAGTCGTGATACCTGCGCAGAGTTTCCGCCTAGTGGTCAAACTGCAGAGCCGGCTCGCTTTAATTTCACTGCCAACTGCAGCAACAACAAAATATACAGTAAGTTCAGCAGCAATAACAACATTCAGATCTATGATCAAGCCGAAGAGCACTTGAGAAGAGGCGCTCTCACCCTGGTCGAACAAGATACAGAAAATACTGAATGCGTTAAGAGTTCGGAATCAATGATTGCCGAAATGGATGAAAGTGGTCAACATAGAATGGTGGATAGCGGAGGTGGCAGTGATGTTGCGGCGGGTGAAGGGTACAATAATTATATGGGTAAGTATACCAGTTAAACTCGATGTTAAGTAAAAACGAAACTCTTCTGGAAGTCGTATAAGTGACATGTATTTTAACCATTATTTTTTCGTTCAACTCAATAGCCGATGGAACGATTGGTGGTGGCGGCATTGCGGGAATGGGCTCACCAAACATTCCTGAAACACTAAACGGCACCACCGTGGGTGGTACCAACCAGCAACAAAAGACTGCCGCAGGAACGGCACAAAAACGTCAAGTACGCCGTGGTGGCAAACAGCAACCGGATAGGCCACAACGAGCACTTTTCTGCTTGAGCGTGAAAAATCCCTTGCGTGCTGTATGCATCAGCATTGTAGAATGGAAGCATCCTTTTTAAACAAGAAATATTGAAATAAGTCTGTGAAACTTGGGCTGAATCAAAGATTTCACTGAATTTTATTTTCTCAATTTTGAAGTATTTCTCACTTTGCCACACTGTAAAAAATTTAAAGATTGGAAAACTAAGAACCTAAGTGACCGAGGGCGCCAGAGTGTTAATGTGCTATAGTAGGGTATGGTTTTTTAAAGTTAAGAGATTGTTTAGGTTGTCGAAGAAGTGGTAACGTAGGGTGCTATGTTTAGATCTTTTGAGTGTAAGGCGAACTGATATAATTTTCGCAACGGCACAATTGTTTGTTCTTTTTAGCGGGTAATACAAAATATCATGGTTCCGTTTTGATAACTGTTAATTATTTAATTAAACTTATAAATAATGGGAGTTTTATTGGGAACTCCGAAGTTCTAGCAAGGTTTTGTGAACGCCAGATTTTTTAGACTAAACCATCGCTCAGGGGATGCCCTCAATAAATGCGCAAGCATTGTTGATATCGTAGACAGGTGATAGAAGGTGAGGGTGGAAGGATAGAGTAATGACGGTGAATATTAGTTTTAAGTTTTCACAGTTCGAAGCTGTCGGAAAACAAAGTCGCAGGGAGATTATTCCACAATCCCTGAAATGCGAAGTTCTATTTTGGTATGGAATGGGGATGGGCTTGCAGAGCTGCCCAAGTGGACGTACGAAAAACACGAGCTCGTGGCATCAGGCCTCGTATCTCCCATGGTATTACCTAAATAGAAGTTGGTTCCCAAAAGTGTTGAGAAAGGAAGAAATAGTTTCATCACCTATCAAATATATCTCACGACGTTGAATTAGGTTCAGGAGTTCCAAATATGATCTTGAAGACACTGCCCAAACTGCGTTTTTTGGGATGCTAAAACTATATATGACAATAAAAATTAGTTTTAACTGTCCCCACCGATGGTCTTAAGACCATTGTTTTTGAAAAAAAAGTACTAGCATTCCAGGTTTTGTGATGGACTAAAACTAAACTAAACTTCTTATAAATCATTCTTATTCGTCTTTCAACACGACGAAGGAAATTATGTATACAAAAAAGAACATTATTCTTTTTTATATGTGCCAGTGTCGAAATTTTGAAATGGAACCTCACAAGAGTTTAAACCACAATAACATATAGTCTGAACAATTTACAATATTTTCTTGCTACATTTTTTTATATTTATATATATATCGTTATTATACTAAAATGCAGACCATTCGAATATTTAATTCTCCTAACAATATTCGCCAACTGTGTTGCCTTAGCTGTATATACACCGTATCCGTATAGTGATTCCAACGTTACGAATCAAACTTTGGTATGTTAAATTGTTCTTCGTAAAAGCTTGCCTGGTTTCATTAAGTTTTATATAATTTTTAATTTTTCAAAACATATTTAAAATTTTCATTTTTATTCTAAGCCATAAACATTTGCGAACATCATCATAATCATAAATAATTTTCAGTACTAAGTTTGTTTGGAACAATGTTTTTTATTTAATAATCTCTTATATATTTAAGAAAAATTTTAGTACATTCAGCATTATTAACATTTTGTATTCCGTTTTTTATTTTGCTCCCATGCTTGTCACAAATCATTCAATACAAAATTTTTATACATGTTTATGTATGCTTGCATATATAAATACAATATCTTGCATATAACCTTTATGTTACCTATAGGAAAAAGTCGAGTACGTATTCTTAGTAATATTCACAGCGGAATGTGTTATGAAAATAATAGCATATGGATTTATGTTACATAATGGTGCATATCTAAGAAATGGATGGAATATGTTAGATTTTTTTATTGTTGTGATTGGGTAAGAATTTGAATCAAAATTATTTTTTAAAGCAATACTCTAAGTATTATTCCTGAATTAAAATATAGAATAGTTTTTTATTTGCATTTTATTTATTTTATTTATTTTATTTTATTTATTTTATTTATTTTATTTATTTTATTTATTTTATTTATTTTATTTATTTTATTTATTTTATTTATTTTATTTATTTTATTTATTTTATTTATTTTATTTATTTTATTTATTTTATTTATTTTATTTATTTTATTTATTTTATTTATTTTATTTATTTTATTTATTTTATTTATTTTATTTATTTTATTTATTTTATTTATTTTATTTATTTTATTTATTTTATTTATTTTATTTATTTTATTTATTTTATTTATTTTATTTATTTTATTTATTTTATTTATTTTATTTATTTTATTTATTTTATTTATTTTATTTATTTTATTTATTTTATTTATTTTATTTATTTTATTTATTTTATTTATTTTATTTATTTTATTTATTTTATTTATTTTATTTATTTTATTTATTTTATTTATTTTATTTATATTATTTATTTTATTTATTTTATTTATTTTATTTATTTTATTTATTTTATTTATTTTATTTATTTTATTTATTTTATTTATTTTATTTATTTTATTTATTTTATTTATTTTATTTATTTTATTTATTTTATTTATTTTATTTATTTTATTTATTTTATTTATTTTATTTTATTTATTTTATTTATTTTATTTATTTTATTTATTTTATTTATTTTATTTATTTTATTTATTTTATTTATTTTATTTATTTTATTTATTTTATTTATTTTATTTATTTTATTTATTTTATTTATTTTATTTATTTTATTTATTTTATTTATTTTATTTATTTTATTTATTTTATTTATTTTATTTATTTTATTTATTTTATTTATTTTATTTATTTTATTTATTTTATTTATTTTATTTATTTTATTTATTTTATTTATTTTATTTATTTTATTTATTTTATTTATTTTATTTATTTTATTTATTTTATTTATTTTATTTATTTTATTTATTTTATTTATTTTATTTATTTTATTTATTTTATTTATTTTATTTATTTTATTTATTTTATTTATTTTATTTATTTTATTTATTTTATTTATTTTATTTATTTTATTTATTTTATTTATTTTATTTATTTTATTTATTTTATTTATTTTATTTATTTTATTTATTTTATTTATTTTATTTATTTTATTTATTTTATTTATTTTATTTATTTTATTTATTTTATTTATTTTATTTATTTTATTTATTTTATTTATTTTATTTATTTTATTTATTTTATTTATTTTATTTATTTTATTTATTTTATTTATTTTATTTATTTTATTTATTTTATTTATTTTATTTATTTTATTTATTTTATTTATTTTATTTATTTTATTTATTTTATTTATTTTATTTATTTTATTTATTTTATTTATTTTATTTATTTTATTTATTTTATTTATTTTATTTATTTTATTTATTTTATTTATTTTATTTATTTTATTTATTTTATTTATTTTATTTATTTTATTTATTTTATTTATTTTATTTATTTTATTTATTTTATTTATTTTATTTATTTTATTTATTTTATTTATTTTATTTATTTTATTTATTTTATTTATTTTATTTATTTTATTTATTTTATTTATTTTATTTATTTTATTTATTTTATTTATTTTATTTATTTTATTTATTTTATTTATTTTATTTATTTTATTTATTTTATTTATTTTATTTATTTTATTTATTTTATTTATTTTATTTATTTTATTTATTTTATTTATTTTATTTATTTTATTTATTTTATTTATTTTATTTATTTTATTTATTTTATTTATTTTATTTATTTTATTTATTTTATTTATTTTATTTATTTTATTTATTTTATTTATTTTATTTATTTTATTTATTTTATTTATTTTATTTATTTTATTTATTTTATTTATTTTATTTATTTTATTTATTTTATTTATTTTATTTATTTTATTTATTTTATTTATTTTATTTATTTTATTTATTTTATTTATTTTATTTATTTTATTTATTTTATTTATTTTATTTATTTTATTTATTTTATTTATTTTATTTATTTTATTTATTTTATTTATTTTATTTATTTTATTTATTTTATTTATTTTATTTATTTTATTTATTTTATTTATTTTATTTATTTTATTTATTTTATTTATTTTATTTATTTTATTTATTTTATTTATTTTATTTATTTTATTTATTTTATTTATTTTATTTATTTTATTTATTTTATTTATTTTATTTATTTTATTTATTTTATTTATTTTATTTATTTTATTTATTTTATTTATTTTATTTATTTTATTTATTTTATTTATTTTATTTATTTTATTTATTTTATTTATTTTATTTATTTTATTTATTTTATTTATTTTATTTATTTTATTTATTTTATTTATTTTATTTATTTTATTTATTTTATTTATTTTATTTATTTTATTTATTTTATTTATTTTATTTATTTTATTTATTTTATTTATTTTATTTATTTTATTTATTTTATTTATTTTATTTATTTTATTTATTTTATTTATTTTATTTATTTTATTTATTTTATTTATTTTATTTATTTTATTTATTTTATTTATTTTATTTATTTTATTTATTTTATTTATTTTATTTATTTTATTTATTTTATTTATTTTATTTATTTTATTTATTTTATTTATTTTATTTATTTTATTTATTTTATTTATTTTATTTATTTTATTTATTTTATTTATTTTATTTATTTTATTTATTTTATTTATTTTATTTATTTTATTTATTTTATTTATTTTATTTATTTTATTTATTTTATTTATTTTATTTATTTTATTTATTTTATTTATTTTATTTATTTTATTTATTTTATTTATTTTATTTATTTTATTTATTTTATTTATTTTATTTATTTTATTTATTTTATTTATTTTATTTATTTTATTTATTTTATTTATTTTATTTATTTTATTTATTTTATTTATTTTATTTATTTTATTTATTTTATTTATTTTATTTATTTTATTTATTTTATTTATTTTATTTATTTTATTTATTTTATTTATTTTATTTATTTTATTTATTTTATTTATTTTATTTATTTTATTTATTTTATTTATTTTATTTATTTTATTTATTTTATTTATTTTATTTATTTTATTTATTTTATTTATTTTATTTATTTTATTTATTTTATTTATTTTATTTATTTTATTTATTTTATTTATTTTATTTATTTTATTTATTTTATTTATTTTATTTATTTTATTTATTTTATTTATTTTATTTATTTTATTTATTTTATTTATTTTATTTATTTTATTTATTTTATTTATTTTATTTATTTTATTTATTTTATTTATTTTATTTATTTTATTTATTTTATTTATTTTATTTATTTTATTTATTTTATTTATTTTATTTATTTTATTTATTTTATTTATTTTATTTATTTTATTTATTTTATTTATTTTATTTATTTTATTTATTTTATTTTTTATTTTTTATTTATTTTATTTATTTTATTTATTTTATTTATTTTATTTATTTTATTTATTTTATTTATTTTATTTATTTTATTTATTTTATTTATTTTATTTATTTTATTTATTTTATTTATTTTATTTATTTTATTTATTTTATTTATTTTATTTATTTTATTTATTTTATTTATTTTATTTATTTTATTTATTTTATTTATTTTATTTATTTTATTTATTTTATTTATTTTATTTATTTTATTTATTTTATTTATTTTATTTATTTTATTTATTTTATTTATTTTATTTATTTTATTTATTTTATTTATTTTATTTATTTTATTTATTTTATTTATTTTATTTATTTTATTTATTTTATTTATTTTATTTATTTTATTTATTTTATTTATTTTATTTATTTTATTTATTTTATTTATTTTATTTATTTTATTTATTTTATTTATTTTATTTATTTTATTTATTTTATTTATTTTATTTATTTTATTTATTTTATTTATTTTATTTATTTTATTTATTTTATTTATTTTATTTATTTTATTTATTTTATTTATTTTATTTATTTTATTTATTTTA